>CM032919.1:7660941-8128882 GCA_019202795.1 Arabidopsis thaliana x Arabidopsis arenosa | reverse complement strand
AACTCTATGTGGCCCTGAGGAAAGTAATAAACTTTTTCTCCAACTTTTGGAATATCACACAAAGGTCCAGCACACAATTTCCATAACTGCTCGTACATATAGCTCTTGGATCCATCAACTGCTGAACAAATACCAAAATATTATAACCAAAAAAGGTTTTCAATAAAATAAAATAAAAAGTCAAAATTTCTTACTTATGCCTGATAATTCAGGTTGTGCATTCACAACATTACCACTTTCCATCGGCTCTTATCCAAATATCGGTATACCACTTTCTCCCTTTCCTCAACTTTATCTCGCTACCATGAGACTGCAAAATAGCATATTTATAGGTGGGAACGTATCAAAATATATTAAAATATTTTCTTAGATTTGAATACTAAATATAATAAGGTTACCAAAATTTAATAAAGTTAATTTAGAGAAATGTCATTAATATTTTCATATTTTGACTACATATAAAAAATTAAATTTCTTATATGTTGATTGATTAAGTTACCAAAATCAACATATGCATTATCCATATATAAGTTGAACAATATAGAAAAATTTTAATAGTTACAAACAAAACATTTTCTTTTCTTTGAAAATTGTTTACATAGCCATATAAAATTTAAATAGGAGTTCTTGCTTGATTCTGATTGCGTGAATAAAATTTCTCTAGCGTCGTTATTAAACCTTTCATATGGGATTTATGATACATCTAGTGTTAGCTATTTCTTTTTGCCTTCCCTTTAAATTTTTATGGATCACTTATGAACCGGTTTCTCATATATATTATCGCTCTTTGGAGAATTCTCCAAGGGCATGTTCCCCTTTCCATTTATCTAGGATGTGAATTTGCATGTGTCACATGGCTAAAGGGAATGTCCTTGCATCGGGGGTTGATTACCGGTGGTGGTTGTTTGGCCTTACAAGGGAGGTATGGCTTATAGTATGATGGGTTCCATCAAGAGCGTACAAGATCTTGTCGCTGCCTCTCAACCCGAACGTCATCTAAACATTTTTCTCTATATTTTATATTGGTGACTTTTATTTTGTCCTTAAAATTAAGATGAGAACTCTTTAGATTTTGTCATCTCGCTCTTCATTTCATGACTTTACTCTTTACTGTATGTTATGTTAGGCAAAGCAACCTGGAATCAATCTTCCGTGTGGGACTCCTGCAACTGAGGAGAGAAACAATGTCGGGATATATAACATAGTTTATTGAAAATCTTTCTCGGAGGATTCGTGCTTGTATTGTAGAGAATAAATCTATTTTTGCTGAGACTAGCAGGTGGTAGGAATGTAACCATGGTTAAGGCAAAATAAGATGATGCCACTCAGGACCGGCCTATACCTAAAGCCCAGCAAGTTGATGTTTTAGGCAACAATCCTATTTATTTTAAGGAGCAATCAAATTTGTAAAATTGTTTTGTAGTCTAGTGGTATTCGTTACCCTTACATATAGAAGGTGGTTGCTTCGATCCTTTGTCAATTTATTGTATATGTCATGTGTAATGTCATTGGCAGTGTCGGGTTGGTCTTTGATATGAGATACACAATTCTTACCGATCTAAGCGTTCTAACTCGCCTAGTTGTTCCCTTCCCAATGCATCATGCCCTTAGCTAATTCGCTTTTACTTTCGTCTTTTGTTTTGTTGTAATCTTGAATATGAATGTTTTTTTATTGTTGCACCAACGATAAATTTGGTGTTATGTAGTAGGTAGAATCTTTTTTTGTCTTTAGCAGTATACTCTTTTTTAATCTTTTCATTTTGCTATATATTTTGTTTCTATAGGAGATCTACAAGTTGCATTTCTAGTTGTGTACTTGTGTGTTGGTTGTGAGAAATAAATTTACCCACTCGGTCATTTTATTCTGTATAACTAGTAACAAGGTATGACCAGGAGTTTTTGGAAGCCTCGACTAAGTAAGAATTAAGGAGTTCATCATGAAAACATATTTGTCGCACATTCGTATTAGGTATCCTTCAAACACTTCGATATGTGCCTCAAATTTTTAGTGTTGTCTACTATGTTGTAGTTTGGTAGGCGCCACTACTATTTGGGTGTGTTTTTTTTAGGCTCATGGTGTGTAATGATGTGTGGTCATGGATAGATCCTACAAAGGGAATGAAGTTACACGATTGAATTCAAAGAATGGAATCTAACTAAGACAAAATTAAATTGGGGATTTGTTTTTGGGTTTCTTGGTTATGAAGTGTGTTCTAAGAGAATCTAAGAAGTGTCATGTGAAAAAGATGGGTCTTCACGTATTTATAGGTCTTGGGTTTCACAAGTCAGTTTAGAGCTTCTCGGACGCGTAAACGATGAAGTGGTGTCGTTTTGGTTAAATGAGGGAACTTCAAAGCTAGGCCGCCATAGCAGGGCTTGGAGGCACAACAAATGTGAGTTTGGGTGCAAACGCATGGCTGTAGGGCGTTGTGAAGAGTTGTTTGGCCATGGCTTGCTGTACTTTGGCGTGGTTGGATATGTCTCTACTAAAATTCAGATAACTTCTGAATAGATTGAGAGTTTGGTCTGATTCTACTCGGGGGAAAAGGTGAATCATCTATCTTTCCAATGACTCCAAAAATATTCAATTTATTGCATGGTAAAACCTTCAACAGATGCCAAACTTCTGATGCTTCAAAACTATCTTTAAGCTCGTTTTGTTGCATTTTGTGCATTTTTGCCTAAAAACTTGTAAAGAGCCTCGAAACTACATATACTTAAAAAAGATCTTCAAAACCCCTATATATCACTTGAAATTCTTATTAAAAACTAGTAAAATGGGTAAAAATATGATTTTATCATGCGACTTTGTTGTCGTTTAGTCTGTGTGAAAACATTTTCGAAGTTTTATTGTTCGCGGAGCTGGGAATAAAATCAGATTTTGCATACCCTCAAAAATGAACCTATGATGTTTATATACGGTTTATACTACTATGCGAGAACATATCTTAATTAACCATAAATTTGAATTTTGTACCTTCAAGTTTTGTGCAAAATAATACATACACCCTAACACTGTTAAGCTACTGTTAAATTTGGAAACGTCTTTTTTTGTCCTTTTGGTGCATAATTTCTCTGACCGGTGGTCTTATCCTTTCTCTCCATTTTGGCCCACTCCTAAGTCTATTTTTAGTTTGTCTTGCATGAAAATTTACGTAAACAGTTCTAGTCGACATGACCGTCTCTCTTAAAGTTGGTTTCTTCTCACATTGTAACGGTATCATCAATGGTAGGCTCAATTTTTCCTCCCTCTATGTTTTTCTTACACCTCGTGTCCTTCATAAAGGCGGTATGCAGAGCCGTAGCAACGATTATGAGGGCCGCCCGCGAAAAAAAAAAAAAGGGCCGCTCTAGAAAAGTGTATACTTATAAAAAAATTTAACCATAAAAAAAAACAAAAAACAAAAAAAAACCTTCTCTCACACTTCAGGTGATTCGAACTCATGACCTAAGATATGTGGTGTATGACATAATACCACTAGGCTACCAAAACACATTGGTATTTGAGGGCCGAAAATATTAATAACTTCTCGGAGGGCCGCAGCTCCCGCTTCTCTTGCTTCTATCCAGCTACGGCTCTGGCGGTATGCCATTTCCCCGAAAAAGGATTTGATGGTTTGTGAACTTTTTGGGGTTCCTAGCATTATAGCGAGTGTCACACCTTCTAGTTCAACATACGGCTTTTCATAGCCATACAGTCAAGCCAAAGGCCTATCAGTTTGATCACAATGGTGTTGGTCCAAACAGTCTTGATTTTTTTATGTTTACTACGATGGTTTTCATCGAGACTTTGCTAAATCTCTCTAGAACTATTGACGGGAGTAGTAGGGATTGTCCTCCTCTCTCTGGTTGTCGGGATGGTCGAGTAGTATTTTATTTCTTTATTTGCTACTTTGTATATACTCTTTTTTGGGGAAAACGGCATATTCTCCCACAAACTAAGTTGTTTTGGCTAATTCATTCCTGAAACTTTGTCGTGTGCCTAAACCCACATGAACTAACATAACATTTGAATTTCCTACATGATCAAAACAAATTCGGACTAACCCACAAATCGGTAAACGCTGTTATTATTCCGTTAACGACCAGCTGACTAGGATGCCACATCATCGATTTTAACGACAACGTTTTGAGGGGAAAACGGTCTATTCTCCCACAAACTAAGTTGTTTTGGCTAATTTATCCCCAAAATTTTATTTTTTCCCTAAACCCACATGAACTAACATAAAATTTGAATTTCCTACATGAACAAAACAAATCCAGACTAAACCCACAAATCGCTAAACGATGTTACTATTCCATTAATGACTAGCTGATAAACGATGTTACTGTTCCGTTAATGACCAGCTGACTAGATCTTGTGAATACAAGTGCGTAAAGTAATAGTGAGTTTTTTTCAGTAAGTAGGTGATGCCTTCTCTAGGTATTCTCTCGTCTTTATATAGATACTCTTCCTAGGTTATTCGGTCTGAGGTCCGCATTAACCTCTCCTACATCACAGGTCCCTGTTGAGATCCTCGCCTGACTTAGTCATGATTCAGAGCCATCTCCGCTTCTCTTCACTATGGGCTTATGAGCCTAACGTATCTCCCACTTGTTATTTTTGTTGGTGGATTCGGAGGTGCTGAATCCAGCTCCAACTAAACCTGTTTAAGCAAACAATATAATCCAAAATAGAACATCATATTATTCCAAAATGGCATTATAATCTGGGCTTATGAGACAATTGTATCTCTTTTTTGTTGGTTAATATAATCTGAAATTTCAAAAAGAAAAAGAATCTACTAAAAATAAGTTTCTTTTGTTTGTTATCTGCTTATTTTCGAAGATGGCAATTTTACCCGTCTCACAAATATTTACCATAGACATTTCTATAATTCTATCTACATTACATTCACAATAAACTTATAACACACTTGAAGAAAAAAAAAATCTTTACTTGTATAGACTTCTCCGATCCGATAAGTTTGCCTTAGTTAATTTGTAAAATTCTTTTTCTGTGAGAGTCTAACCTTATTACTTTGAAATATTAATACTTTTGACCAATCACCGAACAAAAAGTTCCACATCATCTTAGTTAGCAAATGGTGATGAAATCGTTGAGACTACCCACTTAAAGCCCATTATAAGGCCCATTACGTAAAGCATAATCTTTAAGTATATAAAATCATCCACCGGAAAATAAAGGTTTTGTACAAAGAAAACCCTCTAACTCGCCCATTTTTGTAACTTTACCCTTTATCTCCGAATAATGCAAATTAATCTTACGAAGTCCAAAATAATACGCAATATAACATTTATTCGCTATTGTCAAGTTCATAAAATTTTTACTAATAATATATCAAATCGAAACCCTCACGTTAAAGAGTTCAACTCTACCTTTAAAATTTTTAAAAACTATTGTATGTGACCAGATAAACGTTTATAATATATTTATAAGGATTATATTGCGTATTATTTTGGATTTCATATAATTAATCTGCATTTTTCAGAGATGAATGGTAAAGTTGCAAAAATGGGCGAGTTGGAAATTTTTTTTTGCACAAAACCCAAAAAACTAATAACAAACGACTATGGATAATTAATTAATGAGAAATCATCTCATAAGTCCCTTTTTGTAAACACCAAACCTCTTTTATCCTTTTCTAGTCTTTATATCCCCTTCTCAATTAATGAAATGTGTCTTGACGATTTTACCCTTCTCTCATTTTTCATTTTAATTAATTATTTGCTGAAATTAAAAAAAAAAACGAAAATAGAAAAAAAAAAGCTCGAGCTCGAGCTTGCTCTCCTTCTCCTCGCCGCAGATTCGATTTGCAGTCGCCATTGTTGCCGTATCCTCTCCTCCGGCGAGCTGGTTCGAGATAGAAAGGACAAGTATGTTGCTCGAGCTGCTTTGAGCTTGAAATTGAAGTTTTGGATTTAGAAATGTAGGGGATTGAATCCAATTAGATTTAGCTAATTGTTTTTTGATATGCACATTGGAAGTTTATACATAGTTTCTGGATCGAATAGGTCTGTAAATAGGTAAGAAATGGATTGCAGCAACTGAATCATAGTGAATTGTAGTTTTGAACCCGAAACCATTCGATTTGAGTTCTTGTCGTGATAGTAGAACTGGTAAAACTGGGTAGAAATAAACCTGAATCTATTTAAAAATATATATGTAGTGTGACTAGTTACATCAGTTTTACTGATATATATAGTATGACTAGTTACACTAGTATTACCCAGATGTATATACTATGACTAGTTACAATAGTATTACCCAGATATATGTAGTATGACTAGTTACACTAGTATTACTTAGATATATGTAATAAGACTAGTTACACTAGTATTACCCAGATATATGTAGTATGACTATTTATACTAGTATTTCCCGGATATATGTAGTATGACTAGTTACAATAGTATTTCCTAGATATATGTAGTATGACTAGTATAGTTAATTTATTGAAGTTTTATTGTAGTCAATATTTCGGTGATATTATTTATTATAGAATATTTGATGATTCTTAACATTTAGATAATTTTTGAAAAGAAAACAAATCCTTCACACAGGACTGGACAATATATATGATAGCTACCAAAAGGACAATTCATATTTGTATAATTAATGAAAGACAAACTAAACTTAGATACTTGAAAAAATAAAATGTATATTGAATTATATGCCTTACATTTTTTCATCTAAATCTTTTCAATATATAACACGATTGTGAAATACAAGGGTTGGGATACGTTTGTAGAATACAAATGAGATATTCTCGGAAACTAAACCCAAACGAGAGAGACATAAACCATAAAATTACCAACTACAGAAGTAAGGGGAACCACATACCTATTAGTCCCAACTAAGCCCAACATGAGAACAACTAGATAATCGGATCGAGAAACCTGATAAAGAATTTGACAAAGAAAGATGAACGCACTTGCTCAACTCCTTCAGTCCAAGATCACACATCTAAGAGAATCTTGCTAAGTGTGAAACGATGACGATCGACAACCTAATCAGGTGGGTGAACCGAACCATCCGCATTTTGTAAGATGAGAAAACCGATCAAAAACTCAGCCCGGAGCCTAAAGACACCATGGAAGGGCAAAATGGGAAGAACTACCAACAAATATTAAAATAGAATTCCGCAAAACAAATTCAACCGAGCAATCAACCACATCAAAGAAAAGGAAGCCACAAAACACCTAAATCCGGATTGCAAGGCAAGGTCGTAGATTAGGAAACCTCTAAATCCATAGCCAACACCAACGATTAAATCACCCTAACAACTAAAAACGAGCCAAGATATAGCAAAAAGCTAAAAACCTAGGTGGAACTTGAGCAGAGAGGAAATTACCCAAACAAAGGCAAGCACGCCTCAACCAAAGACGAAACCACATATGAGAAACCAAATATCGTGACATACATTTATATCCATATTACTTACAAGTACAAATATAAAATAAATCCTGGATTTGGTACTTATTTACAAGAGAATGCCATTGCCATAAATGTTTATCTATTAATTAATATTACAAATTATTTTCGAATTTTATTTTAGAAACCGTGGCTTCCAAAGATGGCAACAAATTGATTTTGTTTCTAAATTTGATTAATTACAAATTCCATAAAATCTCTCTACCTAATTTAAACATTAATACATGATTCTTTTTTCACTTTTATATGATCTTATATTTAATTTATTTTTAATTTATATAAAATACTTATAATTAATAAAATAATAGATTTTTTTCTACATATTATGTGATCCAAATTTTTTAAAACGGACATATATTACTCAATCGATAAACAAACAATGTCCCACATTGCTTAAAAAATTGGGCAATGGTTCATAGTCATACTATAAAAAGGACCAAAATGATTCCGAATACGGATGAGCAGGAAGCTTGATTTATAAGGCGTCCCAAATTAAAATTGTTATCCGGTTTACTCTGGTTCTTTATTTGATAGAACTGAAACTTTTAAAAAAATTCAAAATATTATAAATATTTAAACTTTATTAAAAGTTAATATTATAATTATTTAAACTTTTTCTAAAGTTCAACTTTATAAAATGTTTTAAATATTTATAAAACTAAAATTTTTAAGAAGTTTCAAATATTTTAAATATTTGAACTTTATACCTTTTTTAAAGAAGTTTAAACATTACAAATATTTATACTTTATAAAAAGTTTAAAGTATTTATAATATTTAAGTTCTATAAAAATTTTATAATATTAATAATATTTGAACTCTAAATTTATATATATATATATATATTATCGAAATCATTTAAAGCAAAATTTTAAATTGACGTGAATTATATGTTTTTTAAATAAAAATATTATTATAAAGAAAAATAAAAAAAATGTTGTTTAATTTCACGGGATGGAGTTATATAGTGGGACGAGTTTGGATCGATATTATTACATGACGGTATACCACGGGTGAAATCCTAGAATTAAAAATAAAAATATAATTGTATAATCTTAAACATTAAACAAACCAAACAATATTAACAAAACAAAAATAACTTAAATTTTCAAGTTTTTAGTTTAAAAAATCGACCCTTAATATCCCGGAGTAAATTTTTTAGATACAAAATAATATCAAATTATTATAATAGTCTATAAATGCTTGTCAATATAACAATATATCACTTCTACACCTACAAATCTTTTAAGTAAATCAATACAAATTAACACATATAGGTAACAAATACAACAACTCGAAAACAATATGTATATATTTTAACTATATTAATTATAATATAAAATAAATTAATGAGAAATATTTTTTTTTAAATTATGAATTTAAAATCCAATAAATTATAAATTATTATATAAAATACATAAAATACAATTTCGCCCCTCAGTGTACTGCGGGTTAAATCTTAATATATATATTATTCTTGGTAAATTGGCATTAAATGACTTCAACGAAAACTAAAACTAATTAAACCAACGCGTCACACAAACGAGAAACACTCGTCTTACCAAACTCTATCCTACACAACCAAAACCATCTCTTTGCAACAAAATTGCTACTCTCATCTTCTTCTTCTCCATCACAGATTTAGCACAAATGGAAGAAGTTGCAGTGGTGGAGAACAAGAAAGTGATACTAAAGAATTATGTAGATGGTATTCCTAAAGAAACAGACATGGAAGTGAAACTTGGAGAAACAATTGAGCTAAGAGCACCAAAAGGGTCTTCTTGTTTCCTCGTCAAAAATCTATACTTGTCTTGTGATCCTTACATGAGAGGTCGTATGCGTGACTTTCACGGTTCCTATCTCCCACCTTTTGTTCCTGGCCAAGTATATATTATACCCACATTTTCAAGTTTTCAGCTTTTGTGTTTTTTTGTCAATTGGGTCTGTGATTGGTGTTTTGGGTATCGTTTTTTTGCTCATTGGAGCTCAAATTTTGAAGAGAGATAGGTAAGTAGAGTGTTTGTGTGATAGAGAGATTTTGCACACCAAGTGTTCGACGTTTTGACGGAACTTGTGAATGTATATAGAAATGCTGCGAAAGCCTTGAGATTTGTCTTGTTTATTGGTGAATTGTTCATAATTGAAGAGAGAGAGATGTTTAAATGCTGTATACCTGCGGTAGAGAGATCATGCACACCGAGTGTTCGATGTTTTGACGAATGTATATATATCATATGCTGAGGAATCTTGAGATTTGTTTTGTTTTGTTGGTGAATTTGTTCATAGGCTTGAATTTTCTTGCTATATACTGATATTTTGGTAATCTTGATGCAGCGTATCGAAGGGTTTGGTTTAGCAAGAGTGATAGATTCTGATGATGATAATTATAAGACCGGCGACATAATCGGCGGGATTATAGGTTGGGAAGAATACAGTTTGCTTCGTAGTTCAGATAACCTGCAGTTGAGAACGATTCAGTTAGACGACGACATTCCGCTTTCTTATCATCTCGGACTTCTTGGTATGACCCGTCTTTTGTTGAGCATAAGAGGAAGGAATCAATCATTTGTTTGATCTAAAGATTCTGAATTTACTTTGTTTTACAGGGATGGCTGGATTTACAGCATATGCAGGGTTTTATGAGATATGTTGTCCTAAGAAAGGGGACAGTGTTTTTGTATCTGCAGCATCTGGAGCAGTTGGACAACTTGTTGGTCAGCTTGCTAAGTTACACGGCTGCTATGTTGTTGGGAGCGCCGGTAGTAAGCAAAAGGTTAGTCTCGAAACTAATTTTAGCAACTCTTGTTACTGACTTGTCGTTGGGAAGTAACTTTTTGTGGACATATTTTAGGTTGATCTCCTTAAAAACGAGCTTGGGTTTGATGAAGCCTTTAACTACAAGGAAGAGGCTGATCTTGATGCTGCCTTGAAGAGGTAAATATATTGCAAGATTCAACCTAAAGAATCACTTACCTTAATAGCTTTACTAGCTCGTTCTCTTGCATACCGTCAATGTTTTGTGGAACCGGAAACCTGTTTGATTCATTGAAAGTTCCCTTATGGAGAGTAATGCTTGTGTCTAGGGATTTAGAAGTTCCATAAGGAACTTGAATTTCACTATCATTGCAACGATAGTTAGACATCTTATCAACACTGTGTCATTCTAGTTAGAAACAAAAACAGCCACAATCACAACATAAAACTTCCATAGAGGTACTAGTAAGATACTCTGATTGTCACACTTAAACTGATTTCTTGTGGCTAGCTCTATGAAATGAGATAGGTATAATGTGACTCTGTACAAAAATATGAAGCTGAACTGTTATCAATATCTTTACTAAAACAGGTACTTCCCTGAGGGGATCGATATTTACTTCGACAATGTGGGAGGATCCATGCTTGATGCAGCGCTCCTCAACATGAAGGTCCATGGAAGAATCGCGCTCTGTGGAATGGTTTCTTTGCAAAGCCTCTCAACCTCATCACAAGGAATCAACAACCTATACAACGCTATCCCCAAACGCGTAAGACTAGAAGGGTTCTTGCAGAGTGATTACCTCAATATCTTCCCACAGTTTCTTGAAAATATCATGAGATATTACAAGGAAGGCAAGATTGTATACATCGAAGACATGTCTGAAGGCCTCGAGCTCGCTCCCGCTGCACTTGTTGGGTTGTTTTCCGGGAAAAATATTGGTAAACAGGTTGTTCGGGTTGCTAAAGAGTAATTGTTTCTGAAAGTATATTACAAGTGGTTTCAGAACAGACATTGTATGAATAAAGCCGCATTCACAAACCTGTAATTCTTTAAAAAGTTATTAGGTTATTTAACAAACTCAATTCATAGCAGGAAATATTACATTCAACATTCTTTTAAGTTTATAACTGTAAATTAGGGAGATCCACTGCCAAAGCTACACTGAAGCTTATGGATAATGATCATTTTACTTATAGAAGCTTGAGAAGTTTTTCAATTTGGTGAAGAGTCGAGATTCCCACAAGGCACGTGATATCTCTCGCCGTGTCTGATAGAGATGCAAGGCTAGTACAAGAGCATGAGAAACTCCAACAATAACGAACAAACCGCCCAATTCATGGATGGTGAGGCGGTTAAATGCATCGTCATTTTCAGACCAGCCAGTGTATGGATTTACAAAGGAATCCATCTTTTGAAACCATCTTTTCTCCATATCTTTCAACATTCGTGATGACCTTAGCTTCGCAATTTCTCTTGACACGTTAGGAGCCAAACCCGAGTCTTTCTGGAACATCTGAAAAAAAAAAAAAGAACTAGTTAGTAAGGAAAAACCAAGAGGCAGAAAAAAATATGATTTTGAGGAGAGGCACATACAAACCCAAAGCCATTGCTAGTAGTGTCTCTACCTAGCATCTCGAAGACACCCGGATAATGTCCAAGAAAGACATTGAGATACGGTATTTCACTAATAAGATAAGAGATAGTTCCATCCCGCAAAGCTTGAACATAGTCGTCAAAGGTATTGAGTGTACTATTGGTTCTAAGCATTCTATATTGTGAAGGGTTTCTAAGCAGCTCACTAAATTGTATGCGAGAAATGGTTTTGGTCGATGTCAAATTTGCACTGTAACTTGAAGTCAATATCAACACAACAAAAACCCAAACTATGACTACAAATTTTGATGACATTTTTTGCAGTTTCTCCCCTGCCAAAGAATAATACCTCATACTTCAACAGAGTGTAAAACAGAAGAGTAAGCTAAGGGGATAATTTAAAGGCTTATAGTACTAGACTTACTGTGAGCAAACACAATGGTGGAAAACCCAAACCAAAGCATCATACCAAGCTGCTGCCCCCAGGAGCCCTGGAATTCAGGATTAACCGCTCGTTCAACCAACCAAACAACGAAGCCAGTCAAGATGAAGAAAGCACCAGTTGCTAGCCACAAGGATTTGTCAAGAGGGTCAAAGAACGTCCACATGCTCTCTTTCTTTTTCTTTACCGTCAGGACTCCAACACCCATCTCAGTGTAAGGCAAGGTAAAATCAACATAGAGAGATCTGTTGTAAGTGATAGTGATGTCACCAACAGCTGCATCATATTTGTCTCTCTATAATGAAAACAAAAACAAACCTTAGTTAGAAACAACATTTGAATGGTAAGGTCATTAAGACCACACTTCCAAGGTATGAATATGCACCTGAGTAAATAATTCATTAGCAAGATCATCATAGTTAGAAGATCTATTATAAGGTATAAATTCCAGCTCGTAGTTGAAAGGAGCAATGGAAGCCTTGAAAACCTCTATGCAGAATCCACTGACAATATTAAGACCTGTTTCAGGATCAGGACGCACCGCCACCAGATGTGGGAAGTTATTTCTTGAGGTAACCAAGACCCTGAGCAGCTTCCTTTCACCGTTCTCTTCCAAAAACCGATGTCTTGGGATTTTACCGGACCCGCCAGGCCAGCTAATGGTTTCAAGTTCATTAATAGAAGAAACCATGATGTGTCTTCTTCCACAGAAATTATAACAACTCCATAATCCTATTCTGCTAACCCATGTTCCTACCATATTCACAATCTCAAATGTTCCTAAGATATATTTGTTGCCAACGATTTGCATGTCACCATGACTCAAACCCTTAAATCCACTCTGTTTAATCGTCTCAAGAAGATTTGATTCATTAGAGGCTCTTAGCCATATATTCTCTACTGCAGTTGCTAGAATACAAGCAATATCATGTGCCCATACACTGATCACAACACTAAAATGCTCTGTTTCTATCTGCGCTGTGTCAACATCAACCATTACTTTTCGCAATCTTGAAGTAAAATTCATTACATGTTCTGATACTGGAATGTATGATCTGAAACCAATGACCCCTTGCATCGACCTAACTGCAAAACCATCTAAGTTATGAAAATGATTCATGGTTCTTGCGGTGAGTATCCAAACATATCCTTCTTCTATCATTCCTAATTTATCCGCACATTGGAAGAGACGAGAAACAAGCATCTCCGACATATGTACAACGAAAACGGCTGCTCTCGCGGACTTGAGCTTCCGTAGTTGATAGACCATGTAATCTTCTTCTGATGATGATTCTAAGAAAGAAGTAGTACGGTCAATGTAGACTCCACCATCTTGGAAATGATCCACCAATATTTGCAAACCTTCTCTCCAATCATCAACATCCTCATATATAACCACAATCGACTTCAAATTCAATTCTTGTATGAGACTCGTAATCCCCTTAGCCTCTGATGTAATATCATGCGTCCATTGAATAAAGTGATTGTATTTGTTCAAAGACAAAGTGTTTGGCACCAAAGTAGATATCACCGGAACTTTAGCTTTCTCGCTAATAGCTGCCAATAGTTTTGCTTCCTGTAATGATTCTGCACCAACAATGGCTTTCACTTTTCCCGCTTGGAGAAGATCACTAGCTGTGTCATTCGGTAAAGTTACGAATGAGTCTGTTAAGTTTCACGGGTTTCCAACTTTGAACAACTAAACTATCCGTTCGGGCCGCACAACTATTTGTAGTAAGAAATGTGTTTTCTTTTTTCTGTTTATAAAACATTTAACCGATTGCCGAATTAGGATTGGTTCAAATTTGGATATAAATTATCGGGAAAAATTTCAAAAAAAGTGTGAACTTTCAAATTTGGGACGAAAAAATTTGACCGTTAAATTTCCGTTAAATGATCACGAATCCGGGTATCCAAGATTTTCTTTAGGGTTTTTAGATCCCGAGCCGGATCCGACTTTTAATTATCAGGATCTGGCTTTGGGCCTTCCGGATATCTAGACTTGGATATCCGCCTAGATATCCGCCCAAACATCAAAACAGATCCATAAATAGTAATTTAAAAATAATTATAAAATTAATTTCTTATATAATATAATTTTAGTAAATATTATTTTATATAAGAACCACACCAAAATTCTTTAAAAACAAGCAATAAAGAAAATGAAACGCACCTGCAGCGAGAGCAAGCAAAGGGTCTCCTTGGGAGTCTCTAGCCAAAACAGAGACTCTGGTTCGATAACTATTGTTTACGCGATAGAAATCTGAGAGCGCTAAGGAAATAGAAGTATGGAGAATCTTTCCTTGTATAGAACCCAAGTCCACCACCAATCCAACTCTAACCTCTTCGAAAACGATGTTGTTTGAATCAGCTTTAGCTACTACTCCGGAAAAGAGGAGAGCAAAAATGGAAAGAGAAATCAGAATCTCCATTAACGTCTTGAATAGCTGTTGTTCCCGCCACGTTGTGCCTTGTGAAAATGGTGTTTCTATTAATGTAATGGACTATACTGTTATTAATATATATTTGTCATAATCATTTCAAGTCAATTTGACAGATTATTAGTTATGAGTTAGTCAAAGTCAAAAACGTGCTCGTTCTTCGAAATTAACCTAGGCTTAGAGTCTCATCAAAAGATGATTGACAAACAAGTACGAAACCAATTTTCAGCCATCAGATCAAGCGGGGATATGAGATACGAAAAAGGACTTCAACTTTGGTTCGCGTCGAGAAGCCAACTCTAGAACTCAAACGTTCATTTTTCTTTTGAATATAATTTAACATTACATTCAAAAAAAAAAATAGAGTCTCATCACAGAGAAACGAACTTTCAAACACGATTCAAGAGAAATGAAAACAGAAATTACAGTAGAAGAATAGAAGAAGTTACGACTAATAATTGGACTTTGCTAATGATTAGTCGAGTTGAGTGCTGATCACGCAAAGAATCTGACCATTGTGGCTTCCAACGCCATAATTTACTCCAATGCTGAAAATCAGAGAAAAAAAGATTCTACGGACTTTTAAATCTCAAAAAAAAATTATTTCAAATTTCATAATATCAAAAACTGACATTAATAAGACTTTTATTACTACATTAATTGTATAAACGTCATTTAATCATTCAAATAATAAAAATTAGTAAAAGGTTACAACTTATAACCCCCAAGTCTTTTTGACTTCTTCTTCTTCTTCTTCTTCTTCTTCTTCTTCACTCTTTGCCTAGCTCTCACAACCAGCTTCCTCGATCGTTTTCTAAAAGTAAGATTTCTTCATTATTATCATTGACCGAAAAGAAACTCTAATTCTTCTGCATCAATTTTTTTTTCGTTAAACATATTTATATTTTTTTGATAACTAATTACAAATATTGGCAAAGCTTGGGATCGAACCTATTCCTATAATAAAGATTGGCAAAGCTTGGGATAAACATATTCTTATGATAGGTTATCAATTAGTTTTCTTCTATAGATATATATTTTTATAGATTTTATGTAGTTGTGTGTCGATCACCTTAACCCTCTTATAAGAACGGTGTATTAATATGTACCGTCTCAATATTTAATGAGACCTATGGCAAAACCAATCAAAAATTAAAACCTTTTAGTAAATTGTTTTTTTTAATTATTTAGGGCTTTTTTTCTTAAGAATTTTTTTGAAACTAATATTGGACCCTTTGCATTTGACTACCTTGTCTAGGGGTAGAAACGGCCTCTATATAAGTAACAATATTTTCACAAACGAATAAAAAGTTCATTGATCCTATTATTGATTGAGTGGTTTATTTTGAATAAAGGAAAAAAAATATAATATTTACGTCCATGACAAATGGTGGCGGTAACAACGGTGGTGGCGGTAACACCGGAGTAGGAAACCGAACGGAGGAGTTACAACCCCACCCGGTGAAAGAACAACTCCCCGAAATTCAATACTGCGTCAACAGTCCTCCTCCTTGGTGTATGTTTTTTTTTTCTTCAATTCAATTTTAGTTGTTTTATAATTTATTTATTTTATATCTAATCTTTGTGTGTGTGTGTTAATGTATATTTTGGTGTTTGCAGTTGAAGCGGTAGTGTTGGGTTTCCAGCATTATTTGTTGAGTCTTGGCATCACAGTTCTCATTCCAAGTCTATTAGTTCCACTTATGGGAGGTGGTGATGTAAGTATATTGATATATGTTTTTCAAATAACTTTTTAGATTGTTAACAAATTTTGTAAATTATAAACATATCTTACATAATTATCAACATATCTCACCACACAAAAATATGATCTTCTAGATTTTGATTTTAAAATCATGATTTTTATTATTTTTAAATATTATTTCAGTTTTGTTTTGGAGTTAGTAGGTAATAAACTTATTTTCAAAATTTGGGTTATCATACTTTTCCGTCTAGACAAACAGATTTGCTATTTTATTTAACATCTCATAATTACATATACTAGTAATAATATAACACATGATTTCTTAGATTGAATCTAATTATGATATAAGCTTATAACAATAAATTTAAATAAAATATCAAGAGATTAGATAAATAACAATTTTTTTTAAGATTTTAAATTTCTATACGTAAAGTTTGATTTTCTCGTCCCTTCTATATATTGTTTCAACATTTTCAGGCAGAAAAAGTTAAAGTAATACAAACATTACTATTTGTGTCTGGATTAACAACATTGTTCCAGTCTTTCTTTGGAACTCGATTGCCAGTGATAGCTGCTGCTTCTTATGCCTATATCATACCTATCACTTCTATCATCTATTCGACCCGATTCACTTGCTACACTGATCCTTTTGAAGTAAGTCTTAACATTAGTATTATCATTAATTTTACAAACTATATAACAGTAAATTGTTTGATAACATAATTAATCAGAGGTTCGTGAGAACAATGAGAAGCATACAAGGAGCTCTGATTATAACCGGATGTTTCCAAGTTCTTGTCTGTTTTCTAGGCATATGGAGAAATATTGTTAGGTAAATTATACTTCATATTATTTTTTCCAAAGGAGACATACCTTATTATGTATCTAACATTAAACATGAATGTATTTTTGCTTTGTGCTCATTAGATTTCTAAGCCCACTCTCCATTGCTCCTTTGGCAACATTTACCGGATTGGGACTCTACCACATTGGTTTCCCTTTGGTATGTGTATATACACTAATATTGGCCATTAACAATGATAATGTTTTATTTACCATTGAATAATTATATAGATTTGTAATATGATGTAAAAATCTTTTATTTTTTAGTTAGCAAGATGCATTGAAGTGGGACTTCCCGGGTTGATCCTACTTGTGTTTATCACTCAGGTAAAGATCTAACCGTCGTTAAGAGTGTTTTTGTTTTGTGCTTGGCTTTGACATTTTTAACTAAGAATTTTTTTTTTCCTTTTCTGTTGGGTGCAGTACTTACCGCGTTTTCTGAAGTTGAAGAAAGGAACGATGATTTGGGATGGAAATAGATGTGACCGCTATGGGATGATGTTATGCATTCCAGTGGTATGGTTGTTCGCTCAATTACTCACATCGACTGGTGTTTATGATCACAAGCCTCAAACTACTCAAACCAGTTGTCGTACAGATCGTACTGGTCTCATCACCAACACTCCTTGGTCAGTTCTTCTAATTGAGATGTTCATTTTTTTTCGTGTAGAGATTTCATTATTTTGATATTCAAATTTTATATTTATTTTTATGTGAATAATAGGATATACATACCATATCCTTTTCAATGGGGAAGCCCAACTTTCGACATCACTGATTCTTTTGCGATGATGGCTGCGTCTTTCGTCACTCTCTTTGAGGTTAAACTTTATTCTTTTACATGAAATTGATATTAAAAATCATGGAAAATAATATTTAGCTTTCTATGATTCAATATAAAGAGTGATAAGTTTTATGTACAATTGTAGTCGACTGGTTTGTTCTATGCATCTGCAAGATATGGAAGCGCGACGCCAATTCCACCATCAATTGTTAGTCGTGGTACTGGCTGGCTGGTTAGTCTAACAACAATTTACTCGTCACTTGAAAACATATTTTCTGACCGTTTATTGACAATTTATTTCATCATCTATATGAACATTTAAATAAATATCTTGTAGGGAGTTGGAGTATTACTCAATGGCATGCTCGGAGGCATCACAGGGATCACAACATCAACGTAACGAAACTCATCTCTAAATTACAAATTTTTAATTTTCCGAGCATTTATCTTTAGTTTCTCTTATATTAATTCTAGTAATTAAAGGCTAATGATATAGTTTTGATATGAGTGTAACTTAATATTCAGAGAAAATGTTGGACTTTTGGCAATGACTAAGATTGGGAGTCGAAGAGTGATACAAATATCTGCTGCATTCATGCTTTTTTTCTCCATTTTTGGTAAATTTTTTTTTATTATACTCATAACTTATATCTTCCTATTTACAATGTATAAATGATTTCGATGAATATGTTTTACTGGTTTAGTAACTTATTTATTTTGATAAATATGCAGGAAAATTTGGAGCTTTTTTCGCGTCCATACCATTACCAATCATGGCATCTCTTTATTGCATCGTCTTGTGTTTTGTGTGTAAGTCTCTTCATCACATCACACTTGTAATTTCCATAAGTGTAAGATTACAATTTCTATAAATATATATCTTATATTTTTTACTAAAAATAAAATCAAATTCAATATATTGCAGCTTCGGCAGGACTTAGCTTTCTACAATTCTGCAACCTTAATAGCTTCAACACAAAATTCATTTTGGGATTTTCTTTTTTCATGGCTATTTCAATCCCGCAATACTTCAGAGAATACTACAATGGAGGTTGGCGGTCTGATCATCGCTCAAATTGGGTAAGTACATCTTCTTATATGCTATGAGACATTTTTTTGCAACTTATCAAATTGAGAATTCCTTTTATGTGAATACACAAACCAGTTGGAAGATGTGATAAGAGTGATACTCATGTCGCATACAACGGTTGCGGCAATAATTGCAATAGTGCTTGATTGCACATTGTGTCGTGAAAGCGATGAAGCCAAGAAAGATTGCGGACTCAAATGGTGGGATAAGTTTCGACTATATAACCTTGACGTGCGAAATGATGAGTTTTACGGTCTACCTTTCGGCCTCAACAAATTCTTCCCTTCTCATTGAAACTTTCAAAAAAATATTCTTCTATTCTTTTGTCTTTCTAATATTTTAGTTATTTTTCCTACCTAGAAGTTAACAGTGCTATTGTATTTTTATACATTTGATTTATCTGGTTGCATATTTATCTTTAACTTTTTTAATGAGCTTTTCAATAGTTTGTTCGACTAATTATTACTAAAAAATGTTCCAAAAGTTGTTTATAACGCTAACTAGAAATTTGAGTATTGCATGAAGCTTTAATTGTATGTATCATTTAAACCGTAATTTTGGGGTTTGTCAAAATTTTATATATATACTTATATTAACAAACTCCCTACAAAATACATGGGATTATTAATAAAAAAATCTGAACATATTATATCAAAGATTCAAATGTCCGATACGATCCTAATAAAAAATCTTATCCAGTCTTTTTATTATTATATTTCATTTCAAAATAAAATTCAGTTAGTCCACCCAAAAACTATTTTTCATCTGTGCATACAATAATTTTTTTAGTCGACAACTAAAGTAAATGGTAAAAAATTATTCAAAAAAAAAAAATACAAAAGTAAATGGTACTACAGTAAAACCTCTATAAATTAATACTCTATAAATTAATAACCTCTCTAAATTAATAAATTCTTCCGGTCCCGAGTTGGGACCAGTGTAAAATATGACATAAATCGATAAATTAATAAGATAATAATTTTTTAGAAAATCCCATGTAAACATATAGTCCCATCTATATCATAAATTAATAATTGTATAAACTTATCAATATATATATGTATATTTAACGTAATATATATATATATGTATATTTAACTTAATATATATATATATATATATATATATATGTATATTTAACTTAATATATATATATATATATATATTGATATAAATTTATATATGTCATATATGACTTACTATGATATATATTTATAATATTATATGTAATTTTGTTTTAATGAAATATGAATCTATTATTCGAAAAAAGTTTGTGTTGTTTTTTAAGCTTAACTAGGTGATTGCCCGCGCAAATGCGCGGGAATAATGTTGCGTGAATGGTAAAATCATGTGAAATAAGAGATTGTTTAGGTGTTACTTGGTAGTGTAAGAAAAATATGGTAAATTGTCTAGGGTTTAGTGTGGTAAAATATGGAAAATGATGAAATTAAAAAAATTCAATAATATTATAAATGCTAAGAAAATAATAATAAATCATCTTTTAAAACCATTCACCAAGAAAATAAGAAATCAACGAACATCATCACTCCATGGCATTCTCCTTGCGTGTGATGATAGGTACTTGGTCGTTTTCAGGATTCCTGACATCCGATTTAGAACACCATAAACAGTGAATGTCCAGTCGCCAACTTTAGAGTTTTGATTGTAAACGGGAAAAAAAAAATACTTACCAACAAAGCATCTCGTCGGTGATACTGAGATCCGGATTCAACATAATCCTCGTACTTCCGGTAACGTTGGTACATCTCCACCTATGTTCCTGTGATAGCTCTAATTTCACAAACTTGATAATACATATCACTGTGTTACGTGAACAATGCTTTCATAAGTCATAGAACTCGACTGCAAGGTCACCCGTTAAACGACACTCTAGATGGATACACCTAATTTTAAGATTTGAAGAAGTCATAAGACTTTATATTCTGGTTTAAATCTTTAAAAAAATAGTGACTTACTCAGTATCACGTAAACCAAAGTACAGCTCAAAATATCCTCCTTGAGAATGTTCCACGGAAGGAACAAAAACCAACTCTCTCACGTTGACAATTTTGCCAACAACATCTATGAAACACATACATGAATAATACAGTCAGAACATGAATCGCAAATAAACTCCAAAAGCACAAATAAATTCATAAATTAGGCTTACCAACGCAAATATTCGGATTAACAATACCACTCAATATACTCACAAACTCAGTTAGATTGAAATAGGTTCTACTGGAGCACATATTAATACTTTGCACTAAAGTGTCCGAACGAAACACAATCTTGAATCTATGCGGAACTGGTCTCAATATGCTGTTAACCCGTGATACATCAAAATTTTTTATGCTCACCCACTCATCGATTATCAATCTTGAAAGATAATTATCAATTAATTCATCACGAACAACGGCTTGGATTTGGGTGAACTGCAAATAAAACGTTAAAGACAAAACCAATTCAATTTAATATCGAAAACATGTATAGAAGGTAAGTTATCAAAAAACTAACATGCTCGTCACCCAAAATCATATTGAGCTCTCTACCTGAGCCACGCAAAACAGACCAACAATTCAAAATCTTCACCGAGACAGACCACTCACCCATGTTAGGGTTAAGAGACACAATATGAAAATAACCATCATCACATGAATCAGAGGTAAAATGTATCATTGTAGAACCCATATCAAAAGATTACGCGGCTAAACAATCCAATGAGGTATAAACGCGCGATACGTATATGTAGACCTAACGATTATTTGGAAAGAACATAAAAATAGAATATATATATTAAAAACTAAATCAGAAAATTAACAAAAACGAATATTGATTAAACGATATAGAATTTATCCATAAGATTAATAAATTAAGTTTAGAAAAAAGAAACTAAATCTCAACAGTTAAACTGAAATATATACTAACGAAATTTAAAGGTAAAAATATATCACTCTATTATCAACACCATAATAATAATATATACAAATGGTGTAAGTTATCGTGCATAAACGGTAAAATCAAGAGAGATAAAAGAATATTATAAATGGTAAGAAAATAAGATGCCAATCATAAAAAAAAAAACAAAAAACAATTATTTCAAGACAATAAGAAAACAACGAACGTCATCATTTTATAGCATTCTCTTTGCATGTGACGATAGGTACTCCGTCGTTTTCAGGATTACTGACACCCGGTTTATAACATCAGAATCAGTTAACGTTCCGGCGAAAATTTTAGAGTTTTGATTGTGGACGACAAAAAAAATAAAAAAGTACTCCCTCCGTCCCACAAAGATGAATGTTTTAGAAAAAAAATTTGTCCCACAAAGATAGAAGTTTTGGGTTTCCAATGTCAAATTTAATACAGTTTACCTATTTTACCCTCATTAAACAACAATAAATAATATATTCTTTAAAATGTATTAAATGATTAAAAGGTTAAAATTGTAATTATACATTATTTCTTAAAGAATGTGAAATTTCTAAAAAATCTATCTTTGTGGGACGGAGGGAGTAATTACCAACAAAGCATCTCATTGGTAATACTGAGATCCGGATTCAACATAATTATCAAAAACTCATCAATCAACAAATGATTTCTACATTTATCAAAAGCTCTTTCATTAGACTCCAGAAAATCGTTATTTTACTCATGTTTTTTGTTGTCTTTGTTATAGCCAAACTCATCTTCAGTAGATGATTTATACGCTTATCAAGAACTCTTTCATCAGACTTCAGAAAACCATCAACTTTGCTCCTTTTGTTTTTTTTCTAATTATAGTTATAGCCAAAATCATAAATCAGAAAGTGATTATTACGTTTAATAACAATTCTTTCATATGGCTGCAAAAAACCGTAAATTTTGATCATTTTTTTGTTATCATGGTTATAGCCAAACACATAAATCAACAAATAATTTCTATATTTATCAAGAACTCTTTCATTAGGTTATAGAAAAGTATCTATTTTGTTCTTTTTTATTGTTACAATTGTTATAGCCAGCAGAAAACCGTCAATTTTTTTTTTTGTTATCATGGCTATTGCCACAAATTCATCAATTAGCAAATGATTTCTCTGCGAATCAATAACTTTAACATCAGGCTGCAAAAAATCTTCAATTTTGATCATTTTTCGTTATAAAAGTCATACTAAAACTTTTTACTCAGCAAATTATTTTTACACTTACCAAAAGCTCTTTCATTAGACTGCAGAAAACCGTCAATTTTTTCTTTTTTTTTGTTATCATGGTAATAGCCAAACTCATCATCTGCAAAAGATTTATACGTTTATCAAAAGCTTTTTCATGAACCTGCAGAAAACTGTCACTTTTGCTCATTTTTTCTTTATCATTGTTGTAACCAAACCCATCAATCAACAAATGGTATCTAGGTTTATCAAGATGTCATTCATCGGACTACAGAAAGTCGTCGATTTGTCTCTCTTGTTTTTTTATTATGGTTATAGCCAAAATCATCAATGAACAAATCCTTTTTATATTTACCAAGAGCTCTTTTATTACGTTACAAAAAACGTCAATTTCGCTCCCTTTTTTTTGTTATCATGGTTATAGCCAAAGTCATCAATCAGCAAATTATTTTTACATTTATTGAAAGCTCTTTCATTAGGCTATAGAAAACTTCCAAATTCGCTAATTTACTGTTATAATGGTTTTTGTAAAACTCTTCAATCAGCCAATAATTTTTACGTTTATCGAAATACCTTTCATCAGACTGCCAAAAATCGTCAACTTTGCTCTTTTTTGTTAGACTGGTTATAGCTAAACTCTTCAATCATCAAATGATTTCTACGTTTATCAAAGATCTCTTTCATCACACTGCGGAAAGCCGTCAATTTTGGTTTTTCATTTTTTGTGATCATAGATATAGCCAAACTCATCATCAATAAATGATTTCTACGTTTATCAAGAGCTTTTCATGAGCCTGCAGAAAACTGTCAATTTTGCTCTTTTTTCGTTATTATTTTTATAGCTAAACTCATCAATCAACATATGATTTATACGTTAATCAAGATATCATTAATCGGACTGCAGAAAATTGCCAATTTTATTTCTCTTGTTTGTAATCATGGTTATAGCCAAACTCATTAACCGTCAATTTTGCTCATCTTGTTCTTTTTAATCATGATTATAGCCAAACACATATATCGGAAAATAATTTTTATGCTTATCAACATTTCTTCATGAGGCTGAAAGAAACCGTCAATTTTGTTCTCTTATTTTGTTATCATTGTTATAGTCAAACTCATCAATCGGCAAATAATTCTAAATTTATCAATAACTCTTTCATAAGGCTGTAGAAAACTGTCTATTTTGCTCTCTTTTATTGTTATCATTGTTATAACCAAACTCATCAATCAGCAAATAATTTATACGTTTACCAAAACCTCTTACATTAGACAGTAGAAAACCGTCAATTTTGCTCCAATTTTTTTTTTATGGCTATAGCCAAACCATCAACCAGCAAACTTCTAAGTTAATCAATAGCTCTTTTGTTAGGCTGCAGAAAACTTTTGAGTTTGCTAATTTACTGTTATAATGGTTATTGTAAAACTCTTCAATCAGCCAATAATTTTTACGTGTATCGAGAGCTCTTTCATCAGACTGTCAAATATCGTCAACTTTGCTCTTTTTTTGTTAAAATGGTTATAGCTAAACTCTTCAATCATCAAATGATTTTTACGATTATCAAAGATCTCTTTCATCAAACTGCGAAAAGCCGTTAATTTTGCTTTTTATTTTTTAATCATGGATATAGCCAAAATCATCATCAATAAATGATTTCTACGTTTATCAAGAGTTTTTTCATGAGCTCGCATAAAACTGTCAATTTTGCTCATTTTTTTTGTTATCATTTTTATAGCCAAACTCATCAATCAATATATGATTTGTACGTTAATCAAGATATCATTAATCGGACTTCAGAAGGCCGGTTAATTTTATCTCTCTTGTTTGTAATCATGGTTATAGCTAAACTCATTAATGAGCAAATAATTTTTACGTTTATCAAGACCTCTTTCATTACGTTACAAAAAACCGTCACTTTGTTCCTTTTTTTTATTATCATGGTTAGCCAAACTCATCAATCAGCAAAAAATTTCTACATTTATTAAGATCTCTTTGATCGGATTGCAAAAACCATCAATTATGCCCATTTTTCCGTTATAATGGTTATAACAATGCTCTTTAATCTGCAAACGATTTGTACGTTTATCAAGAACTCTTTCATTAGACTATAGAAAACTGTCAATTTTTTTTTTTTTGTTATCATGGTAATAGTCAAACTCGTCATCTGCAAAAGATTTATACATTTATCAAAAGTTTTTTCATGAACCTGTAGAAAACTGTCACTTTTGCTCATTTTTTTCTTTATCATTGTTGTAACCAAATTCATCAATCAACAAATGATATCTACGTTTATCAAGATCTCTTTCATCGACTACAGAAAGTCGTCAATTTTGTCTCTCTTGCTTTTTTTATTATGGTTATAGCCAAACTCATCAATGAACAAATAATTATTACGTTTACCAAGAGCTCTTTCATTACGTTGCAAAAAACGTCAGTTTCGCTATTTTATTTGTTATCATAGTTATAGTCAAACTCATCAATTAGCAAATTATTTCTACATTTATCGAAAGCTCTTTCATCAGGACGCAAAAATTCGTTATTTTTCTCCTGTTTAATTGCTTATCATTGTTATAGCCAAACTCATCAATCAACACACGATTTCTACGTTTATCAAGAGCTTTTTCATGAAGTTGAAAAAAACCGTCAACTTTGCTCATCTTGTTCTTTTTAATCATGATTATAGCCAAACACATAAATCAGAAAATAATTTCTACTTTTATCAACATTTCTTCATGAGGCTGAAATAAACCGTCAATTATGTTCTTTTATTTTGTTATCATTGTTATAGTCGAACTCATCAATCGACAAATGATTTCTACATTTATCAATATTTATTTCATCAGGCTGCAGAAAACTGTCTATTTTGCTCTCTTTTATTGTTATCATTGTAACCAAACTCATCAATCAGCAAATGATTTATACGTTTACCAAAACCTCTTATATTAGACAGTAGAAAATCATCAACTTTGCTCATATTTTTTTTTTTGTATGGCTACAGCCAAACTCATCAATCAGCAAATTTCTAAGTTAATCAAGAGCTCTTTCGTTAGGCTGCAGAAAACCTTCAATTTTGCTCATTTACTGTTATAATGGTTATTGCAAAACTCTTCAATCAGCCAATGATTTTTACATTTATCGAGATCTCTTTCATCAGACTGCTAAAAATCGTCAACTTTGCTCTTTTTCTGTTAGAATGGTTATAGCTAAACTCTTCTATCGGTAAATAATTTTTACGTTTATCAAAGATCTCTTTCATCAAACTGCGGAAAGCCGTCAGTTTTGCTTTTTCTTTTTTTGTTATCATGGATATAGCCAAACTCATCATCAACAAATGATTTCTACGTTTAGCAAGAGCTTTTTCATGAGCCTGCAAAAAACTGTCAATTTTGCTCATTTTTTTGTTATCATTGTTATATCCAAACTCATCAATCAGCATATGATTTCTACGTTACGTTAATCAAGATATCATTAATCGGACTGCATAAAGACGTCAATTTTATCTCTCTTGTTTGTAATCATTGTTATAGCCAAATTCATTAATGAGCAAATAATTTTTACGTTTATCAAGACCTCTTTCATTACGTTGCAAAAAACAGTCACTTTTGCTCCTTTTTTATTATCATGGTTATAGCCAAACTCATCAACCAACAAATTATTTCTACGTGTATTAAGATCTTTTTCATATATCGGATTGCAGAAACCATCAATTATGCCCATTTTTCTGTTATAATTGTTATAGCAAAACTCTTTAATCTGCAAACGATTTCTACGTTTATGAAGAGCTCTTTCATTAGACTGCAGAAAACCGTCAATTTTTTTTTTGTTATCATATTAATAGCCAAACTCATCATCTGCAAAAGATTTATACATTTATCATAAGCTTTTTCATGAACATGCAGAAAACTGTCACTTTTGCTCATTTTTTTCTTTATCATTGTTGTAGCCACATTCAGCAATCAACAAATGATATCTACGTTTATCAAGATCTCTTTCATCGACTAAAGAAAATCGTCAATGTTGTCTCTCTTGTTTTATTTTTAATGGTTACAACCAAACTCATCAATGAACAGATAATTTTTACGTTTACCAAGAGCTCTTTCATTACGTTGCAAAAAATGTCAATTTCGCTCTCTTTTTTTGTTACCATGGTTATAACCAAACTCATCAATCAACAAAATATTTCTACACTTATCGAAAGCTCTTTCATCATGACGCAGAAATTCGTTATTTTTCTCGCGTTTTTTCGTTAACATTGTTATAGTCAAACTCATCAATCAACAAACGATTTCTACGTTTATCTAGAACTTTTTCATGAAGTTGAAGAAAACCGTCAACTTTGCTCATCTTATTCTTTATAATCATGATTATAGCCAAACACATATATCAGAAAATAATTTTTACGTTTATCAATATTTCTTCATGAGACTGAAAGAAACCGTCAATTTTGTTTATTTTATTTTGTTATTATTATTATAGAAAAACTCATCAATCGGCAAATACTTTCTGCATTTATCAATAGCTCTTTCATCAGACTGCAGAAAACTGTCGATTTTGCTCTCTTTTATTGTTATCATTGTTATAACCAAACTCATCAATCAACAAATGATTTCTACGTTTCTCAAAACCTCTTTCTTTAGGCTGCAGAAAACTGTCTATTTTGCTCTCTTTTTTTTTTTTTTATCAATGTTATAGCCAAACTCATCAATCAGCAAATGATTTATACGTTTATCAAGAGCTATTTCATCAGACAGCAGAAAACTGTCAATTTTACTCTTCTTTTTTTGTTATCATGGCTATTGCCAAACTCATCAATCATCAAATGATTTCTATGTTAATCAAGAGCTCTTTCATTAGGCTGCAGAAAATCTTCAATTTGGAGAGATAATAGAATGTTATAAATGGTAAAAATAAGATGATAATCATTAAAAAAAAAACAAAAAAAAAATTCCAAGACAATAAGAAAACAACGAACGTCATCATTCCTCCATGGCATTCTCTTTGCATGTGACGATAGGTACTTCGTCGTTTTCAGGATTCGTGACACCCGGTTTATAACATCAGAATCAGTTAACGTTCCGTCAAAAATTTTAGAGTTTCGATTATGGACGACAAAAAAAAAAAGTAATTACCAACAAAGCATCTCGTCGGTAATACTGAGATCCATATTCAATATAATTATCAAAAACTCATCAATCATCAAATTATTTATACATTTATCAAAAACTCTTTCATCAGGCTGCAGAAAATCGCTATTTTACTCATTTTTTGTTATCTTTGTTATAGCCAAACTCATCTTCAGTAAATGATTTATACGCTTATCAAGAGCTCTTTCATCAAACTTCAGAAAACAATCAACTTTGCTCCTCTTGTTTTTTTTTCTAATTATGGTTATAGCCAAAATCATAAATCAGAAAGTGATTATTATGTTTATTAACAGTTTTTTCATGAGGCTGTAAAAAACCGTCAATTTTGCTCATTTTTTTGTTATCAAGGTTATAGCCAAACTCATAAATCGGCAAATGATTTCGACGTTTACCAAGAGCTCTTTCATTAGGCTATAGAAAACTGTCAGTTTTGTCTCTTTTTGCGTCATCATAGTTTTAACCAAACTCATCCATTAACAAATGATTTCTACGTTTATCAAGAGCTCTTTCATCACTCTGCAGAAAACCGTCAATTTTGCTCATTTTTTTTGTTATCATGGTTAGAGTTAAACTCATCAATCAACAAATGATTTCTATGTGTATCAAGAACTCTTTCGTCATGTTGCAGAAAACCGTCAATTTTGCTTTTTTTTCTTTCTATTATAATGGTTATAGCAAAACTCATCAATTAGCAAATAATTTATACGTTTATGAAGAGGTCTTTCATAAGACTGCAAAAAAATTTGTTATCATGGTTATCGCCAAACTCATCATCATCTAATGATTTTTACGTTTATCAAGAGTTTTTTCATGGGTCTGTAGAAAATCGTCAATTTTGCTCCTTTTATTCCGTTATCATTTTTATATCCCAAACTCATCAATCAGCAAATGATTTCTATGTTTATGAAGATCTCTTTCATTAGAATGTAGAAAACCGTCAATTTTTGCTCTCTTGTTTTGTTATAGCCAAACTAATAAATCAATAAATAATTTTTACATTTATCAAGAGCTCTTTATTAGGTTGCAGAAAACCGTCGATTTTGCTCTTTTTTTTATTATTATCATGGTTATAGCCAAACTCATCAATCAAAAAACGATTTCTACGTTTATCAGCAAACACCTTCATCAGGCTACAAAAACCGCCAATTTTGTTCATTTTTTTTTGTTATTATTGTTATGTCTAAAAAAATTAATCAGCATATGATTTCTACATTTATCAAGAGCTCTTTCATTAGACTGCAGAAGAACTGTCTATTTTTCTTTTTTTTTCGTTATCATTGTTATAACTCAACAATCAGCAAATAATTTTTATGTTTATCAAGAGCTTTTTCACTAAACAGTAGAAAACCGTCAATTTTACTCAACTTTTTTTGTTATCGTGGCGATAGCCAAACTCATCAATCAGCAAATGATTTCTATGTTAATTAACAGCTCTTTTATGAGGCTGTAGAAAACTTTCAGTTTTGCTCATTTTTTCGTTATAATGGTTATATACCCAAAATTATCAATAAGCAAATGATTTCTACGTTTATCGAGAGCTCGTTCTTCATACGGCAAAAAACAGTCAATTTCCTTTTTTTGTTTTGTTATCATGGTTATAGCCTAACGCATCATCAGCAAATAATTTCTAGGTTTATCATGTGATTCTTCATGAGCCTGAAGAAAAACATCAATTTTGTTCTTCTTTTTTTGTTATCATGGTTATAGCCAAACTCATCATCATCTAATGATTTTTACGTTTATCAAGAGTTTTTTCATGAGTCTGTAGAAAATCGTCAATTTTGCTTCTTCTTTTTTTCGTTATCATTGTTATATCCCAAACTCATCAATCAGCAAATGACTTCTATGTTTATCAAGTTCTCTTTCATCAGAATGCAGAAAACCGTCAATTTTTGTTCTTTAGTTTTGTTATATCCAAACTAATAAATCAGTAAATAATTTGTACATTTATCAAGAGCTCTTTATTAGGTTGCAGAAAACCGTCAATTTTTTTTTTTTTTTATTATTATCATGGTTATAGCCAAACTCATCAATCAAAAAACGATTTCTACGTTTATCAGGAAACACCTTCATCAGGCTACAAAACCGCCAATTTTGCTCATTTTTTTTTGTTATTATTGTTATATCTAAAAAAATTAATCAGCAAATGATTTCTTCATTTATCAAGAGCTCTTTCATTAGACTGCAGAAGAACTGTCTATTTTTCTTTTTTTTTCGTTATCATTGTTATAACTCAACAATCAGCAAATAATTTTTATGTTTATCAAGAGCTTTTTCACTAAACAGTAGAAAACCGTCAATTTTACTCAACTTTTTTTGTTATCGTGGCGATAGCCAAACTCATCAATCAGCAAATGATTTCTATGTTAATTAACAGCTCTTTTATCAGGCTGTAGAAAACTTTCAGTTTTGCTCATTTTTTCGTTATAATGGTTATATACCCAAAATTATCAATAAGCAAATGATTTCTACGTTTATCGAGAGCTCGTTCTTCATACGGCAAAAAACAGTTAATTTCCTTTTTTTTGTTTTGTTATCATGGTTATAGCCTAACGCATCATCAGCAAATAATTTCTAGGTTTATCATGTGATTCTTCATGAGCCTGAAGAAAAACATCAATTTTGTTCTTCTTTTTTTGTTATCATGGTTATAGCCAAACTCATCATCATCTAATGATTTTTACGTTTATCAAGAGTTTTTTCATGAGTCTGTAGAAAATCGTCAATTTTGCTTCTTCTTTTTTTCGTTATCATTGTTATATCCCAAACTCATCAATCAGCAAATGACTTCTATGTTTATCAAGTTCTCTTTCATCAGAATGCAGAAAACCGTCAATTTTTGTTCTTTAGTTTTGTTATATCCAAACTAATAAATCAGTAAATAATTTGTACATTTATCAAGAGCTCTTTATTAGGTTGCAGAAAACCGTCAATTTTTTTTTTTTTTTATTATTATCATGGTTATAGCCAAACTCATCAATCAAAAAACGATTTCTACGTTTATCAGGAAACACCTTCATCAGGCTACAAAACCGCCAATTTTGCTCATTTTTTTTTGTTATTATTGTTATATCTAAAAAAATTAATCAGCAAATGATTTCTTCATTTATCAAGAGCTCTTTCATTAGACTGCAGAAGAACTGTCTATTTTTCTTTTTTTTTCGTTATCATTGTTATAACTCAACAATCAGCAAATAATTTTTATGTTTATCAAGAGCTTTTTCACTAAACAGTAGAAAACCGTCAATTTTACTCAACTTTTTTTGTTATCGTGGCGATAGCCAAACTCATCAATCAGCAAATGATTTCTATGTTAATTAACAGCTCTTTTATCAGGCTGTAGAAAACTTTCAGTTTTGCTCATTTTTTCGTTATAATGGTTATATACCCAAAATTATCAATAAGCAAATGATTTCTACGTTTATCGAGAGCTCGTTCTTCATACGGCAAAAAACAGTCAATTTCCTTTTTTTTTTTTTTTTGTTATCATGGTTATAGCCTAACGCATCATCAGCAAATAATTTCTAGGTTTATCATGTGATTCTTCATAAGCCTGAAGAATAACGTCAATTTTGTTCTTCTTTTTTTGTTATCATGGTTATAGCCAAACTCATCATCATCTAATGATTTTTACGTTTATCAAGAGTTTTTTTATGAGTCTGTAGAAAATCGTCAATTTTGCTTCTTCTTTTTTTCGTTATCATTGTTATATCCCAAACTCATCAATCAGCAAATGACTTCTATGTTTATCAAGTTCTCTTTCATCAGAATGCAGAAAACCGTCAATTTTTGTTCTTTAGTTTTGTTATATCCAAACTAATAAATCAGTAAATAATTTTTACATTTATCAAGAGCTCTTTATTAGGTTGCAGAAACCGTCAATTTTGTTTTTTTTTTTATTATTATCATGGTTATAGCCAAACTCATCAATCAAAAAACGATTTCTACGTTTATCAGGAAACACCTTCATCAGGCTACAAAAACCGCCAATTTTGCTCATTTTTTTTGTAATTATTGTTATATCTAAAAAAATTAATCAGCAAATGATTTCTTCATTTATCAAGAGCTCTTTCATTAGACTGCAGAAGAACTGTCTATTTTTCTTTTTTTTCGTTATCATTGTTATAACTCAACAATCAGCAAATAATTTTTATGTTTATCAAGAGCCTTTTCACTAAACAGTAGAAAACCGTCAGTTTTACTCAACTTTTTTTGTTATCGTGGCGATAGCCAAACTCATCAATCAGCAAATGATTTCTATGTTAATTAACAGCTCTTTTATGAGGCTGTAGAAAACTTTCAGTTTTGCTCATTTTTTCGTTATAATGGTTATATACCCAAAATTATCAATAAGCAAATGATTTCTACGTTTATCGAGAGCTCGTTCTTCATACGGCAAAAAACAGTCAATTTCCTTCTTTTTTTTTTTGTTATCATGGTTATAGCCTAACGCATCATCAGCAAATAATTTCTAGGTTTATCATGTGATTCTTCATAAGCCTGAAGAATAACGTCAATTTTGTTCTTCTTTTTTTGTTATCATGGTTATAGCCAAACTCATCATCATCTAATGATTTTTACGTTTATCAAGAGTTTTTTTATGAGTCTGTAGAAAATCGTCAATTTTGCTTCTTCTTTTTTTCGTTATCATTGTTATATCCCAAACTCATCAATCAGCAAATGACTTCTATGTTTATCAAGTTCTCTTTCATCAGAATGCAGAAAACCGTCAATTTTTGCTCTTTAGTTTTGTTATATCAAAACTAATAAATCAATAAATAATTTTTGCATTTACCAAGAGCTCTTTATTAGGTTGCAGAAAACCGTCGATTTTGTTCCTCTTTTTATAATTATCATGGTTATAGCCAAACTCATCAATCAACAAATGATTTCTACGTTTATCAGGAAACACCTTCATCAGGCTACAAAAACCGCCAATTTTGCTCATTTTTTTGTTATTATTGTCATATCTAAAAAAATTAATCAGCAAATGATTTCTACATTTATCAAAAGCTCTTTCATTAGACTGCAGAAGAACTGTCTATTTTTCTTTTTTTTCGTTATCATTGTTATAAATAATTTTTGCATTTACCAAGAGCTCTTTATTAGGTTGCAGAAAACCGTCGATTTTGCTCCTCTTTTTATAATTATCATGGTTATAGCCAAACTCATCAATCAACAAATGATTTCTACGTTTATCAGGAAACACCTTCATCAGGCTACCAAAACCGTCAATTTTGCTCATTTTTTGTTATTATTGTTATATCCAAACAAATTAATCAGCAAATGATTTCTACATTTATTAAGAGCTCTTTCATTAGGCTGCAGAAAAACTGTCTATTTTTCTTTTTTTTTCGTTATCATTGTTATAACTCAACAATCAGCAAATAATTTTTATGTTTATCAAGAGCTTTTTCACTAAACAGTAGAAAACCGTCAATTTTACTCAACTTTTTTTGTTATCGTGGCGATAGCCAAACTCATCAATCAGCAAATGATTTCTATGTTAATCAACAACTCTTCTATCAGGCTGTAGAAAACTTTAAGTTTTGCTCATTTTTTCGTTATAATGGTTATATACCCAAAATCATCAATCAGCAAATGATTTATACGTTTATCGAGAGCTCGTTCTTCTGACGGCAGAAAACCGTCAATTTCTTTTTTTTTTTTGTTATCATGGTTATAGCCTAACTCATCATAAGCAAATAATTTCTACGTTTATCATGTGATTTTTCATGAGCCTGGAGAAAAAACGTCAATTTTGTTCTTCTTTTTTTGTTATCATGGTTATAGCCAAACTCATCATCATCTAATGATTTTTACGTTTATCAAGAGTTTTTTCATGAGTCTGTAGAAAATCGTCAATTTTGCTCATTTTTTTTCGTTATCATTGTTATATCCCAAACTCATCAATCAGCAAACGATTTCTATGATTATTAAGTTATCTTTCATTAGAATGCAGAAAACCGTCAATTTTTGCTCTTTTGTTTCTATCCTGGTTATAGCCAAACTCATCATCAGCAAATAATTCTATGTTTATCAAGAGCTTTTTCACGAGCCTGCAGAAAACCATCAATTTTGCTCTCTTTTTTTTGTAATTAAGGTTATAGCCAACTCATCAATTGGTATATGATTTCTACATTTATCATGACCTCTTTCATCAGGCTGTAGAAAACTGTCTATTTTGCTCTCTTTTACTGTTATCATTGTTATAACCAAACTCATGAATCAACAATTGATTTCTACGTTTATCAAGAGCTCTTTCATTAGACAGTAGAAAAATGTCAATTTTGCTCCTATTTTTTTGTTATCATGACTATTGCCAAACTCATTAAAAAGCAAATAATTTCTAAGTTAATCAAGAGGTCTTTCATCAGGCTGCAGAAAACCTTCAATTTTGTTCATTTTTCGTTATAATGGTTATTGTAAAACTCTTCAATTAGCGAATGATTTTTACGTTTATCGATAGCTCTTTCATAAGACTGCAGAAAACAGTCAACTTTGCTCTCTTTTTTTGTTATCATGGTAATAGCCAAATTTATCATTAGCAAATGATTTCTACGTTTATCGATAGTTTTTTCATGAAGTTGAAGAAAACCTACAATTTTACCCATTTTTCGGTTATAATATTTATAGAAAAACTCTTCCATCGGCAAATAATTTCTACGTTTATCAAGATCTCTTTCATAAGACTACCAAAAGATGTCAATGTTGCTCTTTCTTTTTTGTTATTATGGTTATAGCCAAACTCATCATCAACAAAGATTTCTACGTTTATCAAGAGCTTTTTCGTGAGCCTGCATCAAAACCATCAATCTTGCTCATTCTTTTCGTTAACATTGTTATAGCCAAACTCATCAATCATCAAATAATTTATATGTTAATCAAGATCTCTTTCATCGGACTACAGAAAGCCGTCAATTTTGTCTATGTTATACTGTTATCATTGGCTAAACTCATAAATGAGAAAATAATTTTTACGTTTTTTAAGAGCTCTTTCATTACACTGTAGAAAACCGTCACTTTTGCTCCATTTTTTTGTTATCATGGTTATAGCCAAACTCATCAATCAGCAAATGATTTCTACGTTTATCAAGATCTCTTTCATCAGACTTCAGAAAACCATCAACTTTGCTCCTCTTGTTTTGTTATCATGTTGATCAAGTTAAACCGGTTGGACCAGGTTTTCAATTTCAGTTAGAAATTAATAATAAAATTTTGTATCTTCTGCAGGATGAAGGTTTTTTTCTAAAGTAACTTAACTATATTGTAGTTTTTTTTGTCAACAATTATCAAATAATTTTAATATTAATTTTAAAATAAAATAAAATATACATGATGGACCAACCATTATATATCGGAATTTAATTGACCAATTTTGAATCACTAATGATCTTGACTCATTTTCTATTCCGTATACCAATGCTCTCCACTGCGACCAATGTCGTATCTCCTTCCATTGCAACATTGTATTGCTTCACTATATAATTCACCATGGCTGATTTCGGTTGATGATAACACAAAGACAAAGCAAAAGTGATATCAGAAACGTGACTCTCAAGTAAACCGGAAAATCCAAAAAATTAAGACTTATATATATTGTTGCCTTGAACACAAAGTAATAAGATTACCTTTTTGACATATCAAATTTTCGGAAAGTCAACTTATATTATTTTCTTTTCATAAAGATTTGTTAAAGTTTTAAATATTTTCAATCACGATAGAGATAAATGGCAGCTTTAATTATTCTTTTAAAAATTAAATAATTTGAAATATATATATATCTTATGTAGTGTGTTTCTTTCACTTCAGCATGACTTTCATTAGTCTCTCGTGACGGCTGAAACGACTCGTCTCGAGCTTCTGCCGTCGTCTTTTATTCAAATTGTTTATTTTACTAAGTAAAAAAATCGACTTGGCTTCCTCTGTTGAGTTAATCAGAGTCACGCCCTGTTTATAAATTAGTCTCCCATCTTCCACTATTATTTTATATGCTTCTCTCTCCATCTGCGTGTTTCAAATAAACACAGAGGTTATTGAGTATTCAAGAGTTATAGCTAATCATTATGGTCGAGTAAAATCAGATAAAAAGCTCACCAGTCCCAAGCATCTAATGCATTATTTTTGCAGAACACTTCTCGGGTGTTTCTCAAGATTTACATCTTTACAACATTTAGTTTCAAATCAGTGAAAACAGAGTTTAGAACACATTCAAGATAGGAAGATCTAAAGATGGATATTGGATCTAAGTCCGTACCGGTAAAAGAATGGATGTGAGCTCTTGCTCGCTGACCAGACATCATAATAGAAGTGCAAGTTGTGGCCATAACGATGATGTGGGTCAATCTGTAATTTCAAGAGAGGGGTCATTATATTAGATGGTCATTAGATTATAATAGATCAACGAAACCAAAAGGAACTAATAACTCTTGATCTTGTGTTTTGCTACTAAACACATAGATTTGTTTCTTCACATGTACTTAGCTTGTCTTTGATAAAAAGTTACAAAAAGATATGGGGACTTACAACTTCAAGCCAATGCTAAAGAGCTAATTTTTGAGTCTTTTCATCTTTAGATAAGCCTTTCCCAACCTAAAGAGTGAGATTCACGTTGGTTTTTCATAATAAAGAGAGATATAGATATACTAACAACACCTTGAGTTATAAGTAAACAGAGATAAAATGATGTCAGACGTTAGCACCTCGTTTTCTAGCTCGCGCCCATTTCGAAACAGCGCCTCATGTTTCTCTTCTTATAAAAAAAAAAAGAACAGAGCTCAAATCCAGAGCATCACCCTCTAGAGTCTTCCACCTACAACATTTCAAGCAATACCAATTAGGGTTAGTCTAAACATCTTTAAAAGAAATTAAAAAGAAGAAGATGGATCAAGTAACTCACCAGAGCTCCTCAACAACGATGGCACAATCTGCAAAATTCCTTCTGGTCATGTAACTCTTGTACACCGTTGTAACGTAGTTGCAGTTGCATCAAGTTCGGTGAGATCTCTTACTATCCATAAATATAAAAAAACAATGGATCCACCGATAATGTAAAAGAAGATACTTAATTGATGCATACGATATTAGATCTCTTAGGGTATTGATAAAATAAAGAAAAAGAAGGAGGAACAACTTTTCAATAAATTAATCTGGCACTAACGAATCCGTATATTGCACGATCAAAAGCAATCTCAAAATATTTCAAACCTAATAAAAATTGCGTAACCTAAAAACAATTCACTCAACTTTTTGTTTCAAGAAAGCAAATATCCTAAATAAAATATCTATATTTTTCGTATGAACCCATCCCTGGATGTAACAGAATCATAAATATGAAAGACAAAATGAAAATATTATTTTAAATATACGAAATCACAAATTATTTAAAACAAAACAAAAAGAACCAAAATCTCAAATATCAAACAACTTAATCAACTGATCATTCACAACCAGAGAAATCAATGTAAAAGTAGAAATACACCAATATGAAAACACAACCACTAATAAAAAAGAATGATACCTCTACAATCTCGACTTTGAACTCGTCTTGGATAGCCGCTCATAGAGAAAAAGGATCAAACAAACCCTAATATTTTTGGAGAATTTATGCTTGACTAAAAAAAGAGAAATACCACGTTTACAAACTCTAAAACGTGGAAACATTGGAACCTTAATCTAAATTATAAATCCATAATGAAACAAATTATATATAAAAGATCGAATATTACCTATCCACCGGTTCATAAAAGATCGAGTATTACCTATCTATATATATATATATATAACATATATATAAAACATAAAAGAAGGAAAACACTGGAATGTTTAAAATATTCTCATCTCTAATACATACAAAGTAGTATTAATAACAATGTACAAATGATATTAAGTATGATTATGCAAAGAATAATCATTTTCCAAGAGCATGACCAATAATACTTTAAGATGAAAAAAAAAACAGAGCAGAGTTGAGATGTAATACATACCGAAACTCCATTTGAGTTAACCTAGGGAGAAGAAGAAGAAGTCGTAGTTATTGAGATGTAATACATAGCAACATCCCTCTTCAATGAAAGATCAGGTAATGGTAACTCAAAATTCAAGACTTGTATCGCTTGTTTTATCGAAGGTCTCGAGCTTTTATCAGGATGAGCACACCACAACCCTAAAACCAGAAGACACTCAGCTTCTTTATTATCGAATTCATTACCCTATTTCTCATCAACACACGAAGTCATCACTTCTTGTTTTCCATAAAGTTTCCAAACTTTCTCCACAAGACTCTTCTCATTACTCTCTGAATCACTGTTATCTTCTTGCGTTCGTTCCAGCGATTTTCTCCCTGTGACAATCTCTAGTAAAACAATTCCAAAGCTATATATATCAGACTCTTTACTCGCACTTCCTTTCGTTACATATTCATGTGCCATGTACCCAAAAGTTCCAGCCAATCCTGTTGTATGGGAACCATGTTCATGGTTCATAACCCGAGCCAAACCGAAATCACCTAACTTTACATTGAAATCACTGTCAAGCATTATATTGCTTGCTTTGATGTCTCTGTGCAGTACACATTGATCCCATTCTTCATGAAGATAAAGCAGAGCAGAGGCTAAACCAAGAGCTATCTTGTACCTTATGTCCCAAGAAAGTAAATGGGGTCTTTTGCCAAAGAGGTGGGAGTTCAAGCTACCATTTAGCACTAACTCATATATCAGCAAGAACTCGTTTTTTTCATTACACCAACCAATGAGTTGCACCAGGTTTCGATGTCTCAGTTTGCTGATGATCTTAACTTCATTTAAAAACTCTTTCTTTCGCTGCCTTGAATCACCGGATAATTTCTTCACCGCAACCATTGTATTGATTTCTTTCAAATTTCCTTCATAAACCGCTCCAAATCCTCCTTCACCTAGCTTTCTATGGCTTGAGAATCTGTTGGTTGCTCACACAAGATCTTTATAAGAAAACTTTCTTGGTCCTGCTTCCCTTTCAAGATCTTCGTTTATCGATATCATGTTTGCTATATCTCTGTCTTTCTTTTTTCTTTGCTTCCGTGACCAAACCACCACGATCGTGTATTCGTGTGGACCAAAACTATCAGTAAAACAAACCCGGAAACCGAAATGCCAACTACCAATCCTATCTTGCTATCGGCTTTCTCGATATCCAAAGTTGAACTGAGCTCCCATGATAAAAGTCTATGTTCCTCTGTGTTTGTTCCAGCAGCAGCTATAAACCCGAACATTACTTCTGATGGTTTGCGAGGTCGATGATGTAAGAAAGGCTTGAACTCTCCTTAGGATCAGAGGTTGTTAGCTCATAAGCCCAAGTCACACTTAAATTCTTAGTCACAGAATCATAAGAGATCTTTGCATGACCAATATCTTGGCTGTGTTAGCTTGCATTACAACGTTTTCAACATCGATGTGTTCTTTCCACACATCCAACCTGCAAACAAACGTAAAAATAATTAATATTTCAATTTGAAGAAATCAGAATCTATAAAAAATTAAATCATGAAATCAGTGTCATCTTAACATGAAGAAAACAATCATAATCATTCCATAGTAAATTCGATTCATTAGAACCAAAACAATACAAAATATATATATTATCAAAACTATATGTTTAAGTTAACGAATATGAGTTTTAATGGTGTGGCCGAAGCTCTATATTTATACCTTAATATCTAGGGCAAACCGTCATAATTATTTCTTAAATTTTAATTTTTAAAAATTAGAAATTTTCTTGATAAAAATATCCGTAATATATTTAGAATTTATCTTACTATTTAAAAAAAGAAAAAGAAAACGAAAATTCCATATTCTAAATCAAAATTGAAAAAATCAAACCCTAAAGTTTTCTCTCACGATTACAAAATTTTTTTAAAGCGATTGAATTGCTTAAAAGCCCAATATCTATTTAACAATTTCATCACGATAGACATACCTATGCAATCTCGACCGATCTCGTTTTAGAGAACTCTATTTTCTCGAGGTTCAAAAGAGACCCAGTATATTTTAGAAAGCAAATTAATTAATGTTAGTTTCAAAAAAACAAAAAGAAAATCATAATCTTTCAAACTTTTCATGACAAACATAATCTATCAAAATTTAACCAAAGTATATGAAAAAGATAGAGAATTCAACTGTAGACTTGCACCACAATAACTAGTCAATGACGAAAAAAGAAATTAAACTTGAAGATTACAAGTCTTACGATTATGACCAACTTGATTGCAATTGCCACAAGTGTATAATTTTCTTGGCTTTTTCTTTTCGATAGCAATCTCCAATGCTGACTTAATTCTCGAATTCTTTGGCCTTCCTGGTTGTTGTTTGGGTATGGGTGGTAAACAAACCGTTGTTGCTACATGTTCAGGAACATGTATAGCAAACTTCCTTGGCATGATGGCGTTAGCATAGGAATTGTAAAGATAGTTCTTGTGATAATACGGATGGCACATTGAAATTCGAGACATCATGGTGAATTTCAAAAAACGTGGCTGTCGTCTAAGAGATAGAGAAACGAGATTGATAGAGAAACGGTTAGGATAGCCCAAAAACCTAGGAAAATAAGGTAAGTTAGAATATCTCGTCATTTATTATTTTTCAGTTATGGAAATTCAAAACAAAAAAGTCTGTCGTGTTTAAAAAGTCTGTCATGTAGTCCATCATGAAAAGTCTGTCATCAAATATGTTTAAAAAATCTGTCATTGCATAAAACATATCTGTCATCACTATATGAAGTCATTCCAGCAATTTCTTTTTTCATCACTAAATCTGTCGTAATGTGACAGTTTTCTTTGAACTAATCCTAAATCTGTCGTAATGTAAATAAAATCTGTCATCACAGAAATATTTCATTTGCGATTGTATGTCAATCTAGCAATTTTTTTTTTTTATGACAAATCTGCTATCACTCGACAGTTTTTTTGTTTAAAAAATAAAAACTGTCATAACATCAAAAAAATCTGTCATCACTACTAAGTCATTCTAGTAATTAGAGGTAATTATTTTTCCAAAAACAAATCTGTCACTTGATGACAAATATTTTTATGAAAATTAAAAGTCTGAGGCCACTAGGAACATAAATCTGCCACTAATTTTAATAAATCTGTCAAAGTGATGAAAGTCTGTGGTCTTAAATTAAGTCTGTCACAACCTGTTAAATTAAGTCTGTGAGAGATAAAAAATCTGTCACAGAAAATCTGTCGTTGATAAATAAGTCTGCCATTTAAAATAAACCTGTCATAACGAACCCAGCAGACTTTTCAAAAACCAAAAAAATTTCCTAAATTTTTTTCTCACGTTTTTCGAAAAATTTTAGGGGTAAATTTGACTTTTTTTTTTTTCCTAACAAAGATAGCAAGGGTATTATCGTCATGAAAATAACCAGTCTAACCCCCATATTTTATGAGACATTCTAGTAATTAAAGTCATTATTTGGGTCAATCTAGTAACTTTCCCTATAAATAATTCATAATAAAATACAAATATATATAGTTAGATTAGAGATTGATCAATTCTTGGGTTCACCCCTAGGGGTGAACCCATGTATTCACCTCCTTTACTCTAATCCAATCATTATGCCATGTCATCTAATACTTCAATAAAAATTAAAAATTAAATAAACAAATAAAACTAATTAAGAAAATAAATTATTAACATTAATATTCATTAATTAATGGAGACGTGGATTTCTAAAACAAATTAACGGAGTCGTCGTCGTCTTCTTCTTCTAGGTTTTCGATTTCAACTTTCTGGAATTTGTCAATCTGCAACATCAAAACTATAAGAGGCGTTGTCTAATTGATATTCTTTTAGACTCTGGGAAGAAGGTATATTTTACATCTAGAGAACATTGCTCTTGTATCTCTAAACAAAAATTTTTAATTTGAAAATATAGGGTCACGTGAATGCAATCAATTTGTATAGGATTATCAATTATGTATGCTTCTTGTTTTGGGTTTGTAATTATGAATTTGCTGTCTCTCGTCATGTGTCTAGTCAAATGAAATCAATGATTTTTTTTTTTTTTGGTAAAACTCATGAAATCAATCTTCCTACGAAGAAGATGAAGTTATCAATTTTTTTTTTTTTGATGGAGTTGTATAAAATATACGTTAACTAAGTTCATGGCTTATTGTGTCTCTGCATATATTTTAGCTCTAAAGTTCTTCTCTTTTCCATGTATGTACAATTTATGAAAAGATGAATTCCTCTACTTTATTGTTTGTCAACGTATTTGCATGTTCTTTTTCTACATGTATTTATGACGAAGATCATTAATAGTTTGGTTACATAGTCATTTGAATTCTTAAATAGTTAATTATAATGACAATTGATGAGTAGAGCTAATTGATCTGGATCAAACTTCTCTTTTTTGCTTCACCGTTTTTTTTCCTGAATGATTTTGTAATTTGTACATGTGGATCTAATTGATTAAAAGGTATTTTTTGCTAGCAAATCTTCCACATGCAATAACATGAACACTACATCTATAAATGTCAAAGACAATGAAGAAGTTTTTGAATCCAAAGAGGTACGTCGATCATAATTATAAGGTAATCGTTGGCTGATTTATATGACATAATATTTATACTAATATTAAAATGGTTAGTGCAGATTACAGTCGAAAGCAGTCATTTAAGTGGTCATGAAATTGTTCTTGATAGTCAGTATGAATCTAGTTTGCAAGTCTCGGGTGAATCTGGTTTGTTAAGTCAAAATTCAATTGACTTCTTAGTCGAAGAAGAAGATGATTCAATCAGTGAAGATGAAGCTTCTGTCAGTGAATTCGAAGAAGAAGATGACATAGCGAGCAAAGAAGAATATGTTGAAACTAAAGAGATTGTTGCTTTAGAAGCAAACAAAGAAAATGAGAAGCAAGATGAACTATGTATTGGAATGGAGTTTAGTTCTGATGAGACTGCACATACAGCTTATAAACAGTATGGAGGCAATCATGGTTTCAACGTAAGGAAACAACGGAGGACAAAAAAACAAGAGAAGATAGTAAGACTTGTTTATGTTTGCTCAAAAGAGGGGTATAGAAAAGAACCTAAGGTCATTAAATCTTATTCACAACCAATCACGCGGTGTGGTTGTAATGCTCATATGACTTGCTACCTTCAAAATAGCGGAAGATATAAGATTGTTTCTTTTGAGCCGAACCATAACCATGATTTAGTGAGGACACCTATGAAGCATTTGTTAAAGGGAAATCGGGCAATCTCTGTCTCCCAAAAACAACATGCTAATGATGCTGACATGTCAGGAATTTCAGCAAAGGCAACCGTTGAAATGATGAGTAGAGAAGTTGGGGGGCGAGAAAATCTGGGTTTTTTGGAGAAAGACTATCGAAATTACATATACCGAAAGCGAATGGCAAAAATGGAAAAAGGAGATGCTGGAGCAGTTTTAGAATACTTTCAAAAAAAAAAAGAGGGTAATTCATCTTTCTTTTATTCAATGCAACTTGATGAAGACGATATGATCACTAATATCTTCTGGGCAGATGATCGGTCTATAAGTGATTACAATCTTTTTGGAGATGTTGTTTGCTTTGACACAACTTATAAGACCAATGAGTATGATAGACCCTTTGCTCCATTTGTTGGGGTTAATCATCACAAGCAAACTGTTTTGTTTGGTGCTGCTCTCTTGTATGATGAAACCACTGAGTCATATAAGTGGCTTTTCGAGACTTTTCTTGGAGCAATGTCTGGAAAACAACCAAAAACAATTCTTACTGACCAGTGTGCAGCAATGGCGAATGCAATAGTGAAGGTATTCCCTGAAACAAAACATAGGTTATGTGTTTGGCATATTTACCAAAATGCTGCAAAGAAGTTGAGTCATGTATTTCATGGAGCAGAACAATTTGCCATGGACTTTAGTAAGTGTGTATATGACCATGAGGAAGAAGAAGATTGGTTATTGGCATGGAGTAATATGCTCGAGAAGCATAAATTGACAGAGGATAAATGGTTGAAGAATTTATTTGAGCTGAGAGAAAAATGGGCAATGGTATATGGTCGTCATACGTTTACAGCAGATATGGTGAGCACACAACGTAGTGAAAGTATGAATAATATTTTGAAAAAATATTTGAAGCATAGTTATAACTTGTTGTGCTTCTTTGAACACTATGAGAGAGTGTTGGAGGATCGACGATATAAAGAATTAGTTGCTGACTTCAATATGATGCATACCTCGCCGGTATTATGTGCTACTGTAGAGATGTTGCAACATGCAGAGGAAGTGTATACACCAGAAGTTTTTAGCTTGTTCCAGAAGCAATACATAGTTATCGGTGATTATGTTGCCAAAAAGGTTAGTAAGTCTGAGATGGTGTATGAATATAAAGTATCTTATCGTGGTGTAGCGAGAGAGCACTTGGTTAATTATGATGCTGCAAACGAGACTATAGATTGTGGTTGCATGAAGTTTTCTTTTGCTGGGATCTTATGTCGTCATGCATTGAAAGTGTTGGATAAGAAGAATATTAGAAGAATTCCATCTACCTACATTCTAAATCGATGGACCAAAGAGGCAAAAGCAAGAAGTATATCTTACTATCATTCAAAGACACCTAATGAAACAGTGAAGCAATCGATTGGAAGACGATATAGTCATATATGTCGTATTTTTCGTGAGATTGCATATGTTGCTGCTGATCATATAGAATTGACGATGTGTGCGAATGAAGATGCCTTACAGTTGCTTAAAAAAATGGAGGAAAAGAAAAAGGAACTTGTGAAAACTAATGCATGGATGCCCCAAAGTTCAGATGTTGAACTTGTGGAAGAAGAAGAAGAAGAAGAAGAAGACAAGGAAGTTCCAAATGCACGTGGAATAAAAAGAAAAGCTCCTGTTGGACGACCAAAGAACAAAAAAGTTGGTCCTCATGGTCGATATTTGAGTGCTCTTGAAAGGAAAAATCGGCGTACATCAAAATCATCAAGTCATACTACAGCAAAGAAACAATTATCATTTCAGGTATTTAATATATCATTTTTCTTTTTAGTTATGTCTAATTTTCATCGAAATGTGACTTAATCGAAATGTTTCAGGACTCTACTCATACTTTCGATACTCAGTTATCTGTTGCTACCACCAGTCGAACCTTACATAATGAGTCATCTCTCTCACAATTACTCCAGGTAAATACTGCATTCTTACTATTTATATTTGAATTATTTGTCATTTTTAATAATTTGAAGTTTTATATTTTGTAGGAATTTGACAAGAAATATGGTGGTTCATCGTAAAGCCATAACATCTGATGTTTTTATTTATTAATATTTTCTTTCAAAATCACACTCGCAACAAGTATTAAAGCTAGTTTGATTTTTTTTTTATACGAGATTCACAACTTACAAAACCATATTCGTATCAATTTTTTTTTCTTTCTAAGTTGATATTCTTTCTTCTTTCTTATCAGTTCGACAACTACAAATCATCTTCAATCTTATTTGATGGTGGTTCTAGACAACAAATTATCAGTTCTACAACCATTAAGATTATGATCAAATAGAACATGGAACAAACTAATTCTACAAACGGTGTATGAACCAAAGACTGGGATATGGTTGACTTTTATCATTTAAAATATCTTGTTAATCACTTTTGAGAACCATGCATCTAAAACCATGTCAACAACGCAGACAAGCAAATATAAAAAATAAATCAACCACATTTGGTTTTTCTATGTTCAAGACATTTGCTATATGGCTATATACTTATACCTATGGCTAAAATTGACGATAAACGATCACATACAAACTCCAATATATGTATTCTTGTTTTCACCAAAATACAATCCAACAAAAAAAACATTGAACATTGAAGGAGGAATATCAAGAAGAAGAGACGGTCTTGAAGGAGTCGCGAAGATGGGTTAATGTATTGTGGTCCCGGTTCCAATCGGCGCAAGTGCGTTAACGAAATGGGGCTAGAGCTTGTTCTTTGCGCAAGTGACTGTGATTAAGCTGTGCTTTCTAACTCCGTCTTCTTCTTCGGGTTGTAGAATTCGTAATCTGTTCCGTTTGTCCCCTTATTCACCTTCGACACAAGCCTCTCCTTCCACCCTTCATACACATCGTACACGTACTCCGCCGAAGCTCTTGACATGATAAACTTTGAGAAACTTGACGATGCTTTACCTTGCTCTTTTTTCTTGACGCATCAATCACATGAATCTATTAGTCGGGAAATCATCCTTTCATAAATTGTACATACATGGCAAAAAAAGAACTTTAGAGCTGAAATATATGCAGAGACACAATAAGCCATGAACTTAATTGACGTAGATTTTATACTTATAATGCATATGATCCTTGTATTTAACTAATTGACATTAATAGACAACTCCATCAAAAAAAAAAATTGATAACTTCATCTTCTTCGTAGGAAGATTGATTTCATGAGTTTTACCAAAAAAAAAAAAAATCATTGATTTCATTTGACTAGACACATGACGAGAGACAGCAAATTCATAATTACAAACCCAAAACAAGAAGCATACATAATTGATAATCCTATACAAATTGATTGCATTCACGTGACCCTATATTTTCAAATTAAAAATTTTTGTTTAGAGATACAAGAGCAATGTTCTCTAGATGTAAAATATACCTTCTTCTCAGAGTCTAAAAGAATATCAATTAGACAACGCCTCTTATAGTTTTGATGTTGCAGATTGACAAATTCCAGAAAGTTGAAATCGAAAACCTAGAAGAAGAAGACGACGACGACTCCGTTAATTTGTTTTAGAAATCCACGTCTCCATTAATTAATGAATATTAATGTTAATAATTTATTTTCTTAATTAGTTTTATTTGTTTATTTAATTTTTAATTTTTATTGAAGTATTAGATGACATGGCATAATGATTGGATTAGAGTAAAGGAGGTGAATACATGGGTTCACCCCTAGGGGTGAACCCAAGAATTGTTCATTAGAGATTACCTTCTCGTAGTCATCTAATCCCACACATTCCCTTTCTCTTTCCTTAACAGTTTCCCATATCAAAGACTCAATATGCCTCTCTACCTCATCAATCTTCCCGTTCCCATGCTTCTTAGTCCCGAACACAACATATCTTGCAACCACAATTTTCAACAACATTACATTATATATGTTCATTCACTTAACTTGATATATTATATAGAGAAATTATTTTGAATCCACTTACGTGAAGCCATTGAGGTGAAGAGGATGTTGTTGTGAGTGATGGCCTTTTGAAGACATCTAAGCTTATGTGTAATTCACCCCCGTCGAGTACGTGTACACTATCCCTAAACATCATTTTTTTCCAATAAAATTACTCATACAAAATAAATATATGATAAATTCTCAAAGCGAACTTAGAAAAACGGTGAGAACCAAAAAAAAAAATCTTAGTTTCTCTCAGCACAATTGATCATAAATTATTAACGATTCACGAGTGATCATAATCCAAACCCTGTACATAACAGAAAGAAACACAAACATTTAAATAGGTAAATAGATGTAAAAATACCTTTCCAAACCTCGTTCTGTTCTCATCAACACCACTTTCGTCCAAAAGCTTTGTCGATAGAACCTCCCACGCTCTACAAAACTGAAACACATACCAAAAGAATCAAATCAGCAAAACAATAAATTAACAAACTAATGCAAAAAAAAATAAAACAAACAACACAAACAATATGCACACGACCTTTAAAGGTCCATGAAAACAATATTTGCATGACAAACAACTCGATTCATCAGAATCGTAGTAGCTATATAAAAAAACCATAACGGTGAAAACTATCTAATGGCCACAGAAAAAATAATACCTAATCCTCTGGCCGATCAACAATATATATAGCTTTAAGATTAGGGCAAACATCAATCATTATCTTAAGAAATTTAACTTTTTAATTAGAAACAAAATCAGAAAACTAACAAAAACGAATCTTAACTACTAAGATATAGAATTATCCAAAAATTTAACAAATAAATTTAAGCTAAGATTCCATAATCGTTAAAGTCGAGACATTATGACATCCGTATCCCCAACGATTACACTATAAAATAAAAAAATTAAAGGGTGATTAAGACTAATCATCACAAAACATGATTAGACTTATATACCCTTAACAATTACGAACAAAAAATTTCGAATTAAGGGTGTTTAGGACATTATTATAGAGATCAACACACGATTAGACTTATATACCCCTAATTACGAAGAAGGAGAAATTTCGAGAAGAACAATTCATTAAGGGTGTTTAGGACAAATCATTCTAACTTTTAACCACAGGCCTCCAATGCCCTAACTTTCAATATGGTGCGTTTCTACTTCTCAAATAATTATTGTAGAGATAATTGCTTCTCTACTTGTAATTAGTTATTAAAAGATAGTGCTTATATAGAAAAAATTTATTTTTAGATAAAATGTTTTTAAGAAATTACTAAATTAGTAAAATCTCTCTATAAATTAATAATTATTAATTTATCGATAAATTAATACCTCTCTAAATTAATAAAATTTCATAGTCCCAACATTATTAATTTATAGAGGTTTTACTGTATGTAGTTCTACAGTAGAAAGATCCGAAGTATTTGTATAACCGGACCCGAACCGATTTGACCCGACCCGACCCGAAACAAAACGGTCAAAATCAGCAGAAACACGTTGAATCCTTCTTCTTCTTCTTCTTCTTCTTCTCGGGCTCAGTGACGACGACGATTCCTTTGACGCTCTTTCTCTCGAAGTATTTTGGATTGTCTTCCACGTTTTGATCGATCCTTTTCCTCTGTCTCTTTTGTAGATGTAAGTCGTCTCCATTTTCATCATCCGAATTTCAGTCTCTGGTTTTTTCGTATCATCTCAATTTGGTCGCAATTAATCTTAATCGTGTTTCAGATTCAGTGAATCGACTGCGAATTTTGCAATTTAGGTTAGAAATTGTATGTAGGACTTTTCTGGCTTGACTCTTGAGAGCTGAGTGATGTTATTAGTCATGGTTTTTTTTTGGCTTTTGTGAATGATCTATCACATTTTCGTGCGGTTTTCATCTGTTTAGGAGTATATATCTTGCTAATCGCAGATTAGAGGATCAATCTAATGACGTATCTTTTATACAATCATTGTGCAGATTGGTATAGAATTCGGCTTTACTGGTATGTAGCTGGTACATACTGTATATAGCTACACATTTACTACAATATGGCTTCAAGAGCTCTTCTTCGAAGAAGAAGTTACGACGTCGTCAAATCTCTGAGTGAACATTTGCCTACAATTCAATGTCTTTCAAGTATTGAGCGGCAAGGACAGCGGGGATATGAGAACATTACTTCAGGATTTGTATCTGGAAAACGTGATTTTAAAGATGTTAAGAATAAAGAGTCGACCGGGTTATTGGAGGGGTTCTATATAAGTAGATTACTTCAGTCTCCAAATTTTAGTAATGGAGTTGGAAGATTAGAATTCCCTTATCCTTTGGGATATAGATTGGTTCGACAATCTATGTACTCCTCTTTGGCAACGGCTAACAAGCCTGACCATGATAAAAAGGGAGAAAAGGTTACTTTACAAACCAAAGAAGCTTCTCCTGAGGAGTGTGATGAAGCTGTTGAGGGATTGAGTTTGGCTAAGGCTAAAGCTAAAGCCATGAAATTGGAAGAATCCCAGAAATCTGATATATCCATTATGCAACGTGTGCGGTCGTTTCTTCTGGGAATAGGTCCTGCTTTGAGAGCTATTGCATCGATGAGCAGGTTAGGCTGCAGTTTTTTTTGTTCTAGCTTTTGAGCGATTTCATGCCATATATTGTATGTAACATATGATCTGTTTCTGCAGGGAAGATTGGGCTAAGAAGCTTCGTCACTGGAAAGATGAATTTAAATCTACTCTGCAACACTACTGGCTGGGGACAAAGTTGCTCTGGGCTGATGTCAGGATCAGTGTAAGGCTGCTTGTAAAACTTGCTAATGGAAAAGGTCTCTCTAGGAGGGAACGGCAACAGCTCACTCGAACAACTGCCGACATTTTTAGATTAGTCCCGGTTGCAGTTTTCATTATTGTTCCATTCATGGAGTTCTTGCTACCGGTATTTCTTAAGCTGTTCCCAAACATGTTGCCGTCAACTTTCCAGGACAAGATGAAAGAAGAGGTACTGTTAAACCCTATTTTATTGCTTCTCTATTCCTTATTCTTTACTGGTATTGCAGGTTCACTTGTTTAAAAAAGTAGTTGTGAGATGTTTCTAGTTATTCTTTTTTGCTGACTGGGGTACTGAAACTTTTCTCATGACTATTTGACACCAAGCACGAGAGACATTATGAGCTATCTTTCCACATTTTCATTTTTATTTTGCCTCTTCCATTCTCAAAATAATGTCCAATAATATAATGTCACTTTAAATTATTATGAAATGAGAACTACCATTGATATTACCCTCTTTTTATGTACTACTAGACTTGAGGTTCAGGAACATAGACCAAATATTACAACAATATAGTGTTGCCAGTTACTTCTTTGGAGACTAACTTAGGACAGTCAAGAATCATTTCTACCTATGTAATGAATTTATATTCATCATGAGATTACAAAGTTTACCTTTGTTCTCAGCCTCTGGCAAAATAGTGCTGAAAATATTCAATCTGTTTGTTTTATATTCTCCTTTGATGTGGTAGTAGAAGACCTTTTATGAACTTTAATGTAGGGTTGACATCAGTGTTCTGAAAGTCGAAGCCCCACGTTTGATGTTAGCCTTTGACCTATTTTTGCTGTGAGAAATGAAAATGTTTAAATCAGGGCTGACATCTGGATACTAGAATTAGTTTTGTTTGAAACTGATTTAGACAGTAAATATTTATCGAGGCTACTCAATCTTAATGGTTTGCTATAGCAAGAGCAGAGAAAATAAGCCACAGTTTATCAGTCTTCCAAGTGATACTCTTTCGTTTTATCAATCCAAGTGACACTTATTAATGCTAAAGACACAAATCCTACCGATTTTATACTAATTTGAGTTACATTGATCTGGAAGTATGAATTGGTTTTGATCTTTCATTCTCTCGCTCACTCTTGTCTGTTTCTCAAGTATGAAGCTAAAATTCACGTTTCTTTTGCAGGAGGCTCTAAAAAGAAGGTTGAATGCAAGAATGGAGTATGCTAAGTTTCTCCAAGATACTGTTAAAGAAATGGCAAAGGAAGTCCAAACCTCTCGCAGTGGGGAGATAAAAAAGACTGCAGAAGATCTTGATGGATTTATGAACAAGGTTCACTTTCCTTGTTATTTTACTCAATTGACGTCCTTCTATAATCTTCAAGATGGACTGATAATGTCGTTATCAAATTTATAGGTCAGAAGAGGAGTTGGTGTTTCAAATGATGAAATTTTGGGCTTTGCAAAGCTCTTCAATGATGAGCTTACATTGGATAACATTAACAGGTTACGGCATTAGTCAAAACTGTATATATTGGTAACGCAATATTGTTTCTGTCCTGGCTTGTTTTGTTTATCTTCGCTTCCTAATTGCAGGTCTCGATTGGTAAATATGTGCAAATACATGGGTATTAGCCCATTTGGAACTGATGCATATTTGCGTTATATGCTTCGGAAAAGATTACAGGAGTAAGTTCAACATTGCTCATATTGCCATTTTTCTTGTCTCGAATGGCTGACATCGAGTCCTACTACTGTTTTCTCTTTATTTGGTGGCATCGTTATAGTTCTGCGGGCATCTCTACAAGACACGTATTTTTGTTTATACATACATCTGAATTATTTTCTTCCTTCTCACATAATCATTGGGAAATGCCATTCCTTGGACTTCGTAGGATTAAAAAGGATGATAAGTTGATCAAGGCTGAAGGTGTGGAGTCTCTCTCAGAAGCTGAACTTCGCCAAGCTTGCAGAGAAAGAGGAATGCTTCAATTGGGTTCAGTTGAAGAAATGAGAGAGCAGGTTATTGCTTGTTTATAAATATATTGGTGTATGTGTTTCTATAAGTTTAACTAGAGATATGGGTGATTTCTGATCTGCATATCTCTCATTACAGCTAATTGACTGGCTGGATTTATCTCTTAACCATTCGGTACCATCATCCCTCTTAATTCTTTCTAGGTAAGCTTCTCTTGCAACTCAATCAATATACTATATATACAAAGAATTAAGAATGACATTGCCACATTTTTCTTCCTGTGAACGTATTGACAGGTCATTTTCAATGGCTGGGAAACTCAAGCCAGAAGAGGCTGTTCAAGCTACTCTCTCCTCTCTGCCAGATGAGGTTGTGGACACTGTTGGGGTTACAGCTCTTTCATCAGAAGATTCTGTATCAGAAAGAAAGAGGAAGTTAGAATACCTAGAAATGCAAGAAGAATTAATCAAGGTTTGTCTCTTTGTTTTCCTACCATTCAGTATTAGAAAGGAAGAGGATTGTGGAGCTATGTTTCTCTTTTCCGCGTATTGTGTAACTTGAAATTCCCTTGTATGGATGATTTTACTGAGATTGTATCAGGAAACTATTTTCTTACTTCTGATTCATTGAATGTAGGAGGAGGAGGAAGAAGAAGAGGAGGAAATGGCAAAGATGAAAGAGTCTGCTTCAAGCCAAAAAGATGTAGCTTTGGATGAGATGATGGCATCTACAGCTAAAGATGCTAATGAGCAAGCGAAAGCGAAAACTCTTGAGAAACATGAGCAGCTTTGTGAGCTCAGCCGTGCATTGGCTGTTTTGGCTTCCGCATCTGTATGGAGACTTAACCACACTCTCATTTATTTTACCTATAAGAGTTTTAAGAGTGTGCAATCTGGTTAATCCTTCTCGTTTCTTTTGACTTTGACTCCAGTCTGTTAGTATGGAGCGTGAAGAATTCCTGAAACTAGTTAAAAAAGAGGTAAATCCGCTGTAGTTTTCTCTCCATTATCCTCTAGTTTCTATCTTGCTTTCTTGGATTTTTCTGAATAACCTTGTCTTCTTTATGTGCAGGTAGATCTATACAACAGCATGGTAGAGAAAGGTGGCACAGATGATGAGGAAGAGGCTAGGAAAGCTTATTTAGCTGCTCGAGAAGATAGTGACCGAAGTGCTCAGAAAGCTATTGCTGATAAAACTTCTTCTGCACTGTTAGATAGGGTAACAACAATTTTATATAGTTTTCTTCAGTCACAAACTCTCTAGTCTTTTTAATCTATAACTCCGTTATTTATCTTCTATCGTTAGGTGGAATCAATGCTCCAGAAACTCGAAAAGGAAATTGATGATGTCGATAACAAGATTGGCAACCGCTGGCGACTCCTGGACAGGTCTGTGTAAACATCCTTTATATTCTTTCTCGCCTTGTAATGATTTGACAATCAATCAAATCCATTTTGTTTGTACAGAGATTATGATGGAAAGGTAAGCCCAGATGAGGTTGCATCGGCTGCGATGTACTTGAAGGACACATTGGGCAAAGAGGGTATCCAAGAGCTTATCCAAAACCTTTCTAAAGATAAAGGTCAAAACTCTATATTCTAAATCTTCCATTGCCTCTACTTGATTTTTCAATTTTCTGACGGAAGTTTTCTTTGTTATTAGATGGCAAAATACTGGTGGAAGATTTAGTGAAGTTAGCGAGTGAGATTGAAGATGCCGAAGCTGACGAGACAGACGAGCCTACTACCAAGTCTTGAGATAGTCATGGTTCATGTTTCTGTTTACACTGGTAAAGTAAAGAGAAGAAAATTCATATTCAGAGGAAATCTATCATAATAAGTTTCTCAACACTTTTTTTTTGTTTTCCACATTACTGGTTTATTCAAGAAGCTTTATCTCGGATAAATTTACAAATTTACAAATAAATTGAGCTTTATAGTAAGCTTTATATGATAAATTTACAAATTTCAGAATAAGACAAATTATATTCAAATTCTCTCATCTTTGAAATGTAAAAGGCTGGTAAACCTAAAATTGTATTTTCCGGTCCAAAAACAAACGTGACAAATTAAAATACATATCTTTATTTTTTATTTTTAAGCAGGACAAGAAATGCATTATAACGTGATTCATACATGTTCTTCGAACAATAAAAGCAGTAGCACAAAAGGTAGGGTTTGAGATCAAAATATGAAGATTCAAACATGTTTTTCGAACAATAAAAACAGTAGCACAAAAGGTAGGGTTTGAGATCAAAATATGAAGATTCAAACATGTTTTTCGAACAATAAAAACAGTAGCACAAAAGGTAGGGTTTGAGATCAAAATGTCTCTCACTCAATTTTCCTCCTCTTCACCTCGAGAGCAGAAGATGAAGACGAAGCTCCCTCTTGAGTTGAAGTGACAGCACCCTGTTGGTTGGAGGAAATGGTAGTGTATCGATGAGGCTGGTACTTGTAAGCCCACAAAATTTTCAGCTTGTGACCCTTGATCTCAACCCAAGTTTTGAGATCTTCCATGCATTTCTCTGCTGCCTCTCGGGTTCCATATGTGATAAACGCAGCGCCATTATACTCTTGCACCATTCTGATAGATTCAATATCTCCATAAGCGCTGAGACAGTCTCGCAGGTCCTCCTCAACGAGTGTCGTCCTGCTCAGTCGCTTGACGTAAAGCATCTTCACGGTGGGATCCTCTGGTGGACATGCAGGCATGTTACCGTTTTTCATCATGAACGCAACTAGTTCTGGATTGTCTGAAATATTCCGATACAATGGCTTCATTGGCTTGCCATGAAGGAATGGACATCGGTCACCTCTTTTGCAATGGCCAAGACGAGAGTACTGATCACACATGAGTCGTTGGCACGCTAGGCGCTGCATATCTCCCATCTTTCTGCGTTTGCCTTCCAACATCTCCAACTTTCTGTTATTTTCGAACCTCTCCCAATTTTTGTTAAAGTCTCCCATCCTCTCTAGAAATTGTTTACTCGCGAATGGCTGCAAATCTCCCATCTTTCTGCGTTTGCCTTCCAACCTCTCCTCCAAATTTTTGTTTTTTTCAAACCTCTTCAAATTTTTGTGAAGGTCTCCTCCCAAAATTTTGTTATCTTCCATCCTCTCTAGAAGTGAGGTAGCGCGCAGAGCACCTTCAGGTTTGTCTCTCTTTCCACACGTCACTATGACCCATTGCGTGGTGGTGGCGGGGGAGGTGGTATCGGTCTCTTCGGAGGGTACAGACTTCCCCGTTGTGTCGTGAGCATGGTGTGCATGATGGTAAGCATGGTGTGCATGGTGTGCATGGTGGTGGTAAGCATGGTGTGCATGATGTTTTGTTTGAGATTTTGTGTGCTTGCTTTGAGATTTATGTTTGTGATTTGGTTCACTAAAATTTAGTTCTCTTACCAGCGGATTTTTAAAATCCATTATCCTGGAGTCAATAATGGTTGTGCATTGTACAACACAATGTTTGGTTGGTTTTTGACTAATGAAAATTTGTAGATTGTTCCAAAAAAAAAAAAAAAAAATTGTAGATATTTTATTTTTCCAATAATTTTTAAACGGCTTTGTTATCATGTGAACGTACGTATTGTTTTTTCGAAGTGCTCCTTGTTTTATCCACCAAGAATGATATTCCAATAATTTTATCTCAACCAAATAGGGAAAATATTTTTAGTAACTTGTTTTCCTTTACTTGCTATTTTAGTGCAAGAATTTTCTAAACACTAAAACTGTAATGCATTTTCATTTTTTTCAAATTTTTGTTTATAAGCTTCAAATTAAAAATATTAATAACTTTTATAATGTCATCATCTTTTTGAAACTCCGATCTATTGTATGTATTTGCAAATAAATATAAAATCACACATATTCGAAAGAATTTTGTACAAAAGTTGCATATCCTTCAACTAAAGTTACTTATCCTCGCTCTTTAAAAAGAGCGTTTGGTCTATTGACACTTATTTTTTACTTAGCTCCAAAGCTTTGATGATTTATCATTATTTGGTCAAATTTTGTTTGTAGATGTTCTCATGTTATTTTTATACATATATTCATTTTATTTTGGCTTTGTACTCATTTTGAATATGCCAGACTTCGTAAAATCTAATATGTTAAAACTTATTTTCTTAATAAATCTAATACTATGTCTATTACTCTTAAGTGTTGTACTATGTAGATTAAAATCTATTTACTGTTGCATTTTGTATGATATATTTCTATAGATCTATAATTTAATATACATTCAAATTTTATTTTCCGTAATAATTCTCTTATTTTAACTATTTATATCATTATATCAATTAAAATTTTCTTACTTTCGGAACTTTTGAACATATTCCAAAATTTCATGTATGAAGTGTTTTTATTTTATTATTACTAGTTAAATATATCATATTCTTTTACTTATCGTATCATTTAAATATTTTCTTACATCCCTTTGCAATTAGAAAATTTGTGATTTAGAATTGGCCTCAAGCCACATTATGTTTTTCATTTTAATTACATTTTATTTTTAAAATATTTAATCTGTTAACAAAATTTTATATGGCTTTGTATCTATTCATATTCATAATGACAAAAATATGTACAAAAAAAAAACATTTTAAGTTAAGTGTAATGTAGGTTTTTATCTATACATGGATGGATATTTCATAATACGAAAAAACTCTAGCATGTTTTGCATAATATAGTAAATTTTGAATGACTAAATGTAAAAGTAATCTAATTAGAAGTTCATTTACGTATATCAATTAGAATTCAACACTGACGTTTTCTTTGATTCGTATAAATTATATTGTTAATTAAAAGTAACAATAAATATAAATAAACATGATTTAAATAGACATTAAATTTGAAATTTAATGTAAACTTGTTAAAGTTTGATTAGGTAGTCACCATAAGAAGAGATAAAATTGTCATATTATATATTTATTTATATATATATATATATATATATATATATATATATTTATATATATTATCTCTATTAATTAAAATAGTATTCGCAGATGATATGAGTGTTTTTATCATTTTTGTCTTAGATTTTTAATCTTATGAATCAATTCTCTCAGGTGCACTTTAATGTCACTAGTATCTACATATTGTTGCTTTGAAAGCCAATTCAAGGGAGATATCAAGCAGAACAATTTGAAATGTAGACATGTAGACATATAGGATGCGAATTCGAAAGAAAATATTGGAAATTGCTGGTTGTTAGCCAATCAGCAAAAGTGTCTAACAATTTTTGTTTTAAAAAATACATATTTCAAGACGGATAATGCATAACCGCATTTTTATATAGTATCAATGTTTTACTTAGCGATCCAAGTGGGTAATAACTAAATTTTTTTTAATTTAGTAAAATCGCTATATATAGGTGTAACCTATCTCTCCAAAAATCACATTTGCAAAAGCAAAAGAAAATATTTCCTAAACTATCTCCTCTCTAAATATTTATGGCATTTAATCTTTTAACGACACACCATGGTGTCCATATACAGTAAAACCTCTATACATTAATATTCAATAAATTAATAAACCTCCATTAACAAAATTCGATAAAATAATAATTTTTTTAGGATTTCTATGTAAATATATGGTCCCATTAATAACATAAATTAATATATTAATATATATATATATAAGGAAAAATATTAAATATTGTTGAATTTTTGTTAGAACTAATCACTAATTTTTATTATATAAAAATATTATATTGTTGACAAAAAAAAATATTATGTTGTGTTTTTTAATTATCTTATTGTAGTATCGTTTTTAAATTTATCAGAAAAATAGCCAAAATTTTCTGTACATTTTCAAATTCTAAATTTGCATCGTTTTTATTTCGATAGTCGTATATGATGTTCAAATATAACAAGTAAGGTCACTAATCATAAATTCAAATTTATGTATATAGTTTGTATAAATGAATTCCATCTCACATTTAGGTGCACTGACTATAGTATTAAATTGCATTTAAGTCCCATAACGTTTTTACGGTGTTTTAGGTATATTTTATATCGTTTTATGTGTTTTTTGTAAACTAAGCGGAGACAAGAACATGTTTATGAAGTTTTAAGGATGAATTAGGAAGATATGTGCCATAATTTAAAAAAAAAACAACTATACAATTTTTGATGTCATAATTGAAGTATCACACTTTTGCACAAAAATACGAAATAAAATTTTGATGCCAAGAAAGCGGAATCATAACTTGGCACCAAAATTTAATTTTTGGAATTTAACTCCAAGTGTGTAACAAATTTAATAAAGGCTGGCTACGGGTACCGAGCGAGATTATAGGTCAAATGTCTTGAATCCTGCGGTTTAACAAAAAAAAAAAGGGAATATGTAGTAAATAACCTTTGACTAAAAAGTATTTAAGAAAATAACTCTTGGCAACAGTGACCTGTTAGACGTATACATGAAATGACCATTTAACCTTAGTTCATATTTCTAGCGTTCGTTATTTTTTTTGCAACATGTTATTTTTCTGTATTCCATGTTATACATTCTGATTTCTCATTTTCTCATTTTTCATATGACGGATCTTTCTCTCTTTTTTCATCAAACATTACCACCACCATTTAAACTGCATAACCACTACTGCTTCCTTTGAAAGCACCATCACCTCTTCTGTAATCACCTCTCTAATGATAACCATCACCACCGTATGCATCAGATATGTAATTCTCGTTATACCTTTTAATTGGATCCATCATTTCGTCATTTTCTTTTAAACATGCTACTCTTTCATATTTCATGTTATTTATAACAATCACTTGTTATATCATGTTTTTTACAAAATCATATGATTTTTAACAACTACTCTACACAACAATCAACAACTTTATACCTAATCCACGTTTTTTCATGCTATTGTTACATAAAAGAGAAATTGTTAAAAATGTCCTTTTTTCAATACCCCTTTTCAAAAATGTCCCCTTTGAGAGTCCATTTTTAAGTTTGCCCTCTTTTAATTTTTAATGACCATTTTACCCTTATTTGAAAAAAAAATTATGTCCACAAAATACAAAATATTTTTTGGCGGGAAAAGTGATCCCGCAATTTTTCCACCAAAACACTTGTAAAAACCTTTAAAATACCTTGTAAAATTTTCCCGTAAAAATTTTTCCCGCCAAAAATTTTTCCCGCCAAAAAATTTTCCTGCCAAAAATTTTTTTTTGCGGGAAAAGTGATTCCGCAATTTTTTTGGCGAAATTTTTTTGGCGGGAAAATTTTTGGCGGGAAAAATTTACAAGGTATTTTAAAGGTTTTACAGAGTATTTACAAGTGTTTTGTAAGGTTTTACAATGTATTTTAAAAGGTTTTACAAGGTACTTATAAGGTTTTATAAGGTATTTATAACTTGTAAAACCTTATAAAAAACTTGTAAAACCTTATAACTTATAAAACCTTATAAAATAGCTTGTAAAATCTTATAATATCTTATAAATACCTTATAAATACGTTGTAAAACCTTTTAAAATACATTGTAAAACCTTATAAATACCCTGTAAAAAACCTTTAAAATACCTTGTAAATTTTTCCCGCCAAAAATTTAACGCCAAAAAAATTACGGAATCACTTTTCCCGCAAAAAAAATTTTTTGGCGGGAAAATTTTTTGGCGGGAAAAAATTTTACGGGAAAAATTTACAAGGTATTTTAAAGGTTTTACAAGTTTTTACAAGTGTTTTGGCGGGAAAAATTGCAGGATCACTTTTCCCCTAAAAAAATATTTTGTATTTTGTAGACCTAATTTTGTTATATTTCCTTATATATTTGTGATATCTTTTATTAAAAGAAGGGTAATTTAGTCATTTTGTACATAAAAAGGGGTATTTTTAAAAATGGACAGCCAAAGGGGGTATTTTTGAAAATGGGTATTGAAAAAGGGGCATTTTTGTGAGTCTCCCTACATAAAATTGCATGTAATTTGTACATGATTCATGTTATTTTTAAAAATCACCCTATCACCACTTCCGTAACCATCTCAGATTTCGTATTATTATTATTATTATTATTTATTTATTGTGTTTTTTCTAAATTACAATACGCTGATACATCTTTGTTTTTATTTGAGGACCATTTTGGATTTTCACAATAAAAGAGAAACGTTATTTTACTAATTTTTCTGACATATGGTTATTTACTTAATAACTTTTTAGTCAAACGTTAGTTTCTAATATAACCAAAAAAAAAAACAGTTAATTGTTTAAAAGCTTTTGTTCATAAAATTACTTTTAAATATAAATATAAATAAATTTACTCTGATCACAAATTTTTTTTTCTTTTTAACTAGTCACACCCTTGAATCCATTTTAGAATAAGTTGCATATAATTACAAATATCTAAACAAGCCTGAATCTATATATACATTTTTAAACTATATTTTGTAGAAAAATATTTGTTATGATATTACATGGAATGGCATCATTTTTAAGGCAAAAAATTAACTCATTAAAAGTATTTATGTAATCTATATTATTACTTATATATATATGTATCCAAACAACCTATAATTAATTATCTACTATCCACATATCCAAACACAATTAAAATATTTAACATTAATTATAAAATCTGATTAATAATATAGAATCTCCTATCATCTTTGTTTGATTTTTTTTAATTGGTATGATTCATTATCTATATATACTTTTTTGAAGTACATTTTTGAAACACCCTTTGTTTTTAAAGTTATTTACATAGAATGTCATTGTTTTAAAGAAAAAATTAAGAAGCTCATTAAGGGTAATTTAGGAAAACAAAATACTTAAATACATGTATCCAAACAACTTTTACAACTAATTCTCTACTATCCATATAACCAAACACAAATAAAATATTTTATTTAATTACAAATATTAATAGTATAGATATTTAAAAGATTTTGTTAAGATTTAAAATTATGATTTCCCTATCATCTTTGTTTGATATATTTTTTGACTTGCTTTGTATCATCATATAATACATAAAATAAATAAATTTCTAGATTTTTTTCTGCATTTATGGTGATTTAAATTTTAAAAAACGAACATGTATTACTCAAACAATGAAGAAAAATTGTGTGTTCAACGTCCCACATCGGGTAAAATATTTAGACATAATTCAAACTCATATTATAAATAAGACCAAAATGAATATGAACCTTAACTTAACAAGCATCCATATTTAAAAGTTTATATCTCATTTAACCCGGTCTTTTAGTCAAACCGTTTAATTATACCAGAAATAATAAATTTTTAACATTTAAAAATATCACAGGACGGGTTATATAGCGGGACGGGTTTTGATTGACATTAATATAAATTTAAAATATTATTGACTCGATGATACAATACGGGTAAACCATCATTTCATTATTTTGTTAAAACTATCAATAAAATATTAGATATATCAAATTAAATTGATATTAAATTATGATTATGTGAAAATAAATTGTTCCGCGGTATACCGCGGGTTAAAAACTAATATAATACATAAACTTCTCATAAAAAATGAAAAATAAATAAATAAATAAATAAACTTCTCATAAAAATTTCCATCCTCACCAATCGGCCCATAATCACTAATCTACATTTGATCATTCACAGAGAGAGACAGAGACATGTGTTCACTAGAAAAACGTGGTCGACTTTTCATACTAAAACTCACCGGCGACGGCGAACACCGTCTCAACCCAACCTTACTCGACTCTCTCCGCTCCACCATCAACCAAATCCGATCAGATCAATCATCATCACAATCAGTACTCATCACAACATCAGATGGTAAGTTCTTCTCCAATGGCTACGATCTCGCTTTAGCCGAAACAAATCCATCTCTCTCTGTTCTCATGGACTCAAAACTCAGATCCTTAGTCGCCGATCTCATCTCTCTTCCTATGCCAACCATCGCCGCCGTCACTGGTCACGCCTCCGCCGCGGGATGCATTTTAGCGATGAGTCATGATTATGTATTGATGCGTCGTGATAGAGGTTTTTTGTATATGAGTGAATTGGATATTGAGTTAAAAGTTCCGGCGTGGTTTATGGCTTTGATTAGGGTTAAGATTGGTTCTCCGGCGGCGAGGAGGGATGTTATGTTGACGGCGGCGAAAGTGACGGCGGATGTGGGTGTTAAGATGGGGATTGTTGATTCGGCGTATGGTAGTGCGGCGGAGACTGTTGAAGCCGCCGTTAAGTTAGGTGAGGAGATTATTCAGCGTGGAGGTGATGGACACGTGTATGGTATGATGAGAGAGACTCTTTTAAGAGAGGTTCTTGTCCATACGATTGGTGAAGATGAGAGTGGTTCGAGTGTGGTGCGTAACACTGGATCTAAACTTTAGGACATGTTTGTACTTTTAAGACTTTTTGTACGAGATTGACTTTTTCAACTTGTAATAATAATAATAGGCAGAGTTATCACTTCCGATCCGAACCGTCCGGCCCGACCGGTTAACTCGTAATCCAGACATTTCTCTGGTTTGGATTTAGTACTAATATTCGCTAATTTCAAAACCGAAAAAATTCACAAAAACCTGTCATTAATCCACGACCCAGTGAACCGATTGAACCGGCAAGGCTTGGGTTTAACAAAATTCATCGATTTTTGGTTTTTTGGTATAAAATATAAGGCTTTTTAGGTTTTTAGTATATTCATTATTCAATTATTTTAAAAACTTTTTCAGTTCTTCGATTTTTCTCAAATGGTTTTCGTTGGATTTAAAAATTAAATCAATTTATTATTATTGTTAGACTTTATATTTTGTTAAACATGGTATAATTATTTTTATTTTTATATTTATAAACTATATAATCTATCTAAATATCAAATACATTAAATTAATTTGAATCAATTGACCTATGATCGAATCCGGTTGATCTAGTGACCCGGTGATCCAGAAGATAGTCCGATTCACTGTCCGGGTTGGATTTAAAAACATTAATAATAGGCTTTAAAAGCGCCATGTTTATGAAACTTGGTACCTAATTAAGATGGGTCAGCCCATTTGCGTGTCCATCGACTTGAACAGTATCATATATATATATATATATATATATATATATAAACGTAAAAACCAACCTAGTCCTTGTAAGATTTGTTTTCTAGCTTTTAGGGTTTGGTTTCAGAGGCCGAACGAAGATCAAATCAAAAGGCTAGGATCTGGATTTTGATCATATGTTTTCTTTCGATTTTATATGATTTGAGAATGATTGTTTTGTGTCTCAAAGTAATTGTGTTTTGTTGGTTATAACTAAAATGTTGGAGTTTTGGATTTAGGGTCGATATAGGAAGTGTTGAAAGGGATGGATCGTAGAAGTAATGGAGATCATCTAGGATATATTTTCCGCAGTCAATTGCATGAGATGTTGGATGATCCTTCAACGGATTCAATAGTTTCATGGAGCGAGAGCGGCAAGAGTTTCATCGTTTGGGATGATGAGAAGTTTTGCAATGATGTTCTTCCGAGAGATGACCTTAAACGCTTGGGCTTTAGAAAAGTTGAAGAATCTAAAAAATTGGAATATGCATGCGATTATTTTGTGAGACCTCAGCCTGAGCTTAAACCGCCTCCCCCTATTTGTGGGTTATCGCCGGGAACACTCAGACAGCATGAGATCTGCAAGGGTTTGGTGGAGACAGATAGTGTTCTTTTAAGTAGCCTTTCTTGCTATAGAGAAATGGTTGCGATTGTGAATCAACGCTTCAGTGTCGTGTATAAAGCAAGGCCAAGACGAAGATCCTGCCTTGTCATCCCACAATTGTATGAGATGGTGGAGGATCCTTCAACTGATTCAATTATCTCGTGGAGTGGGAGCGGCGAGAGTTTCATCGTTCGGAATGAACCTGAGTTCCTCAGAGATGTTCTTCCGACACACTTAGGCTTACGATACAAAGAGATGATGACATCCTTCACCCGCTGGCTTGATGTCCTAGGCTATAGGAAAGTTGAAGAATCTGATGAGCAATGGGAATATGCAGGCGATTGTTTTGTGAAATGAGCATTTGCATCTTTTAACTCATTCGTTGTTGATCTAAAGAAAATGAGCATTGCGATCTCTGTAAGAACACAAAATGTTGCACAAGGATAAATTCGAATTAACTCCGAGAGAGATCTGGATACAATAGCTAGCTCAAAAGTAGGTAAGGCGACATAGACATCCTAACACACGTCAGTTCTACTACACTCAAACTACTAATGTTGTCATTACAGACAATCAAAAGAAAAAGAAACAAAACTACTTACGTGGTCTTCATCGTCATATCTAAGTCCCCTCTGCAAAAGCCCTCTCTTCAAGTGTAGTCTTGACTTTTTGAACAAACCCATAGACTTCTTCCAAGTCGACCATACTCAACTTGCCAAGTTCATAGTCAAGCATCAGCATCAAGCAGTCATTCAGTAAATCAATCAAGTGGACAACATCGTTGGTTTGCTGATGCACCAAAGACATCACAGTACCTTGCTCCACAAAATTCATGTGATCAAACTATCCAAAGTAGAGCTACTAGTAGTCCAAAGAAGAAGCTCCAAGTCAGCTGTTTTCTGAGCCTTGATCTCATCTAACACCAAAGCATCAAGTATTTTTACCACTCCCGAGAGAAATCTATCGACAAAAAAAGAGCATTTTGTTCATAAGCCGACAGTTTGCTCAGCTCAACTCCATTGGGATGTTTTTTCATGAAATCGAAATCAGAATTGATTACAGTGAGTAATTGGAGCACGTGACCCACGTTTTCCGCCAAAATATCATACCGTATAATGACGTTTTTCCGCCAAAATCGCATAACCATGTTATAGGAGACGTGGTTTTACGTTTTGTTTTAAATATTTAAATCAAAAATTGAATTTAAGTAGAATATTAGTTTTAAATATATTTAATATTTTGCTCTTTTATTTTAGTTATTAAGATATTAACATTTTTAATAAAAATAACTAATATAAAATGAAACATAAATGGGGTTAAATTGGTACCCATTTATTTGTGTGAAACCCCATTTAATAATTGGGTTTAATTGGGGTAACTCATTTAACCCCATTTAACATTTTTTCCTAAATGGGTTTAAATAGGTTAATTTTTTTTTGTACATACCCATTTATTAAATGAGGGTTCCATGCCCAAGTTAACATCCCTACACGTGGGAGATCAATGAAACTGCAATCTGCACTTCAGGGAGTTCCACGACCAAGAAAGGGAGTGGTGGTGGGTTTCGATCTCTTAGAAGACCCAGAAACGAAAGCAAATCCTTAATTTCGTCCACAATATGTTGCACAACAACAAGAATGTGTTTCATGGCGGCGGATGAGCTCTCTAGATCTCGCTGAGAATGAGATTAATTTCGCTTAATTTTCAAACGGCAAAACAAAAATGCCTAAAACAAGTGATTAAAGATGATAACCAATGAAGCAAACCTGGAGATAGCTGTTGATATGACTTCTCATAACATCTAATTCAACATTCCTCATATACCAAAGACGGCGACCTCCGTCTCCTCCACGATCCATCTTCTTCTTCGCCAACCTAAAAGAGATTAAGAGAATCGGGGATTAAGTACACAAAATTTGCACAAGAATAAATCAAATGAACTCTGAGCAAATAGATTTTGTGAGAGAGATCTGGATACTATAACTCAAAAGTAGGTAATAAAACAGAAATTCTAACACATATCAGATTCTAGAACTTCTACTACACTCTACTACTTATAATGTCATTACATAACCACAAAAACAAACAAACAAGCAATAATAATGTTTCTTTTTCGTCTTTGTAGGTTACTTGATGACGTTTTACCATGATAATAGTCTCAATAAATTTGTTAGCATTACTAGTTTCTTTTTACTCATTTATTTCAAAAAATAATTCATAGGATTACATCATCTGGTATTATTTTATTCAAATCTGTCTACCGCAAAGAATAATCTTTCATGCAAATTTATCAACAATTCCACGTATGATTCAACGACATACATTGCAACACATGGATTACATACATTTTATTTGATGAATGTAAAATTAATTCAACCAAAATTCATTGTTTATAGTGAATGCATTTTTTAGTAGAGTTTTTATAAGAAACCATAAAAATAGTTGAATCAAAACCGAGCTTTTGATTGGAAGTCTCTAAATACTTGCCATACATCTCCAGGCAAACCATATTTGCAACCCATCTTAATATTTGGAGTCAGCTTGTTGCGTTAAGGAGCATAGTCGATTACGAGCCAGCCGGTTTATGAATTTAATGAGCTTTATGTCACCATGCCTTCGACAGTTCCGTTCCGTAGTGAGACAGTTATGAGTTTTAACGTATGGATTTATGAGTTATGTCTGGCGGTTTTATTTATTAACCATTATGGACAGTTCTACCATAATACACAGCAAAATTATGACATATTGTTTAACATGCATAGTACACATTGGAATATATGATAAGTTTGCATCCTAGACCTGATGGCTGATGCTAAAACTTCAACCAACCACTGTAGCAAAAGGGTTTCACAACTATTTTAGTTAGGATCCAAAATATTTTGTTTTTTTATAATCAGACATATAAATTTTTTGTTTTTGTTTGAATTATTTGAAAGAGCAAGTGTCTTTAGACATTACTCAAGCATGCATGAGAAATGGAGGAATCTACAAAGAGTAAAAGGGTGCACCGTGCACGTACACATGAGCTGACCTTGAAATTTCGAGGCTCAAGACTAAACATATATCTTTTCAAGTTTTTTTAGATAGTTATAAGAAAAAGGGGTCACATTTTAAACATTCAAAAATTGGGAGCTATTTGTATAGCATATCAATATTTTACTCATGGGCCTAAATATTTTGGAGACTCTAGTTTCATTTCGCTTGACCTAGAGTCGACCTTGCACCACGTACACGGCATCAGTTTTTGTATATGAGGGAGCATGACACTCAACTAAACGTTTCGTTTTGGTTTATGGATATATCTCAGATGAAATTGGTTCATCTCTTGCAAGAAGGTATGTGATGTTTACACTGGATCAGGGTTCGGATATGGGATTCGTTGGCTCCACTCACGGCAGTATGGAGGACATTGTGTAGGATAAACCAAACTAAGATAGATTTGTGCTAAAAAAATAAAGAAAAGAAAAAAAATATGGATTTGTGCTCAAATGAGTTTATTAACATAGAATCTAAAACTGAAAATTAGATAGTTCATTGAATTTTATTATGTGCAATTAAGTAAAGGAAAAGGAAAGTCTTTAACTAAGAGAATCACTAAGCTATAATAGGTTCTTAGAGTGAGATATAAAATGATGAAGAAGAGAGTTTCTCCAAATGGCAAAGTCTCGAAATTAGAGACATTGATGTTCATGACATATTTTATATAGTAATCAATTTTGTTTGAGAACCCTAATTATATGGACTAGTCATGAGCTTGTTTCTTTCGTAGTGTTGGTTTTACATATTGAATCTAACACCTAGAATATGAGAACAAGATTATGAACTTTAAAGAACACCTTTCTTTATTGCTTAAGGAAAACTAACTCAAAAACCCTAAGCATACACGATCTCAAATCTCTAAAAGCTCATAGGGTTACCACACCTTGGTACCTCTATATATAGAGACTTTTAAACCGACTTTAAACACATTAGGATTAAGTCTAAACTACTCTCTAGAACCTTCTAATTAAACCGACTTGTTTCATTAATGACTTGGGCCTCAAGCCTCTTTCAAGTTTAATCTACATTTTCCCCCTTAAACTTGAAATCACACCTTGACACATCATGAATCCCAACGAGCTCCCTCATCTCTTTAAACTTGATTCTTCCTAGTGCCTTAGTTAAGATGTCAGCCTTCTGTTCTTCTCCTGGAACATGTTCAACGTCCACCAATTCATTCTCAACACATTCTCTAATGAAGTGGTAGCGTTTATGGATGTGTTTACTACGCCCATGGAACACAGGGTTCTTGGCAAGAGCAATTGCAGACTTATTGTCAATCCGAAGCATTACCCTTTCTATTGAATTCCCAGTGACTTCTCCCAATAGATCTTGAAGCCAAATGGCCTGTTTAGCAGCTTCAGTAGCCGCCATGAATTCTGCTTCACATGAGGACAGAGCTATTGTATCTTGCTTCTTCGTACACCAGGTGATTGGACAATCTCCAAGATAGAATATATGACCAGTGGTGCTTTTTCCATCATCTTCATCCACGTTGTGACTACTCTCACTATATCCTACCAAGCCTTGTTCTGTTCCCCGGGTAAAAGACAGACCATAAGACTGAGTACCACGCAAGTACCTTAAAATTTGTTTTAGTGCTGCACCGTGAGACTCCTTAGGCTCTTGCAAGTATCTACTTAATATACCAACACTATACGAGAGGTCTGGTCGTGTGTGGAGTAGATACCTTAGACATCCAATGTTCCTTCTGAATTCTTTTTTATCAATATTCTTTTCTTTCTCTGCTTTTAATAGTTTTAAACCAGAATCCATTGGTATATGAACCGCATTGCACTCTCTCATTCTGGCTTCTTCTAGGATCTTCTCTGCATATCTTCCCTGTTTCATGATAATGCCTTTATCATGCTGAAGTACTTCTATACCAAGATAGTAGGTTAGTAAACCAAGGTCACTCATTTCAAATTTTGAGGCCATTCCTTTCTTGAATTCAACAATTTGATCCAGACTAGTTCCTGTGACAAGTAGATCATCAACATATACTGCCACAATAAGTAAATGCTCATTCTCTTGCTTTTGATATAGAGAGGGTTCTTTTGAGCATTTCATGAAGTTTAGTTCCTTAAGTATCTGGTTTAGCTTGTTGTTCCAAGCCCTTGGTGCTTGCCTAAGTCCGTAGAGTGCTTTATTCAGTTTGTAGACTTTATTCTTATTCTCTTCTGTTATAAATCCTTCAGGTTGTGACACATACACAATCTCTTTTAATTCTACATGCAGAAATGCCGTTTTTACGTCCAAATGATGTATTTCCCAACCGTTTGAAGCTGCCAAAGCTATAATGAATCTAACAGTCTCAATTCTTGCTACTGGAGCAAACACTTCGTCAAAATCAATCCCATGTTTTTGTACATAGCCCTTTGCAACTAATCTTGCCTTGTACTTGTTTATGCTACCATCTGAATTTGTCTTGATTTTGAACACCCATTTTAGTCCAATAGGTTTAACACCATTGGGAAGATCAACTAGATCCCAAGTGTTGTTCTTTGTGATTGAGAATATTTCATCCATAGTTTCCTTGATATGACTATGAATCAAAGTTTGCATACATGAGTTTTCCTTGATCAGTTGTTTGTTCCTCTTCTTCATCAAGAACTCTTTCTTCATACGTTTTTAATCTTCCAACTATATCTTCAAAACATGTTGTCTTGAGATCAAGGACTTGCTCAAGTGAAGCTACTGTATGAATGTATTTCTTTCTTGGTACAGAGCCAAGAAATTTCTTAACTAGCTTTGTTTCGTTGATTTTCTCTCCTAGGGCTGCAGCTTTGGTGGATATCTCTGAAAGTTTCCCTGCAAACTCGTCAATGCTTTCTGTATCTTTCATCTTTAAACGATCAAACTCAGACATTAGGGTTTGAAGTCGAGCTTCTTTAACTCTGTCTGCTCCTAGATGTCTTGTTTTTATGGCTTCCCATACTTCTTTTGCAGTTTTATATTCACCAACCTGCAGTATCAGTGATTCTGGTATTGATTGGAAGAGAAGAGCTTTTGCTAGGTCATTCATGTCTTCATTAGTTGAACCGGGTTCTATGGCTTCCCATGCTCTGTTTACTCTGAGCATCGGTTTCATCCTCATGGTCCATACTGTATAATTCGTGGTAGTGAGCATCGGACATCGTATAGAGGAAGAACCGATCTCTTTAGATTTTACAGGAACTATCTCTCCCATGTTTTAGTTCTTGTACAAGAACACGTTTTCTTGTAGCACACACGTTTGTATCTCTGGTTTCGTATCACAAATCTAAGTGCTTTGATTCAATATTTCGCTCTCATACCAATTATTGAATCTAACACCTAGAATATGAGAACAAGATTATGAACTTTAAAGAACACCTTTCTTTATTGCTTAAGGAAAACTAACTCAAAAACCCTAAGCATACACGATCTCAAATCTCTAAAAGCTCATAGGGTTACCACACCTTGGTACCTCTATATATAGAGACTTTTAAACCGACTTTAAACACATTAGGATTAGGTCTAAACTACTCTCTAGAACCTTCTAATGAAACCGACTTGTTTCATTAATGACTTGGGCCTCAAGCCTCTTTCAAGTTTAATCTACATTACATTGTTTTAAGGATGTTCTAGTAGATGTCTGCTGAAGCCGCGGTTAGGTTAGGTGAGGAGCTGAGGGACACATGTACGGTATGATGAGAGAAACTCTTCTAAGAGAGGTTCATCTCCTTACGATCGGTTTAGATGAGATCCCTTCGAGTAGGGTGCGAAACACTGGATCCGAACTGTAGAATATTGTTTTTTTTTTTCTTTTCTTTAAGCCAAATATTTGTATTAGTGCTTATGATAAAAAAAAATTCAGGTTCTAAGTCAAATATGCTACTTATGATGCGATTCCACATGTTTGTACTTAGGATTCCATAGTTTTAGACTTTGTACCACATTGACTTTTGCAATGATTTACGTTTTTTTTTTTTAACGTTATTAGTAGTAAGAAGTTTATTTTCTGAAATTTGCTACATATATCTCATTGTTTTTAACCAAAAAAAAAAACAAATTGGATACATATTTTGACAATCTACACAATCGAAAATAGGTTATATGGAGTTGCATACTTCATCATTTGAGTACACACTTATTCACACAGAAAACCATACATTTTATTAATTTGTTTCACACCAACTAAAGATTCCCAATAAAAAATAAAACTGTGTGTTTATGGTCTTAGGGAGAGTTGTAAGAAGCAGGAGCTGTTCTTGGAGGACGTTTGCAAGGTCTGCGATTCTTCTTCCATGATGCATGGGAAGCTCCACATGATCTAGATGCGGGAGTCCACACAATGGGCCTTCCGTTTGCTGCGACATCAAGTGCACAAATCGAATAGGTGAAAAAACCATTAATGATTGTGAGGTGAAAAAATCATCATCAATGACTCCTGTTCTAATTTCTGCTTTCAGAATATAAAGTTTTGCGATCCGATGATTGTGAGGTGATCAAATTATAAGAGTCTTAAGGATAAGTACTTACCAAGTTTGCGGCTTTTAGCGTCGACGACTCTAACTTGAGAGGAAAGAGTGAAAATCAGAATGAGCAGAGATAAGAGAAGAGCAACCATATGTGAAGATGTCTTTGAACCCATTTTATTTTCTCGTCAGGATTTGATTTGATCTGATCTCTATTGACCAACATATATAGACCAAGGCCTATTTAAATATATTTCATTTTGCAATTATAAAAAAAAACATATTTTAAGAACATAACGCGGTTTCTACGTACTTTATCTATAAAATTCTTTTAAATAATTATATGATTACACGTTTGATTGCTCCACAAGATTGAAATTTTTTTACTAATCTATTAGAAAAGCAACATACGACTTTCTTGCCATTATCTATTACTCGAATATAACAACAGTCATGACCAAGCGACTGAAGTGTGAATACATATTTTCATATGCTTGACCTGACTTTAGTACCTTAATATTAGTCTCACTACCCACGATCATAGTATATGTCAGCATTACTTAAAAAAAAAAATTCTTTTTCTTTGTGCACAACAACTAATTTCTTTTTTCTTTAACTATCTCAGTTTTTTTTTTTTCTAAGTCTAACCCTCCCACTAAATGCTTTCGATTTGATCCTATTGCAAATGACAGATTTTCCATAAACGAATTATCTAACCACGATATAACATATATAAATAAATACTTGCTAAATAAATATATTTATTCGGTCTCAACAAGATTTTCGAACTAACTAGTTAATATATCAATAAATTAATCTCTATGAATTATAAAAATAGCATACCACATCCAACACATATTATTACGTACAAACGATTTCACTTACACATATACGTTCACGATTGGCGATTCTATTAATACTACAGTCACGATAGACATTTTAATCGTAGAAGACAAAATGGTTACAGAACGTTCAACATATAATACGTCAAATATGCGATAAGGTTGCATCCATATATATATATACTTAAATCTAATACATTCCCTAGAAATCAAATCCAAAATCTGATGTAAAAACGCTAGAGGCTTAACCAACCACTGATCAAAAGGATTCAACAATGTATTTCAATATTAGGATCAATAATATTATGTGTAGTTTTTAATCAAAAACACAATAGTTTTTGTTTACATCATATGATAGGAGCAAATGTTTTTAGATTTGTAAACCAAATCTTAAAACCACATACACTTTATTATTGCATAGAACTTGAAAGCTCTTACACAAAGACACAGACGCACATAGTTAAGGTGATTGGTTAGAAGCAGGAATATAACTTCCTGGAGGAAGCCTGCATGGTCGGGGTCTCCTCCACTTCGAAGTGAATACTGCTGGAGAAGTTCCACATGACCTTGAAGGTGGTGTGTACACGATAGGCGTTCCCGAAAACCCCCACGCTGCCATATTAAAGTTCATACTAAAATAAGAGAGATTTTATATTTACTTTGGAGGAAAAATTGATTTCGTACTCGTTCTTTTCTCAACTTTGTCTTAGAAATTGTTGATGTAAGGATGAATATATATCTTGCCATACAATCTTTCTATTTTCTAATTAAAAATAATATACACAAGAAAACAGAAAAGTGAGAGGGCAAGACATTGTGTATTTGTTGTAAAGAAACTTACCAAGTTTGCGGCTTGTAGATTCCACGACTTCAAGTTGAGAGGAAATAGTGAAAACTATAAGAAGCAGCGGTAACACAAGTGAAGCAATATTTGGAGACTTCGAACCCATTTTCTCTTTCGTCGCGGTTTTTTCCATCTTAAGTCCTGTGATATATATAGAAGACGCCTAACCTCATAGTTTTACTTTTGCTATTTGTTTTCTTTTAAACCTATCATTATTTCCAAAGTTTCACTAGTGAACTCGGTTTCTACATTAGCTATAAGATTCCTTGTTGATTAAACGAATGGGTAAAAAGAGATAAAAAGTTTTTGTTCCTTCTTTTAGGAAAAAGAGCCAAATACGACTTCTTTGCCATTTCATAATAGTGGAGAAGAATGTTAAAGTTGAGGTGACTAATAACGTTGACTAATAATGTAAAAGAAAATAACAACGACTCGTACACCTTATTTTCAGTGTCACTATATTAGAGATCGTTAGATTCTAGATGAACTGACCGATGACTTTGACTTATGTTGGAAAAATATAACAAATACTCGCAATATGCCACTATCAATGACCCTTGAACCAGTCATGATGCGTTTATATTTTTAAAACTCTTTTTAACCATGTTTTGGTTAAAATGTAATATTTAACATCTATTAGAATATGTGGGAGAAGTGATAATTTGGTGAAATTCACAATCTTCATACTCTTTTTCTTTTCTATGCCCATTCTTTGATCTCTCATTAAAAAAAAAAAAATTAACCTAGCAATTTTACAAAAAACAAATAGATAATTTTTCTTTTGAATATGCCATGCTTCGAATTTTATTAAGCAGTTGGATATGTGATTAAGTTTGACCGAGTTATTCTATATAAAATGCTATTATGTTAACAAAAAATATATGTTACTTATATAGTCTTGGTGTGCTAATTCAGTTCGCCCGATGAGAATATATAAAGGAGAAAGCAAACCAATGCCTTGTAGTTATGGTGTGAAGGAAGCATATGCTTCGACGAGGAACAAGATTATTTCTTAAAAACGACTGAACAAAAATTTAATAGCTAGTTATCATATAGGATAATCTAATAAAACTAATTAATTGTTATTGGTGGTATCTAGATGCCAATTTAAGATTTGTTGGTTTTGCAGATGGGGAGATTTTGGTTATGTAATCACTCTTTTAAAATTAAGTGTCGTATTAAATATATGATTCATTTCTTAAATCAAGATCGTTTTCCAACTAATATAGTACTATGATAGTATTAATTATAATTTTGTTTAAAATGCTGTATAGAAAATACAAAACAATATTTTCTAAACGAAAAAAAAAATGTAGAACGATATAACATAGAAAATATACTTGTTCACAGCTTTCCAAGAATGGACTTGGGAACCGTTCGAGCCGTTGGGTATGTTCTTATCGACAAAAAAACACTAAACATATATATGAGGCATGTTCACCAGTCCGTCACCATCAAGTCTTCTAACGTTTTGCTAGTCGCGAATCTCAACCCTCGTGTAGCCTTAGAGACGTGGATCATCGTAACTTATGTGATTTCCACACAACGTGAATATATAGAAACATATTTTAGTCTTTCTTTTGTGTCTATAGAGTTGTGTATAAGTTATAATTTAGAAAGAGCCAGAATTTATAATTTCCACAAAATTATCTATAGATCTTGATGAGTTAAGAAGGCAGCTTTCCGATATTCGGCGAGTGCCCATAATGGGAAGGTGTTTCTGTATGTAGCATAATGCAACAAGCATGTATTCATGAACACTCCTAATATTTCCTGCAAATACACATACCATAAATGGAGATTAATAAGCTAGAAACTAAAAAAGTGATAAACTGGTAGATTATACAAATATACAAGAACGTAGGTAACAATATCATAAATCTCAAGACTTACGTATGTTTCACGAGATACTCATATATCTATCAAAGAGGATATTTGGAAATTACCTGTTGAGGAAAATCCCCACTTTCAAGTTGCGATGTGATTATAAGTTTCGCAGCACGATGAAGAGGTATAGGATCTCTCTCGGCCTGTTGTATACATGCAGCAAAGGAAACTATTGGGTTCAAGATAATTTGGTTGTACTTAAAATAAGCAAATGTAAGATCAAAAATTTGAACCTGTCCGGAGTGAATTAAACCCATCATAGCCCATGCAGTTTGTACTAAGTTTGATTTGTGCCCTTCTAATGGTATGTATCTCTACAAAAAAAAAAAAAACATATCAAAAGGATTTAAGGCTTCTTCAAAAGTTTAGGTGCAATTGAGATACTAGAATTTTGTGTTGATTCATAAAATTACTTGCTCTGGGCATGAAAGATAGCTTTCACCCCAACCTCCATCTTCTTTCTGTATCGTAAGCAGGAAATCTACACCTTTGCGCATAGCCTGACAGCTTTTGTAAGTTTTACCAGCGGCTGCTAGGCCACTAAGAGCAAACCATGTTGCGTAAATGAAACAAATACCCCAGTTTCCATACCTATCAATAGTCAGAAAGAAAATCATTATGTTAGACCTTTTTTTGAACCATATTCGTTAAACATGTCTTATATATAATAAAGGCATACCATGAACCATCAGGAGTTTGTTTGCTTTCAATGAATTGTACTCCTTTCTCGATTGACTTGATGATATCTTTTGTCCTGTGATCAGGATAAAGTTGTTTGAAAATAACCAAAGCTTGAATAACAGCTGAGGTACATTCCACATACTCGCGTTCGACCATTACATTAGCAAAAAATTCTGTGGGATTGAGCAACTGCAACACCAGTTACAATGGTTAAACCTAAGGGATTCTCTTAATTCAAATCCGCGAATATGAAAAAGAAAAATGTGAACATCCTGTTTATGTGTTGTAGCTCTTACTTCCAACCATGCATGTGCACGGACGGGCTCCCATGCAGTAAAACCTCCATTTTCACTCTACATCAAAATATAGTTGTTTTTGTGATTATTACTTAGAGACAAAGATTTCAAAAGTATTATAAATATATTCTCACCTGTAGCGATAACATGAGATTAACGGAATCGTATAGTTGTTCAGGGTCTAAATTCTGGCCAACAACCTCAGCTGGCATCATGGAGAGCAACATGCAACACTACAAAACCAAAGAAGTAAAGGTCCATTTGGGCGATAACTCTTGCGGAAATTCTAACTAATTCTGCTCCAATCACTAATTTGATTACCTTCAAAGCTTCAGCTGTACAATCTGAAACTTGCCATCCTTGATCTCGATCAGACAGAGTCCATGCTCCTCTCGAAATATGGCGATACATTTTCTTGAAGTCACCTGAAGGGTTTTCTCTAACCTACAAAGTTCTCTAATTTAGTAAAAGAAAAAAGAAAAACACATTCAATTGTTCTATGGAGTATTTCAAGATAGAAGACTATAATTATAAATACATCAAATTTGTTTTTCGGAAGTTCTGTATAATGACATTGTAATCTCGATTTGATATAAACAATTTATTTGCCATAAAAAGTAGATATCAACCTGAGAATTTTTTATATAATTGTGTCCTTTCCTGAGTATGTCATCAGTTTCATCACAAAGATCACTAGCAAGTAAAGCTTGAATCGCAAACCCTGTCTCCCATAATTGACTTCCAAAGCTCTGAGAATTTTTGGAAAGCTTATGAATTTTTCTCAACTAGAGTATACTTAAAAAGATTATTTAAAACTACTAGAACCTGCATTTTCAGTCCGTCTTCAGCTACCCACATGAAGTCCGGAATTCTAGCTAGATGTTTCTTAAAGTGATCTCCATCCGGATTCTCAATCCAACAAGCAAGCATACACAAAACCTGCATGAATATTACCATGTAATTTGAAATTTATAGAACACAAGCACTATTTTTTTAAAGGTATTCTCAATGTTTTACCTTCTCAACACATCCTATAGTAATGTAATGGCTATTTTCATCTTCATAATGTATGTGTTCCATTGCCACACGAAGAGCCTTTTGCCTAACAAGCTTGTTTAACGGCCAACTTGTAAGGAAAGGCTCCACAAAGATGTAAAGAGTGTCCCAAATAAAATCTTGAACCAAAGGATGAGGATAAAACATGTCTTCCTGCAAGTGTAAATGACGTAATTCTTGTGGATTTTTTCCCATGAAAAATAATTTGAACATTGTAATTGGTCAAAACTATACTCTTGCATATAGATGGCGCGCTTTATTCCAATTGATTTTCTCATAAGGTTGTAAGTAGAGTTCTTCGCGTAATCGCATGATAAGAGGTGTTAGAGGACCAACAAATCTTTTCCCATATAGGTAAGACATGGGCATATAAACCATCCGGGTTATACACAATACTTTTCCTGTATTTTTTACGTCAGGACGGAAAGCATTAAAACAAAATCCACAAATATAAATGCATATACTAGTTTCAAGTTGATTTATCAAGTATAATCTCCAAAATAATAAAAGAACAAACCTAGGTGTATTGGAATGTAAGAAGGTAGCAACCAGATCTCGGGGGGCATCGGGTTGGTTCCAGACCAAGAATAGATTCCGAGTATCTATAAAGTAAAACTCAAATATTGAATGTAGTACTATCACTTAATAATAACACATGTTCTATAAAATATTACCGAGAGCCAAATTTTCCCCCAAGAAGGAATATAAGTCACACCACCATGGTCAAGAATCCATTGCCTAGCCCGTTTGCACGCCTTATCTCTTCCTGCATTGGGGCCTTCTCCAAGAATACGCAAGCATATGTAATTTAGTGCGGTGCAGAACATAACACTCTTGCCCTCAATGTGTAAACCCCATCCACCATCTTCGTTCTGCAAATTAAGGGACAAAACACAACTCATGTGAGGATCTCTAGTCCACTTTAATATTATCCGAGCCAGCTTTGAAAGTACCTGATGACAATAGATATGTCGAAGCATCTCTTTGCGATGTTCTTCATCGAATATCTCCTCAAGATGTCCTGTGATATACAAACAAAATACTAATGGAGGAAGAAAGAAGAGTGGTCCGGTGATTTCTCCCGGCCAGTGACCATCGGATGCCTGCAAAGCCGAGAAGAAAGAGACTCCTCTCCGTAACGCATCAGTAGCATTTTCATACGTTAGGCCTACGCCGCTTTCAATCTTCACCGGCGGGATCACTTGTTGGAACTTTGCCTCTTTCAAAAACTGTACGTACAATAAAAATCAACTCACAAAATAAATAACATTCAAAACATCTTTTTTCCCACCATTTTTGTTCTAATCAAAGGCCCAGAAGGAACTATTTTATCATTGTTTGGTTTTTCTTTTCTTCACTTTTAATCATTAATTTTTTTGTGTTAATAATATATAACTGATTTTTCCCAAAGAAATAAGAATTTGTTTTTTTTTTTTGGTTTTAATGTTAAAAGCCATAATAATTTGTTACTACTTACTAATTACATGGTTTACTAGCGATCAATGTGTGATTCTTATAGTATTCTCTAATAAAGATCTGATTATCTCTTCTTCATATGACTTGCCTAAAATCGAAGGTTGCTTTTTCTTATGTAACAAAAAGAACAACGCGATTGATTCAATATTATAAAGTGTTCAATTAGCTTTCTCTAATAAATTATAGCTTATTCTTCTTGTTTTTTTTTTGTCAAAAATTCTAACAGTTTATTCTATTAAATTGTTTAAATGTTATAGATTTTTTTTCTTTTGTTTGTTTGATAATTTGTTATAGCTTTTCTTTCATATGGCATAATTATTAACAGGTACAGATCTTTTGGTGTTTATAAAACGGCATTTTAAGTAACATTTACTTTTTATTTTACGATAAATCAGATGACAATTCTACTTGAGCCAAAATCTAAAATTTTATGTGGTAATCCATATCTTTAGTGGCCTTCCAAAGAAAACAATATATAGTAGTACAATCTATGTAGAGTTTACGGCAGTTTATTCATGATAAACTAATAACTAAAACTAACTAGTGAACAAGAAACACTTACTTGCATTCGCCACAAGAGATCACTGCAACCTTTAACACGAGAACGGTTGAGCAAGAAACTCCGTTGAGCTTCTTCGACGGCGGCTCGTTCCTCTGGTGTGCCGGCTTTGGGATCAAACTCCCATGTTTGACGTCCGACAAAGTTGTTGCTGCTGAACAAGTAAGCGTCATCTCCATTTCCCTCTCCTATCTTCAACCTCCACATAACTACGATCCTATGTATACGTACAAGTACATAGATATACTCACTAAGTTTTCAGTTTTCATACAAATAATCGCATGATAATATTTAGTGTGTATACATAATTAATACATGCTTACGACGTATATAAATTAACACTATATATAACACTATGTTACATATCTAAGTATATATAAGTTTATATATTGAAAGAGCATTTGTGTTTCATGTAAGGAATATGAGCTAGAGAGGTTAAGAGAGACAAGAAATAGAACCAGAGAGTACTTTACTTTTGCGGTGTCGATGTTGCCTTCCCGATTGATAATTCGATACTTTCAAAGAGTTTCATGTACATGTGTTTATATAGAGGTCAAGCAGAGTATGGATAATTAGGGATTATGAATTATTAAAGGGTTTATTAGTTTATTGATTAGTCTTAGTATTTGTTTACTATCTCTCACGTTTATCTCCGTTTTCGAATAGTTGTCGTTTTAGAGAAATTTTTTTGTCTTTAATTAGTTGTCGTTTTCAGTTTTCGATGCAAAATTTATTATTTTTTTATTTTTTATATTTATTTTTATTATGCAACTTGATTTACTATTGGTTAAATTATGTTTAGGTAGATAATTAATGATATTTTTATATTGAAAAACTAACAACATTAATAGTTTCTTAATTTGTGTGCATATAGTTAAAACGACAACTATTCGAAAACGGAGGGAGTATATCTTATGTATACATAATTAAAGACAATGCCTTCAATAAAATGAAGATTAAATGATTATTTGTTTCAATTACGGGTTTTTGTTTTTATAATTGTCAACGTGTTATTGCGTTAATATTGTGTTATATATTTAACATCGTATTTTATTTGATTTTTGGTGTAAACACATAAAACGAATTCACAAGACTTCGTAAACTAAATCATGACTAGTAATATAAGACCTAATTCATAGTTCCCAAACATTTAAAATGTAAATAATTAGTTCTCAAAACAAAATATCATATCTCATAAACTCCCAAAATCAAACTAAGTCTAGGTAGACACTGTAATTTTATTTTTGGTCTATGTTTATAACTAATACATTTGTGATTTTAGTGTATTAACAAAGGGGAAAGGAGTATAATATACGTATTAAGCAGCATTTAATCATAATTGTTGTCCGACCTAACCATAAACGCCTCGTTTACACTGCCCGTATATAACTGTGATCGCTAAAATTTAAATATAGTAAATTGACAAATGCTGAAGTAATTAGAATCATTAGATTTTGAGTCAAAGAGCTCAATTTGTCAATGAAGTAATAAGTGTGACTGGTGTGTGTACCGTTTCTAACTATTTATTCTTCTGCTTCAATATTTTCCTCTTGTAATTTAATATTTTCAAACAAATAAAAAAATCACAAAATTTTGATTTAATTTATCTTTTATTTACATAAAAACATTATTAATTATAACTAATTCAAATAAAAATAAATATACTGTAAATGTAATTAGTCAAAAAAATATGAAATACATTTAATTTTTGCATAAAAAATTGAAAACAATATTTATTTTGCAACAATTTTTTTTTCTTAAACTACAAATAAATTGATAGAGAGGGAGTATTATACGAAAATTTCTTGTCAATTGTATGATAAATCTAACTATTTTGCTCTTTTTGTTTCTGTCAAAGAACTATTTAACTGTTCAATTGCCGTAAAAGCAAGCTTTGAAATCTTATCATCTGAGTTTTCTACAAACAAAAAAAAAAAGAAAAACTAGATTCAATAACGATCAAAATATATTGTCTAAATTCCTGTTTTTGTGTTTTGAAAATATTATTTTCCGAAATATATATTATTTATAATAAAAATATATAATGATAAAGTGTAAAAACTAACAAGTATATTTTTAAAATTATTAATTTTATTAACTAGATCAAACAAAACTTTCTTTTTATCTATTATTAAAATAGTAACTTTTTGGTATTGGGATGTTTCATGATTATGTTTTTACTTTATTTAGTTTACAAGTTTTGTTGTTTTAATGAGTCTGCAATTTCATAATTCAGTTATTATGATATTCAGCTGATATACTGTTCAAATCCATACTTACTATTTTTTTTTTGTAATATTTCAAATAAATCTGTTGTATTTTTTGCAATGCAATATTGTTAAAAACTATTTTTATTTTTTTATTTTTGAAAATATAAATTATTTCTTATTTAAACAGATTGAAAATTTAATACATCCCAACTGGTCGGAAAATTTATGCTTCATCACCGAACATTTGGAAATCCACCATACTTATTAAGTTAGTATAATATATGGTTTTAAATGCATCCGTAGTTTACTCGAATTATATTAATGCCGGTCAATTATTAGCTAGTACTCTAGTCTCGAGACAAATTTTTTGAACGAGATGATTCTTTATTGATACTCACGCAACTATCAATCAATTTATTTTGTCTTCCAATTAAATTGTTGAAAGAGATAATTCCTCGAGTATGTGGTATTTAATTAGGCCATGTGCTTACGCAGGGCTGACTCTAAGTATACAATACTTGCGGAATATCTTATGGGCATTGGCTGATACGTGAGAATGCTTCTTTCTGATTTTCTGATCTAAGAATATAAATATGTCACATGTAGAGATTACTTAGTTGTCGCCCAACTTGCTTGAGACCTTGTGGTAATGATCTGGGATTGTGGAGTATGGTGTAAGTTTGTTTTCTCTAGGTTAAAAATCGTATGTGAGGAGGTCCACTATCAAATTTTTGAGGTTTCTATAATCTCAACGTTACCATTTGTAAAATTTGTTTAGCATGAAGATTGTTTAAAAACTGTATGAGTAATGCATTGTTAAAGATGTTGCTAGAAGAAATATATTAAAATACTAAAAATAGTTGGTGATTACATAAATGAATGATTAGATAAAATTAAAATTTACATTATCAAAACATAACACTAAATAAAAATTATAATATATATTTAAAAAGAATTGTAAATTTTCTAAAAAACATAACCGTAAAATATATATTTTAGTTTAAAAAAATTTTCACGAAAAGTTACGATTAGAAGACACAACCGTTCAGATGTGCAAAAGGCATTGATTGAGATTGCTGTTATATATAGATTTAATTTTAGTTGATATTTTAATTTAATTTTAATTCCGTCTCACCATGCAATAACCCAATCCATAATATCCTGAGAAATCCATGAAGCCCAACTTCTCGTTTATTGATATCCCTAATCGTTTGTTTTGCTATTATTTTCTTATTTTGTTAGTCACAAAACCCAAAACCAAACCCCTCTTTTTATCTGTCTTAGACATATATATTCCTCTATATTGAATTCGTATAGTACTAATAAATCTCTATAGGATCGAACTTAAATACTACATCCGATTGACTGTGCACTTGCAGTATTCCGTATAGTTTCTAAGGGAAAATTTTGAAGCGAAATAAAACACGCATGAATTAAATAAATTTAGTAAACTTGGAAGAAAAAGAACATGATGTAGAATGTTAAAAAGTATTAAAATAATATTGAATAATTTTAACATTGCACATAGTCTAAGTTGGCCTGCCCCTTTTATATTAGTATTGACCATCGACCAATATGTATTAGTTCCTTCATTGATTTATACATAACAGGTGACAAACATTGGTCTATACTTAAGACAAGAAACTATAATAGAAAACCACATACACTTTATTATTGGATTTAACATAAAAATTCTGACACAAAAACTCAAAGTATTAAAAAAATCTAGAAACATTGATAGTAGTTCCTGACTTTGACTTCCTGGAGGATGACTACGTCTGCATGGTCGGCATCCATTCGGAAGACACTATTGCTACTGGAGAAGCTTCCCAAGAAACAATTTCTACATTAGCTATATAGGCCTACAACATTTATTGCTCATAAACGTATTTTTAAAATGAAGACATGAAGCATAAACCGGAACTTGAACTTGAGCTTAAACCAGAAGGAGTTAAACTTGTAGTTGAGAAGGAATTTGTAGCTGAAGAAGCTTTGGTCGCACTAGTTGGTTCAATGACTCGTTCTAGGATTAAGTTGTTCAGCCAAACCATTGAAAGAATGCTTAAACATATTTGGGGGAGACCAAATGACTTGAGCCAAGTCCAAACCTCTATGGTTTTGATCCAAACAAGAACCTCATCAAATGGACAAGTGATTCATGAGTAGTCTTTTTTTGTTTGTCTTTGGTTTTATCGCAATGGAGTTTCCAAAATAAGGTTTTTAATGAGGTTTATGTTTTTATTTCATTTAATTATTTGATGATTAAGACCCAAGACCAACAAAGAAGAAGACTAAAAACGTGGCTTTAGAAGTTCTTTGGTCTAATTTCAAATTCAAATCAGTTTTAACTTTTTTTGTTTTCTAGACAGCCTGGGAACATATTCCAAGACTTGTCTCGTTTTTCTCATTTTTTTTTTCTTTTTTTCTCTTTATATTTCTTTATAATCTTTTGTGAAAACTCATCTTTCTTTTTATCAAATTTGTTTTTAAAAGTTCATCTTGCTAATGTGTATATCAATCAAACTCTTTAGTCTTTTTGGTGCGTATATCCAAAAAAATAAAATTATTATATTTTGAAATTCTTCCGTAAGCTTTTGTGCTATCATTCAACTATTTAAATATATTCATAATTACGGCTTCAAAATCACTTCTATCACAATCACTAAATTTTTGGGAGGATCCCATCAATTCTGTTCTTTTAGAAAGAAAAAAAACCAACTACGACTACTTTGCCATTTCATATTAGTCAAAAAGAATATTCAACATCAGCTGACTCATAGTGAGCGTTGACTTATATAAATAAATAAAAATGACTAAACTTTGATTATATATAAAGGGTAATTTTCAAAAATACCACTAAATTAAATTTTTGTTTTAAAATTACAATCATTTTTTATAAAATACCACTAAAATATATGTTTTCTCAAAATACCACAAAATTAAAACTAAATTTTAAACATTCAAAACTAAATCCTAAATCCTAAAAAAATAAACCATAAATCCTAAAAACTAAACCCTGCACCTAAAATACTAAACCCAAACAAAAAAAATTGAATTATAAGCACCTTAAAAATCATTTTTAGTGTTTATTGTATTTTTGCATTAAAACTTCTGTAGTGATGTTGATATATCATGGTTTTATGATTTTTGATATAAGTCTTGTTTTTAGAGTCTTTTTTTATTATTTCTAGAGTCTTTTTGAATATTTTTTTCAAGTTTATGCAAGATTGGGACTCATTTGGAGATTTTGGAGCAAAACCAAAAAGTTGTGCTACAAGAGCAATCCGGAGATTAATCTTGGTGTGGGTGTCGATCAACACCACCCTTGGTGTCGACCTATAGCCGACGGCAATTCGTTTTCACGTGCTTTTGAAGTTTTGGAGAATTGGAGAATTGCAGAAAATATTTAGAAGTTCTCCCTATTTGCAACAAGTCTATGTTCGTGTTTTAGGTTATAAATAGGATACTAAGGTCATTTTTAGATCTATCTCTCATTATACTTTATTCTTTTAAGTTTGAACCATTTGGAAGATAATTAGCGAGAGCTCATTCAGAAAAGATTTCTTAAACTCTTTCACTCCTTCTCTTAATTTCTTTTATGTAATTCTATTCAATCATGTTGTTTTCAATCTCCTTGTCTGAGTAGTTTTCTTGTTAGGGTTATGAATTCTCAATAGGATTTATGATGAATTGTTAGGTTGATGGTTAGTTAAGATTAAATCATTAGAGTTCTTCATCTAGATTGTGTTTAATGATGATTCTCAAGTGGAGAGAATAGGAATCTAGTCTTAGATTGATTGATTGACAGGAAAGTGTAATTGGTTATTCTAGAATCTTAGGAATAATTGACACGAGAGTGTAATTCTCATGAACTATCTTAGATGAGCAAAATTACATATTCACAAAGAGATTTGTTTTAGGGATTTCTTGTGAACTTATCAAACATGTTTTTTAATGCTTGTCTAGAAGTAGTATTCATAATGAGAGTTGAGATCCTAGATTTTAGGCATAGCTAATCTTTGCAACGAGAGTTGATTGATTTTACTTTTGTGATTTGAGTTCAAGAACGGTTCTTAATAAATTCTACTGAGAAATTCCATGAGCCTTACTATTTCTCTAATAGTTTACAACCCGAATTTATTTGCTTTTTGTGTTTTAATTTACAATATTTGCTTTTTAGCTTAATTCAAAACCATTAGTTTATTGTTTGAAACTAGAGAGTTTTGTAGAATTCGATCCCTAAGTATTATAGTGACCTCTTTATTTAAGAAAGTAGTCTAAGGGTAATTTGACTCATATCAAATATTTTTGGAGAAAAAACTAATAATTGTACGTTTAGAAGAAAAGTTTAATTTAATATATGTTAGGGTATTTCTCTTTCAAATATAGTATATGCATTATATATTTAACGTTACTCATGTATTACGCGAACCAAACCCAAACATGTTTCTAAAAAAGAGTAAGTGCACTCTATGTCATACGACTGAATAATAATTAAGGCAATGGAGAAAGCGCATTATCGCAATATTGAGCAACATGAAAATACTCACAAAAAGATAAAGCTGCCCTTGGTTGAACACACATCTTATGAACTTGTTTCTCTTTCTCTTTTCCCTTATCAACAAAAATCCTAGATTGGTTGAATTTAAAATCTTCCAAACTTTTAAATTGGTTGAATTCCAAATCAAGATTTTTCGAATGCTTCATAGAAGGCGTGTTTTCCACAACTACCACCGCCACCGTTACCACCGCCACTATTACCACCACCGCCATCGTTATCACCATCTCACCACCACAATTGTTACCGTCACTACCACCACCATCGTTATCACCATCCCGCCACCACCACCATTATCATTGTCATTGTTACCATCGCCACCACCGTTACAATCACCATCACACCACCACCCTTACCACCATTGTTACCATTACCGCTACCGTGACATTAACATCACCACGGAAAAAGATGTTTTGATAAATTATGTAGAGGATATTTTCGTCCAAAAACAATAAAGTGTAACACTTTCTCTTTCTTATTCTACAAAAATTCAAAATATTTTGCTTCTTTCTTAATTTTTTTTAAAAATATGTCTAAACACCTAATTAACTCTTTATTATAAATATATTATTTTGTTTTGATAATTCGGTTCTAGTTGGTTTGGATAAACCGTTTAGAACACCATTTATTGATCATCGATCTAACCTGGTCAATAAATGTTGTTCATTCATTGATTCATTATATAGTAAGTGACGTTAACATTCGTCTACACTTGAGACAAGAAACCAAATCAGAATATTATAGTACTTTAAAATTCTTACACAAAGAAACACAAGCGCGTAGTTAAGGAGATTGCTCAGAAGTAGGGATATAAGTTCCTGGAGGACGTCTGCAATGCCGGTATCTCCTCGACTTTGAAGTGAGTAATACTGCTGCCCCGGGAGAAGTTCCACATGATCTTGAAGGTGGGGTACCAATGATAGCTGTTTCCTTATCCCCCTACGCTGCTAAATTATATTTCAAACTAATTTTAGAGAGAAGTTTGATTCACTTTGGTGGAGAAAATGATTTCAAGTTCATCATTTTCACAAGTTTTACTTATGTCAAAATAAATATCTTTTTTTTTTTTTGCCATATCTTCTTTATGTTTTTTGTATATATCTACTTGTAATTCAAGATAAATACAGCATATTTTGCATACAATATTAGGTTTAATGACTTGTATAACTATGTGACATCTTGGCATTTTTGATCAATAGTAGAAACACCTTTAATATATACAAGTCAAGAGGTTACATTTTTATTCAACCTAATTAAGTATCTAAAATATGCTAATTCCACCTTTAATTTTAAAATGATATATTAAAGGATAGGACAAGACAGATATCTCAACACAAAATTAATTTAATGAATGCAAAGTGTATTTGTTGTAAAGAAACTTACCAAGTTTGCGGCCTGTAGATTCCACGATTCCAACTTTAGAGGAAAGAGTGAAAATATAAGAAGCAGTGGTAACACAAGTGCAGCAATATTTGGTGACCTCGAACTCATTTTCTTCGTCGTCGCGTTTTTGGTCATCGGAAGTCTTGTTATAAATATATAGAAGACCCTTAACCCCGTATTCATTTTTGTCTTTTAACTTGCTAGTTTCTTTTTTCTAAGAAACTTTCTTTTCAAATTTCCACGAGTGGACGCGGTTTCAACATGAGTCACATGATTCCTTGGTGATAAACGAATGGCTACAAATTCGAATATTAATTAAGAGATAAGTGTTTTGTCCCTTTGTTTGGAAAAAGCCAATAAGACTTCATGTTAGTCAAGAAGGATATTAAAGTTGAGCTGCCTAATAGTATAGGTTGAGTTATGTATAGAAGAAAATAACAACGACTCGTACAAATTATTTTCAGTGTCATTATATATGCGATCGTTGGATTCTGGTTGACCCGACTGATGACTTTGACTTATGTCGAAAAAAATTTACAAAAAGTCGCAATGTGCCACTATCAATGATCGTTGAATTCACCATGATATTTTTTTTTTATATATCTTCATTGTTTTTGAATATAGGTTGCATGGAGTCTTTGCTTATACGTACTAATAGTACGGTACTATATAGGTGATTTTTTGTGGGTATTGATTACTAGGTGATGATTATTTGCATATTTCAGAATGAGGTGTTTAGACTTTTCGAGCACTATCACAATGCTCAAAAGGTAACCCCAATCTATCCATTGAAGTTCAACAAACCCAAAACCTAGAACTAAGCCCAAATTTCAACGTCTGAAAATTATCCTAACGTGGGATAAAACGTAACTCATGGTCATGGACGTCTGCAACAAAAGCCATCATAGAAACTAAATCCAAACAATGTGTTATAAGAGCAGCAATGGAGGAGGGTATATGAAGATTAAAATAATATTAAAATGGAAACAAAGTTGGAGAGAGGAGGAGAAAAGAAGAGAGATGTTTCTTCGTTGAGAATCTGTTCTTACAAAAAATGGTGAGATGTCATTTTATTACTGGTTCATGTATTAAAAATTGTTAAAATATACTTTTACAATTAAAATATTAATTTTTTTTAAGAGACTCACGTTTCGTCTCTTGCCGTTTTGATGCTCTTAAGTTAAAACTCCCGTTCTTTTCAAGCATGGCATTTTTGTTTATATGAAAAGTTTTCCTCTCTTATATTCCAATGTTACAGTTTGTATTGCTGGTTTCGTAAATATTTTCCCGTATTTTAGTATGCAGCTCGTTAAATCTTTAAAATTACAAAATTCAATAGAAAAAATTTGCGAGCTGAAAAACAACTCTAATTTATAAAGACTAGATTTCAATTATTAAGTTTACAGAACTGCCAACTACAATTCTGAAAATAAAAAATAATTCGATAATTGGCTCTCATATGCATGAACTTCACAAGAACAAGCGACGATAACAAAGTTATTCGTAGCTGGCGACTTTATATAATGATAATGAATAATATTAATTAACCATCATAAGTATTAGTTCCTTCATTGATTCATAGTAGGTGATGATAACATTCCTCTACACTTGAGAAACAAAACTAAAACAAAAACCAACATAGCACTTTAAAATTCTGACACAGAGTAACTCAAACTCAAAGTATTATGGAGATTGATCAGAAACAGGGATATTAGTTCCTGGAGGACGACTACGTCTGCATGGTTGGCCTGTCGTCCACTTGGAAGAAGAAAATACTGATGCTGGAGAACCTCCACATGAATTTGAGTGTGGAGTCCACACGATAGGATTTCCCCAAAACGCTGCAGTATTAACGTTAAACTAATTTAGTGAGATGTTTGATTTCAAGTTCGTTAGTTTTTCACAAATTTATAGTACTAAATGTATAGATTTGTTATAAAGACACTTACCAAGTTTACGCCCTGTAGATTCCACGACATCAACTTGAGAGGAAAGAGTGAAAAGTATAAGAAGTAGAGGTAACACAAGTGCAACAATATTTGCTGACTTCAAACCCATTTTCTCCTTCGTTGCGTTTTTGGTCATCGCAAGTCTTGTCATAAATATATAGAAGACGCTTAACCTCATACTTTTTGGTTGTTTCTATTTGATTCTTTCAAAGCCCGCATTATTTCTAAACTGTTGACAAGCGAACGCGGTTTCAACATTATATTAGCCACAAGATTCATTGTTGATAAACGAATGGCTAAAAATTTGAATTTTAAGAGATAAGTGTTTTGTCTTTTCTTGTGGATAATGCCAAATACGACTTCTTTTCATTTCATATTAGTCGGCAATAATAGTGAAGCGGAGCTGACATCTTAGTTTTGGTGCCACTATCTATGCTCGTTGAATTGGTCATCATGCTTGCTTTTTTTTTCTTTCTGTAACTTGGTTTGCCACATGAACATATGTGCATATGGCACGGAGTTTGCTTATTATGTGACATATTTGGCATTTATTGACTAACTCAATATTGAGAATGAGTTTTAGTGTTTTAGTGTTCAATAAATTTTGTATAAATATTTAGGCTCAAACAACATGTTATAAATCGTTTTTCAAATAAAATTTTGATATACAATTTACATAATCTCATAGACAAATAATCTTCACAAACTTCACTTCTATAGATACTTATTATCCAAAGTAATGACAAAATTTTTAAAATTAAGAAGATATTAAGAGAAGTCATAGTAATTAATAATAAAAAAAATTATTAAGAGAAGTCAAAGTAAATAATTGTCTAAGAATTGAATTACAAAATAATTCTTTTTATTTTATCGGAGGAGACCAGTTTGTGTTAAATAAAAACTGCTTTTGTAAATGTTTTCACTTCCAGTTTTGTGCTTATTCCGTTATAATTAAACATGAAAGAGTACCATTGTTTAACATTGTTTATATATCAAATAAAACATATATAAAAGTTGCAGCACAAAAATAGAATTCAGAAATCTTTTTTTTTTTGGTAAAAGAATTCAGATATCTTATTTGTAATTTCTCTCCTTCTTTACTTAATTCCCTTTCAAGGCTCTGTAGTCGAATTTTTTGAAGAGCGTTGACGTGGAGGTGGACATGGACGTGAACGTGGACGTGGACGTGGACGTGGACGTGGACGTGGGCATGGTCGTCTTCCATGGCCTCCGCATGTACAAGATGGAGTTGTTGCATATAACTTTCTACTAGCTTCTACTAACAAAGAATGAAGAAAATTTTATGTTAGAAATGATGAATTAGATCAATTTTATGTGAGTAACAAATATAACGTGGAGATTCTGGAGAAGATTCTAAAACCAATCATATATATGATATTAAGTGATATCAATATGTTATTACCCAGATTTAAATATTTTTTACAAACACTATTAGTCTATTATTGAATATCTAAAATAATTGAAGATTTCTTCAAGATACTCAACATCTGCTTGAGCTATAGCGCAACATAGAAACAAGAGAATAAAAACAGATCTATGAAGACAAATCTATAGAGACAGATCTATGAAGACACTGACCTACTCTCCGGCGAATAATCTCAAACCCTCCAATTTCAGAGAAAAGACAAAGAAGTAGAAGAAACAATAGAAGAAGAGCACTGGTTGACCTTTTCAAATTCATTATTCTTTTTTTTGCTGCTAAAGAGTTTTCATATTTATAAAAAAATTTGTTTTTGGATGACAGAACATAACATGCTTTACGCCCAACAATAGATAGATGTATAAATGAAAGACAGCAAAAAATAGACTGAAAATTTAAAAAGGCTCAAGCCCAAAAGCACCAAATGAAGCGGAGATCGGTTGCAAATTTAGATCACGCCGCCAAGAAAATTTCTAGTGTTTGCATTCACCGATTTTGGGCCCAATATCGTCGAATCCCTACCTAGAAGAGGATCCAGGCGACCAGAAGACGAGCCACCAGAAAAAAAAAACTCGAATAGAAGACCCTTGCTGAGGAAAAACCACCAGAGAGATCCGAAACTACACATAGATTCTGGCCAAACTCACACCAGAAAGCTTTGCAAGATCTAACCTCTCCCACAAGACAACATTATGACTGCTCCACCATGACTAGAGAAAGACAGACTAAGACCTCACCTCGCCAGAATCATCAACAGAAAACCTCTAAGAGGAACCAGGAGCCGTCCTCTGTGCTCGTACTTCGCCTTAGGGAAGAGGACCTCCGATATTCATCCAACGAGACGACTTAGCCATCACCTATTATCGTCCAGAACCGTACGCTTAAGTCCCACCGCCACCATGTCACGATTCTTCGAGAAACTGTCGACGCTACCAAGCCACGATACAACATGGAGGAAGATCACGCTGAAAAACCATAGAGAAACCAGACCGCCGTCTTCAAACAGTTTGTCGCCTCAATGATGGATCTCCAGCCGCTACGAGCAGAAAGATAGGTCTTGTCCCCACCAACGCAACACGCACAAGGGATGAGCACAATCTGAAGCCACCAATGGATTCCACATCAAACTCCCGATTCGACATCACCGGAGCAAGGGTTGACAACATATCCGGCCAGATGAAACAGAAAGGAGCCCTCTACGGTTGTCCACGAGGAGCGTTGTGAACCGGAGAGACTTATCGAAAGTTCTTTGGATTTGACGTCTTCGGGCAAGACGAAAGAGAAATAATCCACACATTTCGCTCGCGCGCGCTAGCATCTTTAAGATCCTTATATCCGTGCCATGTGTACCTCCCATTAAATGCTCACCAATACCAGCTACCTTGATACATAACTCCTTGGAAAACGTACCTACATCCAATTTTGGGATGCATGAGTAAACGATTTTACTCAATAGAATTATCCTATATGCCCACATGATCTAAACATTCATTTAGTCCCAATGTCCCTTCCCACAAGTCCAAAAACAGACAACTACATGCAAACAAAGAATCTAACAACTTAACGATATCAAAGAAATGCATTACATTCAATTAACAAACAACCTAATGATGTCTACATACTCAATTATTCTTGTTGTGTAACAATCAACCCAGGTCAAGCGACCCGTCGGTCCTTGCTACTTACTGAGGGCCCGTCGACCCACCCCATTCTAAACAGTCATCATGTTTCAATCAATCAATCTCAACAACCATGCCTCGACATCTGACAACCTAAGCAGCAATCAATCTAGATATCTACACTCAACCTTAGTGTTCCATTCACGAGTTCCAGAATTATGCAGAGGGTCCACAGGCGGGGAAGGCAGCTTCACGTTCCTCTCCATGGCTTGATCAATCTCCTCTTCTCAACCATCCAGTAGTCCATCTTGCAGATCTAAGTCAAGAACTAGGGTTTTAGAGATCTAGGGTTTCGGGAAACTTAGGATTTAGATCTAGATTAGGATTACCTTTTTCTCACAACAGAAGGCTTGGATCTAACCTTTGTCACACACAAACACTCACGGCGGCAGGCGGCTAGAGGAAGAGGCTTACCACACAACGTTGCATCGTCTAGACTCATACCAAAAAAAAAACGTTGCATCTAGATAGGAATATACCACTAAACCTTCAAATTTTTCACGTTTTTCTAATTTAAACCTCTAACCTTTCCTGTTTTATGTTTAAAACTCCAACTAAATTATTATTTTTTAAAACAAACTTTGGAATAAAAAACAAAAGTGAATTATGGGATTTCCGTTAGCTTCAAATCCAAATTTTTATTATTTTCTATTGTTTGTTGTTCTTGCTAGTAACGCTTTATTAAACGCATCTATAGACGAAAAATCCAAGTCCCTTCAGCCTTCCAACACATTTTGTTTCACACCATCCGATGAAAGCCTTTTGTTGACAAATTAGAACTTGATACTAATCGTTTTTGAAAGTATAATTAAACATGACAACACACATGACACATACGTAGATAATGTTGTAACTTGTAACGACTGATTTAATTATCCCTTTCTTACTACAAATGGAAAAAAATTTCCAGTTATTTTATCTTGGAGTCTTTCACTTACAAATGCAAATATTTGAGATTTGTTTTTTTTTTTGTTTGTGGAAAATGTGATAATTTGCTTCATGCATATGAACTCCAAAACAAAAAGCGACGATAACAAATTTAGTCCGTAAGCTGGCCACTTTTATATCATGATAAACTGATAATAACATTAATAATTGACCATCGACCCATAAGTTTTAGTTCCTTCATAAGTTCATAGCATGTGACAAACATTGGTTTACACTTGAGACAAGAAACTAAAACAGAAAACCAAAGACACTTTATTATAGGAGGATATAACTTGAAAATCCTGACACAAAGACACACAAACTCGTAGTATTAATTAGGTGAGTATTAAGGAGATTGAGAAACAGGGATATTAGTTCCGGGAGGACGACTACGTCTGCAAGGTCGGCTTGGCATCCACTCGGTAGCCATTATTGCTGCCGGAGAACCTCCACATGAACTTGAGGGTGGGGTAAATACGATAGGTGCTCCGTTAAACCCCCACGCTGCAATTTTTAGAAAGTTTTACTTGCAAACTTTTTGTACCGTATATGCTAATGTGTTTGTAAGTTGTAAAAACACTTACAAAGTTTGCGGCCTGTAGACTCCACAACTTCAACTTGAGAGGAAATAGTGAAAAGTATAAGAAGCATTGGTAACACAAATGCAGCGATATTTGGTGACTTCAAACCCATTTTTTTCTTCGTCATGTTTTTGGTCATCGCAATTCACAAGTCTTGTGATAAATCTATATATAATAGCAATCTAATAAATACCATTTGCACATCTGAACGGTTGCGTCTTTTTATCGCAATCTTTCGTTTAAATCAGTTATTTTTTTACGGTTATTTTGGTTGCGTCTTTTTATCGCAATTTTCGTTTTAATCGGTTATTTTTTAACGGTTATGTCGTTTCCAATAAATACCATTTGCACATCTGAACGGTTGCGTCTTTTCATTGCAACCTTTCGGTTAAATATTTATGGTTGTTTTTCTTACAGTTATTTTGGTACAGTCATATTGTTTTATTGAATTTCTTTTTACGTAAACCAATAAACTACATATAAAATTGGTTTTATTTCATAGTTTACATATGGATATATTTAGTAGTATAACCTCCTTAACTATATCATTCATTTAACATTTACGTGATATCATGGGAAAACAATAATAGAGAGGTTTAAATAATTTGGACATACGTGAGTGAAATGAGCCCCACACATTAAAGTTGTAACGGACACGTTCGTCTACGTAATGGACTTATCGAATAGTTGTAAAATCGTGCCTTTTCAACTCTATATATTGTCTTTCTTTTCGAAACTCCAATTTTTTGTCATGCTACAACGATTATTTGTTCTACGATGATAATAAGCAGACCCTATCCTTATTTAGTAGAACCATTGCAACATTTAGCTTATTTCATGAAAAATTGCAACTTTAAGTTTATTTTATAAATCTTCATAACATTTAATCATCTACCGTCGGTGTAACCTTTCATAAATTATTATTTTTAGTTCTTAATTTTTAATTATTAAAACGTATTTAAATGAGATTGTAACTATTTAATTGAACTGTTGCAATATTTGGATTATTTGACGAATCATTGCAACTTTTGGTTTTGTTTTACAAACCATTGTAATCTTTAGTATATTTGATGAACCATTGCAATATTTGGTATATTTGACGAACCGTTGCAGCTTTTGGTATATTTGATATCTACGGTCACGTCTCTTGGTTAAAGTTTGTCATATTTTGTAAAAAATATTTAATTACTAAAATATATTTAAATAAATTATTGTCACCGTTTAATTTAATATAGTAGCATTTGGTTTATTTGACGTTGAATATTTTGGTTTATTTATCAAACCGTTGTAACGTTTGGTTTATTATTTGATGCTTTTTGCATTTGAAAATAGTTTTTTAGTTTCAAATTAATGTTTTTCTAATATTCATATACTTAATAAATGCTTGTGAGAGTTTTCTTTATCATAATTTTTGTAAAATATATATTGATTTGATATTTAAAAAAAATCAAAATTATTACAATTCATTATGATTTTTCGTTTGATATTTTTGAAACGATTTTTGAAATATATTCTCCCGCGACATCGCGGGGGTCTTGAGTCCTAGTATATATAAAAGAAGCTTAACCTCATATTTGTTTGCTTTTGCTATTTAACTTTATTTGCAAATTTTCACTAGTGAACGCGGTTTCTACATTAGCTATAAGCCTACAAGACTAGATAAACGAATGGCTAGAAATATTTGAATTTAGAAGATAAGTAGGAAGGAATATTCAATATGAGTTGACTAATATTGTCCGTTGACTTATGTGTCACTATATATGAGATCGTTGGATTTTATAAACAAATGCTACTATCAAGGATTGTTGAATTGGTCAAAAAAATTGTTCCTTTTATATAGCACGGACTTTTTGCTTGCTACGTAGGTGACAATATGTTTGTTATTTCTTGTAGGTGATTGATTATCTGGAAACTGAGAATGAGATTTCCTAGTGTTTAATTTTGTATACACAGTATTTTATAATCATATTATCTAATCGAGTGAAAACGAAGAGGCCCTAGCTAGGGGTATAGCAAATTTCGGGTACTTCAAACACGAACAAGATTTTCAGCATAACAATTATTACAAAGTGAAATTGAACGAATACTGAAAAGAAGAGAAAACAGGGTACAAAAACCAAATGAAACTCCAAGCAAAAGCCGGTCAACTCTCGGGGTTCTAAATCCACACAATATGTTACAAATTGTTTATCAAATAAAATTATATAATCATTTTCACTCAAATATATTATTTTCACTCAAATATATCATTTTCGTATGTTATCACTGAAACTATCCACTAATATATATCCCTTATATATTAATTGAGAAGCATTTTTTAAAAATAACCTTATTTTCATGTGTGATTAACAAAAATGTCATGCTGACGTGTCGTTCTAATAAAGCTTCTCAATCAATTTGATTTTGCCATTTGTTTTTCTTATATTTATTTTTTCCACTTAATTTATGTTTTTTTATTTTACTCATTTAATTAAAACGAAAATACAATTAATTATAACGAAAATATAATTAAAATATGTAATTAAGATATACAAATCAATACAAAATGGAGTACCTAATATTTTGTATTTTGATTAATATACCAATATATATATCATAAATTATGATAAACATAAATATTAATACATAAATGAAAATTTCACTAATCTTGATAATCATTAATACACCACTGTTTATCTAATAATATAAAAAATCGAACACCTTCAATATCATCAATACATTAAAATTGGTTAATAATCGTTTTGTCCCGCACATAGTGCGGGTTGTTATCTAGTATTATTTAAAAGTCAAGCAGTCTAAATTTATATTTATTATTCTTATTTCATCTAGCATAACTTACAAACAATAATCTCATAGAGAAATAGTGTTCACAAACTTCACTTCTGTAGATTGTTCTTTTCATATTTGGATCATCTAGCACAAGTGGTGATATATATCACCTCTCTAGATTTTTAAACACGAAAATTCGACTCTATCTCCTTTGAGAAAAAGATATATAGAGAAAAATTCTAGTCGTATAAATAAAAATAGATGACCAAAAAATATAAATAAAAATATTATTAAAATTAGGAATATGTCATGAGAAGTTACAGAAAGTATATTTTCTAAGGAAATATTTACAAAATTAGTTCTTCTTTCTTAACCGGAAGAGAAACCAGTCTATGTTTTTTTTTATCAAAAAAAGAAAAAGAAACTAGTCCAAGTTAAAAGAATTACTGATTTTGTAAAGTCCCAACTAAGATATTCTTGCTTGCAGGTTTGGTCATGTCTCGTTATAAACATATAAGAGTACCATTTTTTTGGATTAAAACTTTGTTTGTATCTAACAAAATGTAAATAAAAAGTTGCAGCACAAAAATAGAATATTTATATTCTTATTTCCTTCTTCTTCAAGGGTCAGTAGTAGATCTTCTTAAAGAGCCTGGACGTGACCGAGGCTGTGGACGTGGGCATGGACTTAAACTTGGTTGTGGTCCTCCAAGTCTTTGGCCTCCGCATGTTACAGATGGAGGGGTTGCAATTCGCCCTCTCACTGGTTCTTCTACTTTAAATTGAATGTGGAATCAGATAGAAAGTATATGTTCAAAATGATGAATAAAATCTTATTTTATACAATACCGAAGAAACAAAAATAACACGGAAGTTACTAATCCTACAATTATAATTTGTTTCCCACAATAACCATATTCTTAAATAAGCTAATTTGGTTTAGGGGAGAAAACAAATTCATTGATAGCTTGAGCTATTGTGAGATATAGGAAGGCACTGACCTACTCTCCGGCGAGTGGTCTGAATCCCTTCAATTTCAGAGAAGAGGCAAAGCAGTAGAAGAAACAAAGATGGAAGATTAGCATTTCTTGACTTCTTCGAACCCATTCTTACTCTAGCATGTATGTAACGTTGCATTTAAAGCACAACATCCCTCACAAGTATTTTAGTATAAAGCAAGAACCAAGGAAACAAAACAAATAAATACCAATATGATCCTAAGAGCTTTCACCTTCAAGGCTGAGCTTTTCTTGTCTGCAAAACTTGATTCTTTTGGTAAAAAGAAGAAACACCTTAATACACTTCTTCAACTATTGGCAAGAAACAAGAGAAACAAAGTTAGTTTTTTTCAGTTTTAAGGATACAATCAATCTTCTTAGTAATGAAACAGAGAATAAAGATGACAATGCTTACAATCACCATCATCCGCTTGATTATAATCGTCATCATCATCATCAAAGTCTTGATTCTACAAAACATTCAAGCAAAAACTTGTTAAGTAACTTGATAAAAAGAATCACACAACATTAATCTGGAAAATAAACAAGAACCTGATCATAATCTCCATTATCAGATTCTTCTCCTTGTGATTCCTCAACTTCTTCATCATCTTCTCCTTCTTCTTTCTCTTCCTTACCTTCAGCCTAACCAAACATAATCCAAATACATTACACTATGAAGCACTCTAAAAAACCATTCAACTGTTTATATGTCTCTATAGTAGTACATTAGACTTAGCTTCAAGCTTCTCAAACACATCCAATTTCTGCAAATCTGTGAAACAAAAACATAAAACTGGAGCTTCTTGTTACATTGTTGGAAAGAAGCAGAAACTAATAAACACAATACCAGCTTCTTGACTCCATTTAGCTCTCTTCACAGGCCGTTCTCTTCAAGTATTTCCAAGAAGTTCTTTAGGGAAGTTATCAGGTCTAAGAACAAGAAAATCAAAGAAAGATCCATTCTTATTAGACTTCATCTTCGGCGGCTTTAACGAGTCTGAATACCTCTCAATGTCCAAACTCTCATTCTCTGAAAAAACTTTTAGCTTTGAACAGAGATTACAAAGACAAAGGAGTATATTTAAAGTTGATGATACCTTTCTTAGAAACTTATTGAAACTAAAGTAGGTTTGAACTAACGGTTGTCTCCTTCGAGAACTGCTGAGAGAATCAAGGCAAAACCAACGATGGTGAGACATGTTTCAACTTCAAAACAGAGCCCATAGAGATGCAACAAAATACGTTATTATTACTCAAACATAAATCCAAATCAATCATATAATCTTATATCACAAGCACATTGAGAAATCTGAGACAATTGCACAGAGCCCTCGATAAAAACCACTCCAGAAAGTTACCTAAACAATAAAATTTTGTTTTCGGAAGAGTCGCAAATAAACCGGACGACACGAATAATACAAGCGCATAGAATTGTTGGAGCTTAAAAGAATATCTATAGTAGTAATCTTGGGAGTAACTTCCAATTGAAGATAAATCCTTTGAATAGGTTGGTTGTAGTCCAATGAAAACATGCATATTTTTTCAAAACTCTAAACACAATACACTAAAATACATGGAAAGAGACGTTTTCAAGATATACCGAGGTACACATTTAACACATGGTTGTCGTTCTTTTAGTCAATTCAGATTCTTTCTAACTTTCAAAGTATCTTATGATGTAAATACTTTTACTTTTTATTTTGAGTAATAAATTTTAGATTTTGAGGCGGATGCTTGTGGTCATGAGATTGGAGTTGTCTTGATGCAAAATGGCCAACCTTTCACTAATATTCACCTTTACCAAAATAAAAGTTCTATGATACAATATATATAAAACAACACTAAACATGTGCATTAAGAAAGTACATTAAAGCATTTGATTAGTATTACAATAGAATGACCTATCATAGCATAACAAAAAACGCTAATGTATTGGAGAAAGAGAGGAAACGGTATTATACTTCTGGCTGTTATAGCGTTTATGGAAACCCTATTAAACACGTATAAATAATGTTTATCGTGAGAAAGCAAAAGCTAACGAAAAAAATAACCATTGTAAATTATCCATATTGTCACCTTCATTTTATTAGAATTTAATCTCTTTTCTGTAATAATCTTTATGATAAAAATAATTTTATATCTAAGAAACTGTAAACTAAAATTCTAAGCACAAAAATAGAATTCTGATATCTTATTTTCTTCTTCTTGATTCTTTACTTTTTGTTCAAGAGTCTAGCGGGCACGTGAAGGTGGACAAGGACGTGGACGTTTACATGGACGTTGATGATGATCTGGTTTTCCAGGACCAAGTCCTTGGCTTCCGCATGAACAAGATGCAGCAGCTAACTCTCTAATAGGTTCTCCCACTAAGGATCAATGCAAACTTTATGTCAGGAATGATGAATAAGATCAATCTGACAATCTTAAATCTTAACATTAAACATTAAACCAGAACAAATATTAACATTAAAGCAAAAAAAAAGATCAATCTTAATACAATATACTATATAGGAGTAACAAAAATATAATAGCAAAATTATTTTCGAGAAGATTAAATCCTACTATTTGTTATGCTGTAATCATGCTTTATAAAGTAATACCACTACTAAAAAGGGGGTCAACTGCATCAAAAAAGTTAAAGAGAAATGGTCTCTAATAGCACATAATCATGTTTTATAGACACAGTTAGCACCCAAAACTTAAACTTCCACAAATTGGCATTTTTTTTGTAACATCACCTTTATTAGGTGTCAAAACGACCAATGTATTATTAACATCAACTTAAACTTCCACAAATGGCATTATTATTAGGTATTATTAATTATCTCTCTACAATTTATTATATTCCCGCCACAATTATTTTTTCCGCGAAAAAATCTCTGCAACGTGCAAAAGTTTCCCGTCAATATTTTCCCGCAAAAAAAAAACAAATTTTCGTCAAATTTTCCCACAAAAAAAATCCAAAAATTTCAAGAAGGATTTCACAAAATTCAGGAAGGAATCCTTGAACTTCAGAAAGGATTCTATGAAATTAAGGAAGGATCCTATAAAAATTCGGAAGTAATCCTTTCAGAAGTTCAAGGAATCCTTCCTGAATTTCGTGAAATCATTCCTGAATTTCGTAAAATTCTTCCTGAATTTCTTGAATTTTGTGTAATTCTTCTTGAATTTTGTGGAATTCTTCTTGAATTTTGTGGAATCCTTCAGGAAATCATTCATGGAGTTCAAGGAATCGTTCCTGAATATCGCCAAAAATTTCGGCAGGACAATTTTGCACGTTGCAGAAAACTTTTGGCGGAAAAATACATTTTGGCGGGAAAATTTCACATTTTATTTATTATTTTATTCAAATTAATTATTTATATTTAAGGTTTTATTAAAGATTAGGGTACTATTTGTGAAACTTTGTAAACATATTTTAGTGCTGGTTTTGTCAACTGCCCAAAATTAAATAATACTAATTTGAATTACTTATTTATAATCGATACAAAAAATATAATCGAACATAATCTGCAATAATCAATGTTATATTAATGTGTGTGGCATCAGTTTATTAAAATTGATACAAATCTATATCCATTTCCATACTTTCACAATACTAATACAAATATTTGAATTAACATCATTTAGAAAGTGATACAAAATTTAAATCAATAACATCCTATGCTAATTAAAGATTAAACATCAGTTGTAAAAAAATTTGTAATTGTTTATTTAATTTCTCTACGTCCCACATTATTTCTAGTGAAAAAGAGGTTTCATAATTTTCTTATATATAGTGATCTTACTTTTTGATGGTGTCAAAAAAGTGTAATGCTTAATAAGCAAATATTATCTAAAATAAATTTAATCGTTTGCTTATATATTATTTGATAAAACTAAATAATTTTTTTTCATAAAAATAATTTAATATTATTTTATTAATTTTACCATCAATTATGTATAGTTAATATAAACACTGGACATCTCTTATTATAACCGTTACAAATATTAACGTCATTTTTATAAAATGATGTAAAACTAACATCATGTTTTTTTTTTAACTGATACATATTAACATCGATTATTGTAATCGATGCAAACAATTATTTAAACCGATGCAAATAATTTGCATTACTACTTTAAGAGTCACTTATATAAGTGATGTAAAACTCATTTGCACGGGTTATAATTGATGGCTGATGCAAATATGCAAAATAAATGCAAACCACCATTTACTTGTAGTGATAGTTTGTGTCACAGTCATCGTTGTATCATTATCCAAATTCAGACATGCATATTTCAAGTTATTTACAAAGAGTATACATTTTTAACAATTTTATCATCGAATCAAAGATATAATACAATAGTTTTCTCTTTTCTTAGGTATGAATAGAAAATAATACTTCTAATAATGGATTAATATATAAAAATAACAAACAGTGCATGATTTTTTCTAGCTTTTGTAATTGTAGTAATATATTTAAAAACGAAACTGTTCATATTAATGATAAATTACTTAAAAAAAGTTTGAACCTCATCATAGATCGATTTGTAGCATCATAGAACAATAAAAGAATTTTTTCATAATTTAACGAAAATGAATGCAACCACAATATCATTTACCAGAAAAGTGGCAAAATTAAGATTTATATTTATACTCTACATTGATTTTTTTAAAATAGATTTGTGAATTTTTTTGAATTACATTTTTTCTTGATTTATTGTACAAAAACAATTGTATAAATATTAAAGATAAAATATATGATAAAAGTAGAAAATTATATGATAAAAGTAGAAAAATTTGGTAGTTTTAAACTGACGCGTAATTATAGAATAATTTTAATATAATATGTTCTAAAATCAGTTTAGATAACTTTCTTAGTTTCATAGTCTATTATCTATAATAATTGATCCTTTGCTAGTATAAAAGGACCATGTATGACTTGAAGGAGTCTTTATATATATATATATATATATTGATCATCTTTTACAGGAACAAGCAAATTCAGTGAAATATAAAACAAGAGAATAAAAACATATATAAGAAGGCACTGACCTATTTTCCGGTGAGTGGTCTCACTCCCTCCAATTTCAGAAAAGAGACAAAGAAGTAGAAGAAACAAAGATAGAAGAAGAGCATTGCTTGACATTTTCAAACCCATTATTCTTCTATAGAGATATAAGGCGATTTTTATTTTCTTAGCAATAATACTGGACTGGTTTATATAGAAGCTATTGAAAATTAAATTCTTATAATATTCAAATTATGACTTTCCTTGCATTCAATTTCTTGGTCATTGTATAAATTATTGTATATATATAGAGTAATGAATACGGGACAAATCGACATCGATAGTTTATGGACGAGGAGAGTTCCCACCATCAAAGACTAATTCAAATCAAGAGCCACTATCTTGTTTAATACAACGCTAAGAATGAACATTAATCTATATTTGAAAACATTGAAACAAAAGTTTGGCTTTCGTGGGATTAGCTTGTAAATTTTATAATTTATTAATAAGCTATTTCCATCTAAACTGCCACTTCACCATCAATATTTGTGTTTTCTTACATATCATATATTGGCTTTTAAGAAATTTAAAATTTATTTTGGTCAATATGCCACTATTCTGTCTAATCAATTAAAGAATCTGTCTTTAGGTAAAAAAAAATTAGTCGAATTTTCAAAGGAGATTTTGTAGAATATCCTAGTAGTTTCTTTATATTTTGAAACATAAGTCAAGTTTTCAAAACGTTGAAAATTGACATTTTTTATTGAATCATACATATAAAAGTAGGGTTTCACTCTCCCATGATTGGTCCACTTGGCATTTTTTTTTTTATATTTTCTTAAATTTACCTTTAATATATTAATCTCTAATTAACTTCCTTTAAAACTCATGTGTAACTCCACATTTAAATTCATTTGTAACTCCTCCACTAAAATGCATTAACTATTTGAAAATGATATTGACTATAATTTAAACTCTATATTTAAACTCAATAGTAACTTCTACCAATAAATAATAATTTGTAACTCATACTCAATAATTATAAGAGTTTCACCACTTCTCATCTATAAATATCAATTCTCTTATCATTCTCCACCATATTTTCAAATATGTAAATTTACTTTATTTTATGTTCTTGCATGAGTTAAAAACAATTGTGTCATGGTGATAGTGAAGGTTTGATTGTAATATTTATTTTTAAAGATTATATGATATGTAGTTTACATTGTATTCAATTTGTATTTCGTTTATTTTATTTTTAGAGATTATATGGTATATATGTAGTTTATATTGTATTCCATTTTATTTTGTTTTCACCGCATTACAAGAATATATTTCTTTCATTTTTAGTTTTTAAAATTCTTGCTATAATATTTATCTGTTTCCCGATTTATCTATGGAAGTTCAAAAGCTAACTATTCTAATATTCACACAAGTCAATCAAATTGAAATGATATATCTTCTTTTTTTACTATTGATGTATGATTATTCTCTTTATCTATTTATTGAAACAAAAAACATTATTCGATGTTTTAGCATTTTGAAATTAAAATTTTTAATGCATTTCTCAAATATATGTTCTAACATGTAGTGATATGAATATCATTGTAGTATTTTTCCAAGGTTTGTGGTCAAAATTATTTTTTTTCCAACAAAATTAATTTAATAAAAACAGTTAGATAATCAATAGCAAATGTTTAAATATCATGTTGGTAAAAAGATGTGAGAAAAAGTATCTTTAATAAAAAATGTATGCTATTCATGTTAGAAGAAAAACTGTTTTTCCTTTGCATCAAGCACACAAAAATTATGATTGTATATAAATAAGTTGAATTTTCTTAAAATTGAAAATATTAGAACTTAGATTTAATAAAAAAATGTAAGTAGGTGTTAGATATATCTAGAAACTACACTATTCTTGATATATGTTTTTTTAATTACAATATACAAATAATTTATAAAATATTTCGAGTCGTACCACTTAATTGATTAATTCTTACAATACTAAAAAATAAGTGGTGATAAAAAATTATGCATTGTAAATTTGTAATCATAGAAGAATATGTGTGATAATATTAAAAGCATAATTTTCTTTTAGTTTTTATTTCAAATTTTAAATTCATATTTACATTAAAATTGTAACAAGTCACGCGTAGCGTGGCTACATTCATCTAGTAAGAAGACAATAAAAGGCTATTTTCTGATTTTCTTTTTTGGCAATACGTTTGAAGTAAGATTAGTGATCTTAAGGTTTGTACCAAAATTTTACATTAATATTTTCTTTTCTGAGTTTGTTCTTGAATCAATAATTAGAAGATGTGACGAATGATTATTTAACAACAGTCGTATTTCTTCTAAAACTCTTCGAAAATATCGTCAATTTCCGAGGATATTTCCGACATAAATAAATAACTCGGAAATTTTCCGATAAGTTAGTTTTTTTTAGGGAAATCTCTCAAAAAATTCAGAGGAATTTTTTTCATCCGAAATTTCAGAGGGAGTTTTTTCATCGGAAATTCCTTAGGAATTCGTCCTGCTTTTTTTGTAGTGTAATTTTAATTAGGAAGGAGTTGAGTTACCTAATTAATACTTAATTTACGAAGCAGCTTAATATATATATATATATATATATATATATATATATATATATATATATATATATATATATATATATATATTATTTTTTGAGTAAATGTGAAATTTATATATAAAAAACTGAAGAAATATGTACAAACGTTTTTAGTGAGATGGAAAGAAAAGCAAAATCAGAGCCAAAAGGCCCAATACAAAACCTAACAGCAAGAAACAAATGACAAAGTGGTGTAGCTGAGCCCATCGCTGAGCCAAACTACCTAACTTCCCATCCTTGAGGATAGTGGAAGGATGTGAGATGGCACGAGATGATTTTGATGATGCTCTGTGCCAAGTTTTGGGCCGAGTGTTGCATCTGGTTGTATCACGTCCATTAGGTTCTCGCCATGGTAGATCACTGCTGGAAAGCTGAGATGAAGGAGAGTAGAATCATTGAGGTTATGCCTACTCGAGATTAGAGCTTGGAGTGTGCGGTTCCAGTCCGGAGTAATCCTTTTTTGAGAGAAGGCTGGGACACATCAATCCATAGCGTGAAGGAGAAAGAACAAGCGAAAAAATGTGATCCTTTGTCTCGTTTGGTTCGCCGCAGAATATATGTACACTAAAGTTTTATATTATGAAAGAGGTTGAAAGCTTATAAGAGCTGACAAACCAAATTTAGTTAGTTTAGAACATTTGGTATGTATGCCTCATTAAAAAATAATCTCTGTTATTTATTATACGCTGATGTTTTGTTACCTTTTCTTAAGTTTACTTTTTGAAAAATAAAGGCTTAGTAATGTTCATGTAGAATTTATTGATATTTTTCCAAAATGATGAGAGTCAAAATCTACAAATATCGATACTTCAGTGATCATCTGTAGACCAAAATCTAGCATAGATTACAGTCGGGACCTTCCCCAAGAGGAGAATATGACAACAATAAACGTTGTAAAATCGCCCTTATAGTCGCTTACCTTATCTTTTTTGAAGTTTTATTACTTTTCTGTAATAAACATTAAAGAATACCATGTTTATGATAAACATTGTTTAATTTTAGTGTAATATTAGGGAATAGCCAAATAAAACACTCGAATTAAGAAAATAGCAGAGAGAACATTTTTTGTTGCAAAATAGCCATGGACCCACGTTGTCGGATGATGTGAAATACCAAAACTATCCTTTGTTTGTTGCGAAATCAACGATATGCGAGACAGTTTCGTGAGATTTTTCAAAATAGCATGTAACATTTAAATTTTGCATGTTATATTGAACTAAAAGACATGATATTTCAAAAAACGTAGTGAATTTTTAAGAAAAAACATTGTTACGTAGTGTTTTTTTAAGAAAAACATTGTTATGGAAAATTTAATCTGAATAGAATATTTTTAAAAAGAAATCACATGTAATCTTAATAAAAATCATGTATTACTAAAAAATAATCATCTTTTTTAAAAGAAATCACATGTGATCTTAATAAAACACGTGTATTATTACAAAATAACATAATAAAGACAGATATTACAATGAATAGAATGTTTTTTCCAGGAAATACCATGTGTTCTTTAAAAATAACGTGTAGTACGAGAAAAATACATAATAAAAAAAGATATATTATGCTATCACATGTAATTCGAAAAGAAAGCGTGTTACATAGGACATTTATGTAATTACACATGCATTCCGACATGTTACAGACAGGTTACTGTAGCTCATAGTTACTTTGTATATATTCCCTTAATTTTATCAAACAAACTATTGTATATACAAAAAAAATTATAATTCTAATATCTTTTCTTTTTCTTATTCTTTACTACTTTTTCAAGGGTTTGTAGTAGATCCTCTTGAAGGTGGGCAAGGACGTGGACGTGGGCATGGACGTGGATCTCCACTCTGTCCTTTGCCTCCGCATGAACAAGATGGAGCTACAGTTAGCTTTCTAATAGGTACTTCTCCTAAGGATCAATACGAAATTTAGATTAGAAATGAGAGAATAAGATCAACATTATACAATATGGGAGTAAAAAAATAACGTAGAAATTATGGAGAAGAATCTAATTAACTAATCCTGTGATTACTTTTTGTGTGAAAAAACAATTATATCATTATCATGCTTTGTAGTTTACAGGTTTGTGTTATTGTCATCACTATCAAAATTCAAACATATATATTATATGTTAATGGCAAAAGAGCCCGTATAATTTCTAGTAAAATTTGTCATCAAATCATATATATAGTGACAGAGTTTTCTCTGCTCTTAATATGTCCACCTACAAAAAAAGTTAACACATTAAAAAAAAATGCTCATTTAATTCATATTTATTGTTATTTTTACCAATATAAATTTTAAAAACAATATGGAAATTTATATTTCAATTGAATAACAATACTAAAAAATGACATAATTTTTTTTTGGACGATTAAAAAAATTGTTAGTGATATATATGAACGAAAATAATATTTTAAACAAAGGATTAATAGATAAACTAATCATTTGTGGTAACAAAAATGATTTTATGTAAAATAACGCTCCAAATTGCCATTTCTTACAATTTTACCATTTATCTCCGAAAATTAAAAGGTCAGTCATGTGAAATCAAATATGAAATATAATTCGACATCACCACTGTCAAATTTGTGTAGTGATGATAAATAATATATCAAATCGAATCCTTCATGACAAAGGAGTCAAAGTCTACTTTTAGAATTTAAAAATATAATTTACGTGACTGGTAAAACTCTTCCAATAAGATATACATGAGGGTTAGATGATAAGTGGTAAGTATCTATTTTAGTTAAATTTTCTAATTGATTTTACCATATATAATACTATATATACATAAGTTTTTATAAGTGCAATATATAATACGGTAATAAAGCAAAACAACAAAAAATTATTCGTGTAAACTCGATATATGCTGATGTATTTGATAACATTTTAGATCGCAGTTATGTTTGGTTATTTAGTTATATTCAGTACTCAGTGATGCAACATGAGGAAGCACATGTTTCTCTAAATGAGGAAGCACAAAATGAAAAACTTTGAATTCGCACATGGTTTATATTAATTAGATAAAATAAGTCAAATATATACAAATAATTTCAAATATTTATAATACAAAAAGAAATAATAATATCATAGATATAAACCATAACATGATAAATATGCTATTGCTTAAAAACACTACAAAAAAAACAAAAAAATTATCAAAAATATTATAACCAAGTTAACTCAATGGTTTTAAAAAGTATTTCTAAATTTTGTTTTAAATTTATTGAATATATAACTTTGATTTAGTCAAAAAGAATAATATATATTTCAATACTCTTTCTAATTTTTTAATTATAATAGTATACTAAAAACTTTATCTACTAATATTAATGATAAATTACCCAAGTGTCAATAGCTCAACAAATAAAGTATCTCATACAAAACCTAAAAATCTTTGATTCGAGTGGCACTTGAGAGAGAACGTATATTAAATGCTCTCATCTCTCACGTGAGAGGATTTTCACGTGAAAATAATGAAAAAGTACTCAAAAGGTTCTAATTTCATTAAAGAGCATTTTGAAGCATCATAGAACAACTTTCTAATTGAATGAAAATGAATGCAAACAACATATATCATTTACATGCAACTATGACCGACAAATTAAGATTTACATTTATATTCTACATTAATTTGTTTAAATATATGTGAATTTTTTTAATTTCATTTTTCTTGATTATTGATTGTACAAAAAAAAATAAACTTAAGTTTCTATTTGGCTGATATAATTCTATAGAAGAGAAAAGTGTATTTTAAAATTGGTACTTTTAAATTGACGCATAATTGTCGAATAACTTTAATACAATTATCTCTATAATTGGTTTACATTAATTTCGTACATCTATTGTATATATAGATAATAATTGATCATTTGCTATTATAAAGGGTCCACGTACGACTTGAAGGGATCATCTTCTTTACAGGTGAAAACGAATTCAGTGAAAACTTGAGCTATAGTGATATATAAAACAAGAGAATAGAAATAGAAACATATATAAGAGGCACTGACCTAATCTCCGGTGACTGGTCTCTCTCCCTCCAGTTTCCGAAAAGAGACAAAGAAGTAAAAGGAACAAAGATAGAAGAAGAGTATTGCTTGAAATTTTTAAACCCATTCTTCTTGTATATGTCATGTAACTTTGAATGTATATTAAGGCGATTTATGTTTTCTTAGCAGTAGTACTAGACCGGTTTATATATAAGCTATTGAACAAAAGATAGACTTCTTACAATAATAATCCAATTATGACTTTCTTTGCATGCAATTTCTTGGTTATTAAGTTGTATAAATTATCATATAGAGTATAATAGGGAACATGTCGACATCGATAGTTTATGGACGAAGAAGAGTGTTTCCACCGTCAATGTTATTATATATGAATCAAAAGAAACGACCAATTCAACTCAAGAGTTAATATCTTATTTAATACAACGCTAAGAATGAACATAATTTACATCTGAAAACATAAAAACAAAAGTTTTGCTTCCGTGGGCTTATAAATTTTTGTAGTTTATTAAAAAGGCAACTAAAAATACTTTTTACGGGTCAGAGATAAATATCAAAGAAATATTGTCTCAAATAGCCCCAAATCAAGTTTTTGGGATAAGAATAGCACTCAAAATTTTAATAGATAAAAATAGCATCTTATTTTTGATTTTTTAAATTAATACATAATTATAAATAAATACAAAAAAATCACAAATTCATCTTTAATACTTTTCCGCCAAAAACAAATCCCGTAAAAAAATTTCCGCCAAAAAAATTTCAGTCAATATTTTCTGCCAAAATATTTTTCCACTCCCGGAAAAAAAAGATGTCGTCAAAATTTTCCCGCCAAAAAATTTTCGTCCGACTTTTCCCGCAAAAAAAAATCCAAGAAATTCAGGATGGATTCCACGAAATTTAGGAAGGATTCCACGTAATTTAGGAAGGGTTTCACATGATTCACGAATCGTGAAACCCTTCCTAAATTACGTGAAATCCTTCCTGAAATTATCAATTCATGAAATCCTTCCTGAATACGTGGAATCCTTCCTGAATTTAGTTGAATCCTTCCTGAATTTTGTGCAATCATTTAAGGAATCCTTTCCTGAAATTCAAAGAATCCTTCCTGAATTTCGTGGATTTTTTTGGCAGGAAAATTTTGACGGAATTATTTTTTGCGGGGAAATGGTGAAAAAAATTTTTTGGCGGAAAAAATAAATTTTGGCAGAAAATTTCTAATTTTATTTATTTATTTATTTTAATTAAACTAATTATTCATATTTAATAATTAATTGAAGTTTATAGTGCTGTTTGTGGAATTTTTCAAATGTAATGCTATCTTTGGAAGAAAAACTTATTTTAATGCTATTTTTGTCGATCTCCCTATCAAAGAGAAATTAGTTATTTCCATCGAAATTGCCACTTCATACTAGATTTTCTTTTTCCAAACATATTCATTAGAAAACTATTCTTTAATCGGTGGCCTAATTAGGAGGATAAGTAGCTATAAAGGATATATCAGGAAAAAAGAAATCGACAAGACCTGGCTAAACAGTTGTCCTGTAGATAACAACTATGGGAAATTAAAAAAATTAGAACAGAGGAGACCAACTCATCTAGTAGATCGGAGAAAGCATGCAAGTTTTCAAAAGACTATACCACTAAGAATAACTGCATAATTTGTTTCGAAAGTCTGGCCGTCTATCATTCTTGAAAGGATATTGAATTTTATCCTAGATTGAATTGTAAATTTAAAATTGATTTTGGCCAATATGCCGTTATTGTATCTAATCAATTTAAGTATCCGTCATATTCAGGTCAAATTATTTTTCAAACAAAAGAAAATATATATAGGTCAAATGTTTTTAGTTGAATTTTTAAGGGAGATTTTGTAAAATAACCTAGTAGTTTCTTATATTTCTAAAAACAATTCATGTTTTCAAAACTTTGAAAATTGACTTTTTATTATATATAAAAAAAAGACAATAATGCGATCATTTTCTTTTATTTTCAAGTAGTAATATCTTTTCATCTCTGATATTTTTCTTTGGCAATACGTTTTCATTTTTAAGTAGTGATTTTATGGTTTGTATCGAAATGTTATAGTACTATTTTCTTGCCTAAGTTTGTTCATGAATTAATACTAACGAAAATTATGACTGTGACACCCTTTCGGCCTTTCCCACCGAATCAAGTATAAGGCTTGCTACATGTACACTTCCCATCTAATGCTCATCACTACTAACTATTTTGAGATATGTGAGTTTACTCAGTAGAATAATTATACCTGTCTACATAACCCTAAACATTCATTAGTCCCAATGTTCCTTCCCATAAATCTAAAAAAAAAGACCAGCTACATGCAACATAGAAGCTAACAACCTAGCAATATCATACAAAACCTTAACAATCAAACAATCATCATGCCTACCTTCTCTCAGTCATTCATGTTGTTCAACACTCAACTCAGATCAAGCAACCAGTCGACCATTTGCCACTGAGCCTTAGGGGCCCGTACGTTGACCCAATTCCTCATTATTCATAACATGCATTCATACTTCAATGAATCAATTATCAACAACCATGCCCCAACATCTACCAACCTAGGTGACATGCAATCTAGCTATCTACACACTTTCTTAGTGTTCCGATACACTTAGCTCTAAAAGCATGTAGAGAGTCCACATATAACATCCTTCTTCAGATCTGGAATGAACATGGTATCTAGATCCTCATCAACAGGGATCGTATCGGATCCTGGTCTCCTCAGGTATAGGGATCGGCTTATGTACTTCCCAAACACACATCTTGAACTTCACACGACAGATCTAGTAGTTTTGACAACTAGGGTTTCAGAGATGTAAGATTTAGGAACTTTAGGGTTTAGATCTAGATTAGGGATCCATCTCTCAGACACTAGAAGCTTGGATCTCTATATCTCCTCACACACACACTAGCAGTGAAGCAAGGATGAAGCGGAGAAAGTGAACGACGACTGATCGGAGACGAGCGTCTAGGGCTCACAGGTCTGGACCCGGCGGATGCTTGGGACGCACACAAGCAACTCGGGCTCGCGGGAGAAAAGGCGGATTGGCTCGAGATTGAAGAAGAAGAAGAGAACTTCTTCCTCATAACACGCTTCTAAAGATTACCTCATATCACCCTTCTAAAGGTGACTTCTAAGAGGAAGTCCAACAGAACAATTGTGAACGAGAAGGTTTAATTAGTAGACCATCATCAAGAAGAAGGTTAGCAAGCAATTATCTACGCTTTTGCTCTCTGACGATGCAGGCAGTCAAGTGAACTTTTATATTCACCCCTTTATTTCAACCAATCAGAATCTGCCACCTAATAATAATAAAAAAAATTATTTAATTATAAAATCTAATTCATCACTAAAACAAAATTATGTATGGGTTTAGGCTATGTTGCATGGAAACTCTCTCCGAGGTCCGTTTCCCGTTTCCGAAACGTTTCAGAAACGGAAACTCTCAGAAACACCAAAAAACGTCACGGAGCTTTTTGGTGTTTCCGAGAGTTTCTGTTTGGAAACACGATGGAAACATGACAAATCTTTTTCATTTTATTTTGGAAACTTAATAAATAAATAGCATATAAATTTTAAGATTTATAATACATATAAGTAATAATTTTGGGACACTCGAGTTTTAAAATCTTTTTTTCCACGAACCAGATTTGGAGACATTTTTATATAATCTTTGATGGAACTAATGAAAATGAGAATGAAAATGTTGGTCTAAATATTTAAACTTGAGCCTTTTAATCTTAATTTTTTGGAATTTTAGTTAAACTATTTAATAGTTTATGTTTTGGATTTCTGTTGTTTAAAACATATTTTCATTTAAATTCTTTTATGGTTGGTGTTATATATATATATATATATACACATATATATGTATGTGTATATACGTTTCCAAAACGTTTCCATTCTCTAAGTTTAGAAAAAAACCCGTATTCCGTTTCCGAAACGTTTTGTTTCCGCGTTTCCGTTTCCGTTTCCATGCAACATAGGGTTCACTACAAGAAAAATGCACATTCTTAGCTCACAATAAACGCTATTATACGTAATCAATAGCGTTTTTCTAAACGCTATTTCTGCCCCAGCTATAATAGGATCACCCCATACAATAGCGTTTTTTGACATGCTATTATACGTTATTTTATTATAGCAGTAATTAAATGCTTTAAAATATATTTTTGTAGCTCATAATTTTTGCTATATTATATTGTTTTGTAGCAATTTTTATTTGCTACATTATAAAATTTTGAATTGTAATATTATTCCAAATATACAGATTTGACATCCAATTAATTATATGCTACAAAACCACTTGGCTAAAAGCATATTTCTTTCCATATATCATCAAACATGCATAATTGTAATTTTTACAAAGTAGTTCATTTTGTCAAAACTTAAACTAAGACCAAACTCATTTTTTAAGCAAACAAAACAATAATATGTTGAAGCAACGTATGGGCAGAGCTCAAGTGACCACAACCGCTTTGTTGGAGCTAGAGCCAAGAACTTCGCCACTAACATTCTTTCTCCTAGCTTCTTCGTGATCCATGATTTCCGCTGAGGTAGTCAAAACAATGTAACCAAACTGCACATAGAGACATGATCAATGAAGTTGTAACAATGAAAGATTAAGTAAGCTTATGTCAATCTACTAGTTATGACACTTAACACCCGATTAAACCATAATAGGAACCGGAAAGTAAGGCAGCAGATCAAAATGAGCGTGTATTAGTAGACAAGTTTGGAAGGAAGTAGACGAGTAGTCCAACCTTCGATCTCCTTAACACCAACATCAAAACGAGGACTAATAACAACACACTTGTTCAGCCTTCCATTAAGCTCAACAACAATCGTTCCAGACCTGTGGTGTTAAGATCCTCTTGAACAATAAAGAGACTTGTTTAATGGCTACAAAGTCTACATTCTCCAGGTCTAATTCTATATAAACTCGACCATAAGCTCATTTACCAATTTCATCTCCTAGCATCTCCGCTCAAAAAGTCAAAAAAGAACAAACCTTGGAGTGACTTCCACAAATATTAAAGCATTCCAATTTAAAATGGTAGAAGCTAAATTAGTATTGTTGTCGAGAATCTTTAGGTAGACATCATCGAAAGCAGTCCTTTTGGTCTTCTTTGCTCTTATCTCCTCCTATAAGATCGATATCCTACAACAACAATGAGAAAACCCAATTGAAAACCTCAAAATTGCAGAAAACCATAACACCAAACCACAGAAACATCATCTCGTGAGCCAAATCTAATCCAATAAGCTCCATGTACAAAAAAATCGCGAGGTAGACATAGATTCTGAAATCGTAGTCGAGCAGTTCTCTACCGGCTCGAAATGAGTTGGTTTTGAAAAATTAGACAGATTTGGAGTTGTTTAGGGTTCTTCACATCCCCAGATTCCAAACGCAAGCATCGGAAAACATATAAACATAGAAAGAGCAACATACCTTGCAGTGGAGCAGAAGAACTCGATTAACTACCAAATCGCGGCAGATCTAGAGAAGAAAGAGTCGGCCGCAGCAGATGAGTTAGGGTTTGGGGAGCTGGAGGTCGGAATGAGAGACCAACATCGAAAGACACCAAGCTGAGAAGGAAACCGTGGCTGACGGAGGTGGAGATTGTGGCCGGTGATGGAATTCGCATTTGAGATGGAGAGATTGTGGCTGGCAACGGGATTCGCTGTGGAGACTATGGCTGGAGAAAGATTAGGTTTCGAGTGTGGAGAAAAGAAGAGTAAAATTAGGTCATAGTGGATTTTATGATTTTGTAAAGTGTGGGAGGTAAAAGGTGTAATATTTGGCAAAATGTTTGGCGGTCACAAGTGAAATTTTAGATTTTCGTTCTATTTTTTGACTAAGTGTTGAGCGGTTAGTGTAAAATTTTGTTAAATTGGCGGTTTAAAGTATTTTTCGTTCTTTTTTTTTTGCTATTAATAGGTTTAGCGTTTGAAAAACGCTATTATATAGTTATCAAATTCTGAAAACCATTTTTAATAGCATTTACAAAATTAGCGCTATCGTGATGTGCTATCAATACACACTTTTGTTGTAGTGGTTTAGGTTTATTAGAAAGGGTTAGGGTTTAGATTTTATGATTAAACGAGGTTAAATATCGGTTTGAGTTTATAAACAGATTTAGATTTTACAATTAAACGAGGTTAAATGTCGGTTTGGGTTTAGATTTTATGATTAAGCGAAGTTAAATATCGGTTTAGGTTTATAAACGGATTTGGATTTTACAATTAAACGAGGTTAAATGTCGGTTTGAACCATACTTAGGTTTACCCCTGGGGTGAACCTTTAAATTCACCCAACAGATTATAGCCAATCGTTTTGCCATGTCATTACTAATACTAGAGAATTAAAAAAAAACACAATTAAAAAAAAAGAAATCAGAAAATAGATTCAGGGTTTAGGGTTTAGGGTTTAGGGTTTAGATTTTACAATTAAAACGAAATTAGATGTCGGTTTGGGTTGCCAAATGAGTGGTTAAGGTTTAGATTTTATAATTAAAACGAAATTAGATATCGGTTTGGGTTGACAAATGAGTGGTTAGGGTTTAAATTTTACAATTAAAACGAAATTATATATCTGTTTAGGTTTGTGAAATATTTGTTATATAAACCCTAAACCCTAAACCCAAATCCTAAACCATAAACCCTAAACCCAGCGGTGAACAGATATATAATTTCGTTTTAATTGTAAAATTTAAACCCTAACCACTCATTTGTCAACCCAAACCGATATCTAATTTCGTTTTAATTATAAAATCTAAACCCTAACCACTCATTTGGCAACCCAAACCGACATCTAATTTCGTTTTAATTGTAAAATATAAACCCTAAACCCTAAACCCTAAATCCTAAACCCTAACCGATATCTAATTTAGTTTTAATTATAAAATCTAAACCCTAACCACTCATTTGGCAACCCAAACCGACATCTAATTTCGTTTTAATTGTAAAATCTAAACCCTAAACCCTAAACCCTAAACCCTAAACCTTAAACCCTAAATCTATTTTGTGATTTCCTTTTTTTTTTAATTGTGTTTCTTTTTTTTTTAATTCTCTAGTATTAATAATGACATGGCAAAACGATTGGCTATAATCTGTTGGGTGAATTTAAAGGTTCACCCCAGGGGTAAACCTAAGTATGGTTCTGTCGGTTTGGGTTTAAATAGTATGATTAGAGTTTAGATTTTTTTACGATTAAACGAGTTTAAATGGCGGTTTGTGTTTACAAAGGAGAATTAGGGTTTAAGATTTTATAATTAAACGAGATTATATATCGGTTTGAGGTTTATAAAAGAGTGGTTAGGGATTAGATTTAATTATTAAATGAATTTAATTTTTTTTATTATGTGGCGAATTCTGATTAGTTAAAATAAAATGGGGTGAACCCAAGTATTGCTCATATCAAAAACCAATTGGACAAGGTCTACCAATCAGTAAGCAAAGTTTTTCTATCTTGGTGAGTTAACTAGTTTCTAACTAGTAATTCTCACTATTATAACTTTTTGTAAAGAGTGTTTTAGTAAATAAGGCTGTCGGTACGACTTAGAATTCATTCCAAGGGCGGTGCCACTTCATCCTATTCCTCGTTCACTCCGAGTTCCATGATTGCAAGGTTTCGGGGAAAATTCATCTGACAAGAAAAGCTTCAAGCGACGAAGCATCTCGTAAAGCAATGAGGTGATGGCAGAAATGAAGGAGGATAATGATGTTCAATATAAAGATTTTGAGGTAATTTTTTGTCGAAAAAAAAAAGTTGAGGCTATTTACGAATTTTTCTTCATATTGCAGACGCTAGACTAGTAGATTTAGATATCTGGTTATTATGTATGTTACTTTTCTAATGTCCAGATATCATTTTTGTATGATTTTAATCATTTCAATATAATATGTAACTTTTCAATTCATTATTTATATTTTGTTAATTAATTTTCATATTTTATTTTTATTACGTAATTCAAATTGTATCATTGGATTAAATAGCCCTTGTGTGGAGAATACTCTTGCTGGAGGAGAGGTCAAGTTTTACCCAAATGGAACTCAGAGATACTATAGAGCATTAAGAGAATTGGGGCATTAAGTAGCTTACGAGGGAGTCACTTGCAAACAGGTTGTTAGGATTTAGGAACCGGTTTAGAATAATGGCACTTTGAGGTTCTAAATCGATTTGTGAGATCTGAGCAAACAATCAGAGAGAATCGAAAATATTAAAGATATGATTTACAACATTCATCTTAAGAATTTTTCATCACTAGTTAGATAGGTTATGGTTTTACGTGAATTAACGCATAAAAAGTGTTAGATAAATTGTCAAAAATAACATTCATGAGCAAAACGTCTCTAAAAGGGCTTATATATTTCTAAGACAGTTTGTAAACATATTAACTCGAACAATTATGCAGATTATCTCTTAGAACTAAAACATACAACGGTTTAGTTTCTTGATTTTTAGATCTCGTCGTTGATATCATTAATTATAGTTAATCAATCATATTTAGTGGTTAGAGTTCTAGATCGATTATTCGAAAATTTTCCTATATAGTTTAGCCGCTTTAGACAATTTATGATAACCCAGAGATTTTTTGGTGTCTATGCTTTTATTCATTGTTACATTTTTTATTTTATTTTATTTTTTAATTTATCATTCATTTAATTTTTGTTCAACATAAAAAACAAAACAAAAATCTGTATTTTTCGTTTAATTTGAACTCAAAGTTTGAAGATTTATTGTATGAATATTTGGTCCATATATATATATATGGATTTGTAGTATAGTACTATTTGGAACTGTTGTGCTTGTGCACCTGCAGTGACTTTTTAAAAACTCATATTTGGAAAGATGAAAATAGGGTTTTAGAAGTTTTCAGATGTAGCTCTGGAATATGTGAATCTGAGTAATTTGATTTGAAGCTAGTATATTCAGATTCGACCTGATTTATTTTCATAATTCTGATTTTTCATTAGTGATACGATTAGCTTACAAGCTCTCGTATCAAAAGATTTAGTTCTCTCCGGTGAATATTTACAAAGTCCTAAATCGTAGTATAGTTTACAAAATAGTATGGACCTAAATACGAATCATACGATTACTGTTTCACCATGCTATGAAACCAAACCAAGACACATGTCACATATCATTGGGTAAACTTTATTCAAATAACATATGAATCCGCTGCTTGAAGTTTCACTGGTAACGTAACATGAACGAGTGATCTTTTTTTTCTTCTTATTCAAGGGTTTATTGTGGATGTTCAAGCAAGACGTGGACACGGTCTCTTCCTCCACCCTCGAGAAGATGATCCTCCTCCTCGTGTTTTACCTCGGCATGTTTTAGATGGTGGAGTGCCAATTTTTGCTTTCTCTATATTAAGTTTGAACACAAGTGTATACATAAATGAAGCTAAGAGAATATTAAAAGAAGATTTAGAAATCAATTACTCACCTAATTTTCGGCTAGTAGCCTCAATGACTCCAATTTCAGATGAGAAGCAAAGAAGAAACAGAGATAGAAGAAGAGCAATACTCAAGATTTTCGAACCCATTCTTCTTCGTCTTCTCTATCAAGTTGCATGTGTACCTAGTCTAACGTACCATATATATACATAGTAACATAGAGTTATAGACAAATCATTTTCTTCCTCGCAATAATATTGGTGGATTTTTATGTTCATGCAATTTTTTATTGCCAAGTCTATATTTAACAAATGAAGGTAAGTTTGAATGGCAACCTCTAGCTTATAAGAAATTAAAGTCATATCTTATTTATTAAGAAATTATCAATCCATGCAATTTATTGGAGTAAAATTAATTTAGAGTCAACAATATGATTTAAACTATTTTTTTAATTTTGACTAAAAAGGTATTGTTTACTGTTGCGTGTACATAGTACGTTGCCTCTAATAGTTAGTTTGACTAATTCAACTATTAAACTAAAACATTAACTTATATCAAACCGTACAATCATTTCACACAAGTCATAATTATTAACTCATAAAAGATGGCCTCATATAATAGGCAAACTAACACTCCTAAAACGGAGTAGATGATCCAAACACTACAAGAATATGACGCATTTATAGCATAAGAATATAGCAGTTAACGCTGTTTTGCTATAATTGACAAACACCGTAATATGTTATAGCGTTTGGTAAATTTTAAACGCTATACTTTATTACTCTGAGAAATAAAAGGACGCGGGTCAATGTTTTTGGAATTAGGTTTAATATTTGATAGCACTATTTTAGATTAAACGCTATGTAATCTATTAGCGGGTAATCATTAAAAATGCCCGCCTCTAAAAAAAAAATTTGTGGGAAAAAACGCAAAATTTGCCTAAGGCACAGAGACTCTTCACTGTTCTCCATTCTTTTCCAATCTTGATTCTTCATCTCTCTCTCTGTAAACGCAAAATCACTGTTCTCGATTCTTCATCTCTAAACACATCTTCATCTCTCTCTGTTCTCGACTCTCCATCTCTCTGTTACTCGACTCTCCATCTCCATCTCTCTGTTACTCGACTCTCCATCTCCATCTCTCTGTTACTCGACTCTCCGCCTTATTTTCTCAGTTAATCGAGTCTCCATCTCTCTTCTCACTCGATTCTCCATCTCTCAGTCACAGATCTGGTCGTACATTGTAAAGGTTAGGGTTTTGAAAATCGATTTGGGGTTTTGTTTGTGAAATTATCATATTTGAGCTTCAATTTGGGATTGTAATCGATTTAGGGTTTTGTTTTTAGGTACTCAGAGTTGCAGAAGCTTTCAATAGCCGTTTCTAGAAGCTTTCGGTGAATCAACAGGTATGTAATTGAAGGTATTTCGATGTTTTGCATGTTATTTGTTTTGATTTGTTTTAGTGTAATAGTCGTTTCCAGAAACTTGCTTGTGTGTTGGTTTCAATCTTGCATGCTGTTTTTATCTGAGTTAGTGTTTCTCTTTGTCAGTTTCAAACTTGCATGTGTGTTGGTTTCGAATTGAGCAACTGTTTTGAATTGATTTAGTGTTTCTCTTTGTTATTTTCATACTGTTTTGTTAAAACTAAACTTGTTTCTCTTTGTTAGTCATGTTTCTCTTTGTTAGTCATGAAAATTGAGCTACTGTTTTGTCAAAACCAAACTTGTTTTCGAAATCAACATCTGTTAAAACAAAACTTTGTTAAACTAAACAAAGTATTTTGCTACTTTGTTCTTTGTATATATGCCACTATATTATAAGAAACAAAGTATTTTACTACTTTGTTCTTTGTTATGTATGTATTTGCTCTTTGTTTCTGAGAAGTTATATATATATATATGGTTGCTCTTTGGTCTAATATATATAATATATCATATATATATGGGCTTGGAGCTTGGTGTTGTTGTAAAATGGATAAGTCTTGGGTATGGCTGCCAAGGAATAGCATCGAGTATGAGAAAGGAGCAACTACATTTGTTTATTCATCAGCGAGGAGTTTGGGAGATCCAAAAGAAATGTTCTGTTCATGTAAGGATTGCCGGAATCTGTGTCATCAACCAGTAGAAAGAGTTTTGGAGCATCTAGTTATTAAGGGAATGGATCAGAAATACAAAAGAAATGAATGCTGGAGTAAGCATGGGGATATAAGGACTGATAAATCAGATGCTGAGCCCAGAAGGGAGTTTGAAGCTTTTGACCTTATTAGAACAGCTTTTTATGATGGAGAAGACCATTCTGATTCTCAGAATCAGAATGGAGATGATAGTCAGGAGGCAGAAACAAAAGAGGAATCTGATTTTAGGAAGAAGCTAAAGGAGGCTGAAACTCCACTATACTTTGGATGTCCCAAGTATACAAAGGTGTCTGCAATCATGGGGCTGTACCGCATCAAAGTGAAGAGTGGGATGTCAGAGAATTACTTTGATCAACTTTTGAGCTTAGTGCATGATATGCTCCCTGGAGAAAATGTGCTTCCAAAATCAACAAATGAGATCAAGAAATTCTTGAAGGTGTTTGGTTTTGGATATGAAACCATTCACGCCTGTAAGAATGATTGCATTCTATACAGAAAGGAGTATGAGCTCAAAGATAGCTGTCCAAGATGCAGTGCTTCAAGATGGGAAAGGGATAAGCACACGGGTGAAGAGAAGAAGGGAATTCCAGCTAAGGTACTTAGGTACTTTCCAATCAAAGATAGATTCAGGCGAATGTTTAGATCCAAGAAAATGGCTGAGGATTTAAGGTGGCATTTTAATAATGCAAGTGAAGATGGTACAATGAGACATCCAGTAGACTCACTTGCTTGGGCTCAAGTGAATAATAAATGGCCAGAGTTTGCTGCTGAAACAAGAAACCTTAGATTAGGTCTTTCAACTGATGGGATGAACCCATTCTCTATTCAGAATACTAAGTATAGTACCTGGCCTGTTTTGCTAGTTAACTACAACATGGCTCCAACAATGTGTATGAAGGCAGAGAATATTATGCTAACACTGTTGATACCTGGACCTACTGCACCAAGCAATAACATTGATGTATATCTAGCACCATTGATAGATGACTTAAAGGATCTGTGGAGTGAAGGTATTCAGGTGTATGACTCCTTCTTAAAGGAAAATTTCACTCTTAAAGCTATGTTGTTGTGGAGTATCAGTGACTATCCAGCCTTAGGGACCTTAGCTGGTTGTAAAGTGAAAGGAAAACAAGCTTGTAATGTCTGTGGGAAGGATACACCATTTAAGTGGTTGAAGTTTAGTAGAAAACATGTGTATTTGAGCAATAGGAAGCGACTCAGTCCAGGGCATCATTACAGGCGTAGAAGAGGCTGGTTTGACAACACTATAGAGGAAGGGACACCAAGTAGAATTCAGACAGGAGAAGAAATATTTGAAATACTCAAAGATTTCAGAAATGATTTTGGGAGACCTTTGGAGAGAAAAAGTAAAAGGAAAATAACAGACTTGGAAGAAGATGATATGGTTTCTCAAGATGAGTATGATGAAGACACTGATCAATGGAGATGGAAGAAACTCTCTATTCTTTTTCAATTACCTTATTGGAAGGTAAATTCACTTAACAGTTTCCTTACCTTTGTTAGCAGTGCCAATTAGTAATGACTTGTTTTTTTTTTGTCTTAGTATTTGCCTGTGCGTCACAACATTGATGTGATGCATGTGGAGAAGAATGTGTCTGATGCCTTAGTGTCAATTTTGATGCAAAATACCAAATCAAAGGATGGCTTGAAAGCACGCAAAGATTTGGAAGATATGGGGATTCGTAGTAACTTGCATACACAGTTAAGAGGAAAGAGGACATACTTACCTCCTGCTGCTTATTGGTTGTCTAAGGAAGAGAAAAGGAGATTCTGTAGTAGGCTAGCCAGGTTTAGAGGGCCTGATGGATATTGTGCCAATATCTCAAATTGTGTATCTGTTGATCCACCAGTCATTGGTGGATTGAAGTCTCATGACCATGATGTGCTTCTTCAAAACTTGTTACCTGTTGCTTTGAGAGGGTTTCTTCCTAAAGGACCTAGAGTTGCTATAAGTAGATTATGCAACTACTTCAGCAGGTTGTGTCAGCGTGTTATTGACCCTGAGAAGCTAATCACATTGGAGTCTGAATTAGTTGAGACACTGTGTCAGCTTGAAAGATATTTTCCTCCATCTCTGTTTGATATCATGTTTCATCTACCAATACATTTGGCTAGAGAAGCTCGTCTTGGTGGACCAGTACACTTTAGATGGATGTATCCATTGCCGATGCCAATGCAAGCAAGGTTTGGGTAGAAGTGTCAAAGGTTGGAGATGCAGCTGTGTGGAGACCAAACTCTGAAATTCAAACCATTGCCGATGCAGTAGGTAGTATTGTGGCTTGGCCTAATGATAAAATCATGTTTGTCTAAATTGTTTGAGTACCAACATTGTTATTTTGGTGAATTCAGTACTTGCTAAGGCATTTGACATGTTTATCTAATATGAATTTCATTTTGTCTTTTTAAATCTGTTTTATATAATATTAATTTGTAAATAATTTGATCAAAACAGAATTGGAACTGGAAATGGGTCAAATATTGCACCAAAACAAAATGCCATAAATTGAAACAATTGCAGTTTATTAACTGCTATTGTCATTTTATATGTAGCAAAATAAATATGCTGTCAATAGTAGTATTTAATATCGAATATTAACCGCTATTATATTATTAACTAGATGAATATAGCCACGCTACGCGTGACTTGTTACAATTTTATTGTAAACATGAATTTAAAATTTGAAATGAAAACTAAAAGAAAATTATGCTTTTAATATTAATACACATATTCATTATAGCATAAATAAAAGCGCTGTAATAACTAACTTTATGGTAGCATAACGAAAAACCGCTATAATATGTCTCCGACCTATTATGACGGGCGATGATAGAGCGCTTGTTAAAACGCTACAGTAGAGTTATATAGCGTTATTCGGGCGCTACAGATGCTTCATTTTCCTGTAGTGAAACAAAACCACTAATATCGTTTTTCTTTTATGAAACTTTAATTTACAAATATAAAACTGAAAACAACAAGAAATATTCGAAAACATTTTTAAAAAATTTTAAACTCCAAAAACAAGTTAGGATGGAAATGTGGCCTTAACCAAATAAACTTCTCCGAAGAGATAAATCTACCGTCACTCTACGATAATTATGAAAAGGAGCTCATCTATCAGAGTACTATTATATGCTTACATAGCTTGGTTTGTTTATCTAGGAGTGCATTCTCTTTAGATGGGTGACAAAATTTGAACCACACACTTGGCCCATTAGACAAGAACATATCACATCACGAAAAGAAAATGGCTTCAACATCAATGAAGGCGGTATAGAGATCTCCAAACATACATCAGCCCAAAATTGTTTGAATTTGGAGAACTATTTCCTCATAAAACCCTTACAGAGGTGACTTTTAGGACGTCAACACGGCTTAGACTTCATTCCAGAGGGCTGTGTAACATCATTCTCGTTTACTCCAGCAAGCTCCATGACTCAAGAATTGCTTCAAGCGACGAAGGATCTCGTGAAGCAATGAGAAGATGACGCATATGAAGGAGGAGGATGACAGTCGATCTAAAGATTTCGAGGTTATTCAAAAATTCTTCTTCAGCTTGCAGATGCCAGACTAGTAGATTTAGATTTCTGTTTATTATGTATGTACTTTTCTATTGTTCCATATATCATTTTTGTACGATTTTAATCATTTAAATATTATATGTAATTTTTTAATTCATTATTAAATTTTCTTACTGAATTTTCATATTTTATTTTCTTTACGTAATTCAGATTATATCATGGGGTTAAATAGCCTTTGTGGGCAATAGTACTCTTGCTGGTGGAGAGGTTCAAGCTTTACTCAAATGGAACTTCAAGAAAATATGGACCATTAAGAGGATTAATATAAGTAGATTACGAGGGAGTCACTTGCAAACGGGTTGTTAGTGAACCGTTTGAGAATAATGGCACTTTTGTCTTCTAATATATTATGTAGTTCGGTATTAAACAAAGCTTCTTTGTTAGCTCTTGTAATTTGATGAATATCAATAGCTTGAGGGAATGTTTGTTTCCTCGAAGACGTAGATCCTCAGAAAATGTAAGTTAAATATATTGGTATAATTCATTGTATTTTTTAATTTCGAGATTACCTTTTTTTTTTTCCTTCATTATTCTGTAAAAAATCAGAGTGACAAAGAGGGGAAGAACGACTTTTTCATACCTTAATTCAATAGGTATGTTCAATATATACCTTAACTATACTTTTGTGTAGATACATACCCAAACTAAGCAAAAATTTAAATTCACTACCTAATCTTTTTGTTTCGTGCAAAAACATGCATATCCCGAGATGTGGTTAACATTATGTCTATTGTAACTTACGTAGATGCTAATGTCATTAACTATACCGTTTAAATCTTAATTAAAACACCTAAAATTTGAGACAAAACGACGTTTCCAACGTTTATTTATTTCTCCTTTTTCTTCCTCTCAACTGGAATCACAATCTACAGATTTATAGAAATCTAAAGTTCTACAATTACATCATGAATTTGTTCAGGTTAGAATTTCAGTTGTTCAAGTTCTGAATCTATTAAATTAACTACAATTTTAGAAACTTTAAGAAAATTAAAATGCTAATATGAACAAGCTGATGATGCCATATTAAAGAATCTTGGACTCTGAAAAATCCTCAAATAGTGATTCCGGTAGAAAGGAAAACGAAGAAGAAGTAAATAAATGGTGGCACACAACAAATTTAAATCTTTCCTTAGTTGAGATATGTATCTGTATATAGGTATAATTAATGTATGAATTGAACATATATACCTATTAAGTAAAGGTATGAAAAAGCCGTTTTTCCGACAAAGAGGCATGTTGAACTTTACTTTACTTCGTGATCAATTCAAATTTCGTATAAGTCTAACATTTAGAATAAATGGTTGGTGACTGATTAATAAAACTCAGATAAACATAAAATTCAAAAATTGAGAAGATCCAAAATATATAATAATTATTCATAGTAACGACCAGTTTTTTTTAATATATTTTTGTATTGATGGCAAGTTGGACAGTGTGGTTGATGACTGATTCGAATTCTAAAAAGAACTTTCTCAAATATTCGAGGAAAACAAAAAAAACACTGATAGATACATACTATACTTAACATCATATAACCCTTAGAAATTATTTCACATGCAACTATGCAAGACTACAATAATGGACAAGGACAACAACTTGCACATTCCATCCATACTTTCGTTTTTATGTACAAGATAATATTTTTTAAAAAACTTTTAAGGACAAGATACAAGAGATTATTTGGACATAAAATTTAAAGTTACCACTTTTCACTTTCGTTTATTAGGACTTTGCTACGGACCTTGACCTCTACGTGATTCTGAAGGTGGTGCATGGATTCGTGACATAACCGGGGTACGAACCATTTGACCTTGTCCCGAGACTAGAAGAAGAAAGAAAAGAACCCAAAATAAAAGAAGAGCAATTAATGATGTCATCGTAACCACTATTATATTGCATTCATAAGGGCATATGCAAGGGTGCATCTTTGAAGTTTGATCTTAAGGGAGAAAAAATATTAAAATATTGTAAAAGTTTTAATTAAGATCTTTTGTAAAGTAAGTGATTATTGGTAGAACATGTTTAGATCATAGGAATTGATTTGAAATTGAAATAATGTAAGATCATTAGTTTACAATTTTAAAAACTTTAAGAAATAACTTTTAAATTACAAACTTAAAAAACTTATACTAAAATAGATTTGAAAATAAAAAGAAACACAAAATATAATATCAACTTTTTATGAAACAAAAAATAACATTAAAGATATAAATAAAAAAAAACAAACAAACAAACATATTATTTAATTAAACCCTAGCATAGATTTCGGATCGAAGGAGAAATGAAATGTTTTTTTCCTTTGCAAAAATTCGTAGCCAATGATGAAGCGCCACGTCACGCTAAAACTGGGCCAAGAACAGTTCTACAACAAGAACAGATCTACAACAGATCTAACACTATTCACAATATTTTCTATTTTTAAAATGCTAAGAACACCTAAGTGTTCTCCCTTTAAATATGGCCTAACGTAGACTAGCTAATGATATATATATATATATATATATATATATATATATATATTAAAAGTATAGAGAGGAGAAAGATAGAAAGCGAAGACTTTTTAAAGTTTTTTATGTCTCCGAAATTGCCAAGTATAAACACATTACTTGCTATTTAAATTGGGTTAACATGCAAGATCTACAATTGAGAATAAGACAGCATGTAAATGCTACAATTACGAGGTAAATTATCAACCATGGCTAATGTTTAAAAACGTGTTTTCCCTTCAACCATTTAATTTTATGTCATTTTTTCTACAAACTACCTTTAATAGTTTAATGACTTTTGGCGGTCTTCTGTTTACTTTTTACGTCTTGATAGACTTCTATTCGTACTTCCTTTAGGCCCATTCGATTTGTCCAAAATATTCGAATATATGTCATGATTTACAACAAAGTAAATAGTAAAATATGTTTATCCATTAAAAGTGAAGCAAATTATGGATGCCAATTTTAGAAAGGTTGGATACCATATTACCAGCTCCAGTCTGTAGTTTGCATATATACATACTTATGTTTCTTTATCTTTTTAAGAAAATGAAAGTATATATTAAAGAAAATAACTGCATACTAACTAAAGATTTATTTCTAATTGATAAATTAGTCGCTAAATATTAGGACTGAATTGCGACTTTTTGGCGACTGAATGTTGCCTAAATTACAATAGTCACTAATCCGTCTGCAATTTGAGACTGATAAAAATAGTCTTAGTATAGTCGCCAAATTAGGCGACTAATTAGCTACGAACTCTTTAGTCACCAAAGCTGGCTACTGATTGGCTACGATTTAGCGACTATATTTTTCTTATTGGGCATTTTAATTGGACTCGATCCAGTAACAATTCTCCGTTGGCCCTGCTATATATACTCTATCCTAACCCGAGAAATCCTAATTCCTCATTTTTCTCGAACCCTAATCCCCAATTCGATTTCTCTCGCTAAAAACCCTAACCCTAACCCTAATTCAATTTCTTTCTCAATCCTTCATCAAATTGATTCAATTCCTCTCTCAATTTTCTTAATTTTTCATCCTGCAAACCCTAATCTCTCTCAATCTCTCCGATTCTCTCTCAGGCTCTCTCAATCTCTCTGATTCTCTTTTTTCAATCCGATTCTCTTTCATTTCTCTCAATCTTCATCAATCTCCCTGATGGCTCCTCTTGTTCGTGGTGGAAAATGCAGGGGAAGAGGAATTTATAGTTGGATTGTTAGTCACTTGAATTAAATACTAATCTAACTATTCCACCTACATCTATCTACTCCATTAAAGAAACCATTAAAACCCTAACAAAAATGACAAAGGGCCTTTCATCTATAAAAGGCAAATCTACAAATCTATCTCCCTATAAGCTTAAATCTCCCTTAATCTTTCTAAAACAAAAAATGTCCACAACCCACTTGACAACCAAATCACTCTCAAATAAGTGCCACATCCTCTCAATACCAAGCCATCTAGTCGTCGAGATTGCCATCCGAGTTGCTAAAGATGGATATCGACATCTAGGGAAGCTGATGTCAACGTGTAAATCTTTCATGTTTTTAGGTAATGATAAGAATGTACTTAGGCATGTTTCGTTCTATTACTTAATGAAACATCCCAACCATGTAAATATTGGCTCGCATGTTCGATCTTTCTTCCTTCGTTGTCATTATTCACGGAACATAGATGCTACTTACCTAGAGTCTCTAAGACTTGTTACGAAAGAAGGGAAGATAGAAGAAGCAATACTCCTTTTATCTAATGCTGACTATAAAACCAAAGAAATGTATTTTTGCCTTGGAATTTTCAAAATATGTTCCGGAGAGTATTATGGCGGTGTGAACGAATTATCAATATTCCTATCTCTTTGCCCCAGCCATGCATTTGCAGAAATGGTTGTTGAAGCAGTCTTTAATCAAATTGTTCAAATTGGACCACTAACAATTCGTCGATTTTGTGACACATGGAGATTCAAGGAAGTTCCAGTATGCGCAGGACCAGGTTATCTATGCGACGTGGACAACCGTTGTCCCCGGTGTTTTAGTTGGGGGTGTTCTATAAAGTTTTTCTGTATGTTCTAGAATGTTTCTTTTACTGGACATCGATGAAGTTGTGCGAGATTTGCTAAATGATAAAAAAATTTCAGTTTAATGTCTCCATCAAGAAATGTTGTAATGTTTTATGTTTTATGTTTGTAATGTAACTTTTTCAGTTTAATGTCGCATGTATGCTTCAACTGAACTTTTCAGATTTCTAGGTTTTCGGAATTTGCATGATTTTTTGCAAACACCCTCCCTTTGCATTTAGGATCCACGCAATTTGCTATCATTCTTCCCTTGTCTGACCTCTTCACTTTGAAATGAAACAACCTCTTCATGGCGAACACACGTAAAGTGTCCCGTAGCTCCAGTTTATTTTTAAAAACTCTTCCAACATATATGGCATCTGCAGCCTTTTTCAAATCCATGTTTCCAACTTCGTTGCCAAGACCTCTAATATTGTCTCTGAATGGCTGATCATCTAGTAACAACATTTCGCACTCGTCGATACCCATAATATGATCAACTATCGGGGACAAATTAACTATTTCTCGGGTTTCGCAATTAGCAGTTTCTTCAGATAGTACCGCATCCACTCCACTCGATTCGCTTGGACCAACTACGTTATCAGCAACACCAACAGCTTCGATATTCCCTCCAAAAACAATCAGCTCTTGTCCCCCACCATTATTGTCCACCACAGTTTCACCTACATTGTTTGGTCCATATTTCATATTTGTAGTGGCGCTATCCTGTCCACAGCGTCGAACATAGGGATCCCATTCCACAGGGTATTTCCGGTTAATCAGATCTGTCCATCTGTCGAAATCTTATGTTGGTTCTTCCATTTCATCTTCATAGACGGGCTCATAATTAGTAGAGTCCCCCTCATTGACCAACCCTTTACCCTTGTCGACATTACCAGGACCCATTACTTTGTCCACAACTTTCTCCATATTCACTCCGGGACCCACAACTTGCGAACGTCCATGACTCTTCTTCAACGGACTTTCTACTGCAACGGATTCGCGATACAAGTCTTCAATTTGTTTACCACATGCAAGAAGTTCGTCGTCGTCTAGACTACCAACAACTTCTCCGAATGGAACAGTACTATCTACCTTCTCCAAGGTCAAGAACATGTTCAACCCATTGCAGTCCTTCCTTTTACTTTTAAATTTGCCGAGTGAAACTTCGCACCCTATGGAAACCGGAGGCATATGACCTTGAGTTAACACTTGCGTCTCGCCAAAAAAACAGAAGCTGAGACTTGGTCGGACCTCGTTCATGTTTAAACCATATGCTCGAACCACTCCGGCCAACAAATCTTCATACCGTGTACCTTCGCTGAAAGATACACATTTCGCCTGACGGTTTGGAGCTACTCGGAATTCCCACTTACCAACCTCCGAGCATATCCACTCACCAGAAATTACGAGTACAGTTTCGTCCATCAAACAAATGTCCAGCACCTGCGTTTAAATACAACATTTATTAGGATAATGATGAACAACAACACACATTTATTGCCGAAAAAATGGAAACAAACAACATTTATTACATGGATCTTACGAAAATACCTGAAGTAAATGCATCAAAATCAACTTTATAAAATTAAAATTGTGTCTACAATAACAAAAACACACAAACAATAATACTCTTAAAGATCTTACAAGTTTGGTGGACAACCAACTACAATTTCTCTGTTTCGACTCAACAAAATCGCAAGTCGCCGTTAGTCTTCAAACAAATGGAGAGTTCTTTGTTGGAATTGTAGACAACAACACTAAATCAATATCTCTCCGATTGTTAAAGTAAACCAGCCACTCTTTTATCCAGTAAATAAATTTTAGCACTCGATTACCAACAATTAATGCACCATTAATGCAGTTGTACGACCTACGAGCTTACGCAATCAAAATAGGTTTTTTAGATTCAAAAGCCGTCAGACAGGTCTCCCATCACCATTTCTCGCGCCAATGTCCATGAGGGCAAACTCGTATTTTCCATGTGCCACGAAATCGGAATATGACCTGTTTCGGAAACGACTTTTTTTTAATGGCATTACGTAAAATCAAAACACGATTTGAGGGTAGATTGGTTAAAAATCTGTTTTGTTTACTCCTCCGTGGAGACCAAGGCTTGTTTGCCACTGAACCGGAAATGAGAATCACGACTGCCACTTTAGAGTCTCAATGCCATCCATATAGTGGATAATACTATTATACCCTTAGTTGGTTATATGTGGTTTAAGTCTGGTTAAGACATCAGCTGGTTTGTTTGAAGAGTGAAGAATAAGACAATTCAAAGACTCTTTTTGGTTTAGAGAGTTCTCTTCTTCTTCTTCTTCTCTTTTGACCCGAAACTTTCTCTTCTTCCTGTGAAAGCTTAAGCTCTGATTCTCGTTGTTGCTCTTGAGTGTAACAATGATCTTTCATAATGATTTTCTGGATAGAATCTCTCCCTAGACGTAGATCTCTTCACATCGACGAATTGAACTAGGTTTAACAATTTCTTATATCTCTTGTTTTTTTTGATTTCTTGTTCGATTGATTGTGAGATTGAGAGATTTGAGCTGCAAAAAGTTGAGATTTTGAACCATACTCGCCATAGAAACGAATCAAAAATCTAACCTTTGTTTTTTTCTTTTATGCATAGAAGCTGTTCGACAGATTGCCCAAGAGAGATATCAATCTGCTAATGCATACAAGGTGTTTGATAAAATGCTTGAGAGAGATCTTGTGGCTTGAAATTTTGTGATTAATGGTGTTGCAGAAAACGGTAAACTAAACGAAGTTTTGGCGCTTTATACTTAAGGGTATAAAGTCTAATGGGTTCACAATCGTTAGCTTGTTGTCTACTTGTGAAAAGTTTGGTGCTTTGATAGTAAGTAAGAGAGTTTATGTATATATTATGATCAAAGTGGGTTTGACACGAACTTACATTCCAACAATGTACTTTTGAACTTGTATGTCAGATTTAGAAGAGTCGAAGAAGCCAAAACACTTAAGCGATTGAGCTTTTTAGGAATATGGAATTAGGTTCGACTGAGTACAACTAAGACCATAAATGTATATGTATTTCTATACAACAAATATGAAAATGATAAATTAGAGTTAATAAAGATTCCAAAAACATCCTGAACTCTAATAAAATAATTTTAAATAAATAAAAATCGAATTACTTATTTTCCTAATATATACTATTAGTTCAACTAGTTCAACTACGTTTATTGTATTATGATTTTTATTAAATTATAATAAATTGTAAATTAAGATTTATATGAAAAATTCTCCAAAAACATCTTCAAATATAAAAATAGACTATTTGAACCAGAATTTATCAATTTCGTAACTATTTTTTTCATTTTCACATAACACACTTCTTCTAATATAAGGAAGATTTAGTAAGTGATCATCTCATATGAAGCAAACGAGGTGAAATCCAAGTTTTTCTGAACATTGTATTCTGAAAACCTCTTAAACGATAATTAATAGTGTAACATCATGTGTCCAACTAGAAATTACTAATTTTCATTTAAGTCCAACTGGAAATACACAAAATTCGCAAAAGTCCAACTATGAATATGACAGTACAACTGGACAACTAGGTACAACTATGTTTAAAACAAAACAATTTTTTATTAATATCATGCTGTCTTTGGCCCACCTTACCACACGTGTTACCATTCCGCCGCCAAAAATCATGCTTACGTCATCTTTAATTTTTTTTTTTTTTTACTTCGTTTAAATTTTTTTAATACCAATTTTAATTAACTTTTTATTTTTTAAAAAGTTATTTTTAATTGTCTCAGTTGTACCTAAATGATCTAGTTGTACTTTTTTATAAGTTGTACCTTTACGTAGTTGTACCTAAATATACCAGTTGTACCTTTACGTAGTTGTACCTAAATATACCAGTTGTACCTTTACGTAGTTGTACCTAAATATATCAGTTGTACCTAAATAAACGATTGCATACAATATGATAAGTATCCATCTGCTTTGTGAGAAATAGATTACATCCGTAGTTGTGTGAAAATAAACAACAAATGAAAAGCTTAATCGAAAACATAAGGCATGGGTTACCATGGACATTGGTGCATTTTACCACACATTGGATGATTTTAAAACATTTTAAATTGTATACCTTAAATAATTTTAATTTCTATTTATATTTGTACCTAATAATTACAGTTGTACCAAAATATCACCAAAGTACATAAACAAAAGACCCACTTTACTATACATAAAAAAAGATTCGATTTCAATTTCTCCGGCGTATGCTACCAAAACATGACTTGGTTTTAAAAACCCTTGGAGAGAACCAACCTAAGCGTAACAAATACATATGTTCCTTTCAAGAAGCATATCAACCTAACCAAGAGGAATTAAGCTACAAATCCACTTATACCAGAAACTTAACTCATCAAGGAATCACGCAGAAGTAGAATTGGTTCAAAAGCTTTCCACATGATGAAGATATTCAAGCTACAAGTCAGCAGACTTCCCATGAACCCGATGGAGACCAACATCTATTACAACTAGAGAATCCTAAGGGAAACTCAAGCTTTATCCTAGCTATTGGATCAGGTGGATTAAATCTCCGTTTATCCTGCCACCAAACAATATTCACGATCACGAAAAGTACCGAGGCAATCTTAAATTTGCAGTAAGAATGTGTAGACAAACCTCTTATCCATGTATTGATTAAGCTGGTCCTGAAAATCGAGAGGGAATGCTTCCAGTGCTACAGATATTTGACGCTGGCTCTCAACGCATCTCTTCCTCAAGTTTCTAACGATTTCGAGTTCAAGCTCTTTGTCGTCTTTGGTAGGCACTTGCTCCGCCTCACCGAGGTACACAGCTCTCGCATTCATCAGCTTTTGCAGTTTCTTCAGCAAAGCTTGAAACTTTCTTGGTTTTCTTTTACAAACTTCAAAGCTTTCCTCAAAACATGAGGCTCTGATACCACTTGTTACGAATCTATGCTCGATTTCACATTAAACCAAACATGGACTCACGAATCTGCATCAAACAATAAGCATAAAGAAAGAACACACAAGCTGCATTAAACAATAAGGATAAGATTTAGAAGAAGAGAGAGTGAGGCATACCTGATTGAGAGATGAAGAATAGAGAAGTCGAGAAGAGACGAGAGAGAGAAGCGGAGACAGCGAAAGAGAGAGAAGAGGAAGCGGAGGGAGAAGAGGAAGCGGAGAGAGCGAGTGTGGATCTGGAAGAGGAGGAGGAGCGGAGGAGACGAGAAGCAGCGGTGGTTGTGCGGAGAGAAGTAGACATGGTTGTGGTGGAGAAGTTTTTGGGGGAATAATTGGAGACGATTGGAAGTGTTTGGTAGTTGAGATAGTGAATTCTAGGTTGGATTTTGTAATTGTTGATTTCTCAAAAGGGCTTTTGGACATTTCCTTAGCTTTTGATTTAAAAAAAATGTTAAATGAAATTACAAATTCGAAGGTGGCATACTAGAACATTTTTTCTCAGAAAGTGGCTTTCTAGCCATTGATTCTCCTCCGTGCCCTTATGTTTTGTTAATAATTACCAAATTCGTAACGCTAGTTTTGTTTACTCCTCCATCACAGATTCGTCGTCAGAGGCAAAAGAGAAACTTTCTCCGATTCGTCGCATGCTTTCTCCGATTCGTCACAGTACAAACTCCACCGGAACTTCCTCTTTCTTTGCCGTAATCATCACTCCAAGCCGAAGATCCACCACCGGAAACCTCTACTCCTCCAGCCAAAGTCGAAGTAATTTCTCTAATTTTCCCTTTTGCAATATCAAAATTGATTTCTAAGGTTTTGCTTTCTGGGTTTTTCTCTCTAATCTCTATTGTGGGTTTTTTGAGTTTTGGCTTTGGCTTATGGCTGATTCTTTGTTAAATTTCAGAAGAATGAGATTCAGAGTTTAAACTCCAAGCTAGTTCCTCCTCATATCTTAACAAGCCCTTCTTCTTTCCAAGATTTTAATTTCTTACATTTTGAACTTGGTTCTTCATGTTCTGCATCAAATCGTTGCTCTTTGAGCTTGGTTTTGGGTTTTCTGGGTTTGTGAGCAAAATTGGCTTAGTTCATCTTTAGTTTAGAATAGTATAGAGATTAGTATAGATATGAAGGAAGAAGATATCTGTGTAAAATATAGTTCATCGTTAGTATAGAAATGAGATTAGTATCATGAACGTTAGTATAGATATTCTCTAATCATGTGATATGTTTGGTTTCCCTCTACAAATATTCAAGCAGATATCTGTGTCTTCTTATGTAAGTTTTTTTTTTTTGGTAACAATTCTTTTGCAAGTTCTTGTGTCTTCTTTTATTCTAATTAGCAAAGTTACTCCATGTGATAGCTTAGTTTCAGAGACTCTCATTTGAATGCTCTTTTTCTTCTGTGTTATTCTTCTTTTTGGCATTGTCATTCTTTTTATGAGTGAACTCTATTCTTCTTCTGTGGTTTGGTCTGAATCTAATAATTATCTCGTTTGGTACTTTGATGAGAATTGGAAAATTTTCAAGTCTTTGTTCAGTTTAGTATTTCACTTAGCCCATTGATAATAATTGGAACTTATTACTTGACACTTCTGGTTTATTCATGTGATTGATTTGGTTTTTTTGTTTCAGATTCTAAAGAACGAAGTCCATCTTCTATATAAGGAGACCAATCAGAGTATGATTTTCTCATTTCTCTTTCTTTTCTCTACTCTCTGTTCAGATGTGTTTTGCTGTGATGGGTTCTCTTCTCCAATTTTAATTCCTTGGTTTCAACAGTTCTTTACTTTTATTCAGTTACATGCTATAATTTCTCTGCTTAATTTAGCACTTGCATGTTGTAATTGTGGTCGTATTGCAGCTCTTGTGGTTAAATAATGTAAAGTTTCTAGCTTGCTTTATAGTACTCATTGTGGAGGTTGATCTCAAGAATGATTCAGCTTCTATTTAACTTAAACTCTTTTAGTGTAGCATCTAAGAAGTTTCTGTTTTCTCTTTCAGTCTGTGAATAATGACCTTGCTCTAAAAATTTACATCAAAGCTAGAGCTACTTCAGACTGTGGAGTTTGACAAAGCTAGAGCTACTTCAGCAGGTAAATAATTAAGCTAGAGCTACTCTCTTTTTGACATCTACATTAAGTTTGTCTTGAAGTTCTTTCATATATTATGATGATTGTTAATTAGCTTCTGTCTTGAAGTTTGTCTTTGAGCCTCTGTGTCACCCGTATTAGCGATTGATTCGAGAGATCTGCAAAAATTTGTTGATTTCAGGCTTTGAGGCTCTTCTACTAGGTTGCTGAATTCTCGATATTGAATCCATCATGGAAGAGGACGATAGTTACGTTGAGTATGTTTCAGTGGCGGAGCGGAGAGCGATGGAAGCGCAGAAGATACTTCAACGGAAGGGAAAAGCTTTGGAATTGGAGGAAGAAGCTGACAAGGAAAAGCTCGCTGAAGCTAAACCTAGTTTACTCGTTCAAGCAACTCAGCTCAAGCGAGATGTTCCTCAAGTTAGTGCTACTGAGCAAATCATCTTACAAGAGAAAGAGATGATGGAGCATTTATCTGATAAGAAGACGCTTATGTCTGTTCGTGAATTGGCCAAAGGTATCACTTATACAGAGCCTCTCTTAACTGGGTGGAAACCTCCTTTGCATATTAGGAAGATGTCGAATAAGCAGAGAGATTTGATTAGGAAGCAATGGCATATTATTGTTAATGGTGATGATATTCCTCCTCCTATCAAGAACTTTAAGGATATGAAGTTTCCTAGACCTGTTCTTGATACCCTTAAGGAGAAAGGAATTGTGCAGCCTACTCCTATTCAAGTTCAGGGTCTTCCTGTGATTTTGGCTGGGAGGGATATGATTGGGATTGCGTTTACTGGTTCTGGAAAGACTTTGGTTTTCGTGCTTCCCATGATCATGATTGCTCTCCAGGAAGAGATGATGATGCCTATTGCTGCGGGAGAAGGTCCTATTGGGCTTATTGTTTGCCCTTCTAGAGAGCTTGCTAGGCAGACTTATGAAGTGGTTGAGCAGTTTGTGGCTCCTTTGGTCGAGGCTGGATACCCGCCATTGAGGTCGTTGCTATGTATTGGTGGAATTGATATGAGATCCCAGTTGGAGGTTGTCAAGAGAGGTGTCCACATCGTTGTTGCAACCCCTGGGAGGTTAAAGGATATGCTCGCCAAGAAAAAGATGAGCTTAGATGCTTGCAGGTATGACTCTAGTTCGTCTTCTTTGGTTCTTTTCAATATGATTAATCAACCTGATTGTAATATATGTTTGCGTCTTCTCTCTGTGCTGCCTTGTTTGATCTTATATTCTCGTTTTCTGACCTTTTGCACTTGGCTAGATTCTTGTGGATATCTGTTTCTTTTTGGTTTATTGTGCCTGGGAAACGGGAGAGATCAATAGAATTGTCTAGGGTCTGTTTGCAGCTTAGAGCTTCTTTGCTCTATATGTTCTCTATTGTGTGATTCGATAGGGTTTTTTCTCTCATGAATAAATTTTCCGCACTCGTGTTCCTTTCTGAATGCATCTTTCTTGTCTTTGGAGTCTTGAGGCTGTGCCATTTAATTTCAAAATCTTGAGAATGTTCGATGGCAATAATATTTACCTTCCTTTTTTTCCTTATTATAGGTACCTGACACTAGATGAGGCAGATAGGTTGGTTGATTTGGGTTTCGAAGATGACATAAGGGAAGTCTTTGACCACTTTAAGTCTCAACGTCAAACACTTTTGTTTTCTGCCACAATGCCCACAAAGATTCAAATCTTTGCCAGAAGTGCTCTGGTGAAACCTGTGACTGTTAATGTAGGAAGAGCTGGAGCTGCGAATCTCGATGTGATCCAGGAGGTAGAATACGTCAAACAAGAAGCAAAGATTGTTTACCTCCTCGAGTGTCTACAGAAAACCTCTCCACCGGTTTTAATATTCTGTGAGAACAAAGCTGATGTTGATGATATTCACGAGTACTTGTTACTGAAAGGAGTGGAAGCAGTGGCCATCCATGGAGGGAAAGATCAAGAAGACAGAGAGTACGCAATCTCTTCGTTTAAAGCTGGGAAAAAAGATGTGTTGGTCGCAACTGATGTTGCTTCAAAGGGTCTAGATTTTCCTGATATACAACACGTAATCAACTACGACATGCCAGCAGAGATTGAGAACTATGTGCATAGGATAGGACGAACAGGTCGGTGTGGGAAAACTGGGATAGCAACTACATTTATAAACAAGAATCAAAGCGAAACCACGCTGCTCGATTTGAAACACTTGTTGCAAGAAGCTAAACAGAGGATTCCACCTGTCCTTGCTGAGCTGAATGATCCAATGGAAGAAGCAGAGACCATTGCGAATGCAAGTGGTGTCAAGGGTTGTGCGTATTGTGGTGGTCTTGGACATCGTATTCGAGACTGTCCAAAACTTGAGCACCAGAAGAGTGTGGCCATATCTAACTCTAGAAAAGACTATTTTGGCTCTGGTGGCTATAGAGGAGAAATATAATCTTGTATTCCAATCTTGTTTTGATCCCTTTGCAAGTTATTTCATCCTTGCTGTTACCCTGTGATGTTTATGTTCTATCTTGTCTTAAACGAAATTCTGACTCTATATATTTCTTAGTTAATATATATGGTCGGATTCTTGAACTAAACTAAAGTTGCAAGATCTCGTTTATCATATGATATTGCCGAAGACATAAACGTCTCTATCCAATTCTACCATAAAATATCCATACAACATTTTATTATTTATCACCTAGATATTCTTGTTTTAATTTATACATGAAACTCGTAAGAAAATATTGAACAGATTTATTCGATCTAGTTGTTGTATAGGACGATAATCCTATTAGGAGAAATCTTGTTAGCTCAGACAAAGGCTCCCGATTGCCAATTTGTAAACATCCTCCATACGAATAGGCTCCCGACTGCCAACATCCCTAGTTACCAAAATGGTTAACGTAAGCAATCCGGTAATCAATATGCAACACTCTTGAGACAGTTTACTCTAATTCTTCTATGCTCAACTTATCACAAAGCTTTCTACCAAAAGTATGCCGACGCACGCATGTCATCATTTAGACAGATATAGATCAAGCTTGAAAACAAGAACAATGTTATTAAAGTTAAAATCTGGATCACTAGCCAGAAATCACACCTGCCACATGGAAGCTTGAAAGATATTATTATATCAGTAATACAAGTCTGAATCAAAGTGGAGAATAACCATCAAGTATCAGTGGTAAATATGTCCAATGTAGTTCAACATACCCCTGTTGCCTTCAGGTTCCTGCGAGAACTGATGAATTCCCTATGCACACAAGAGACAAGATAAACGAAAGAGATGACCTCAAGAGTAAGAGGATCATATTTTGCATCACAAAGGATAACAGATATTTTTTAGTCCCAAATTGAAACAGAAGATAAGAAATTGTGAGAGCTGAAGCAGACTAGACTTAACACACTGATCAACGTTAAATATGAGTATTATGAAATGAAACAAGAACCCCAGACATATATATAGTCCTACAAAAGAGCAGCAATTATTATCAGTAACATTAATAAAATTCTTATGGCCTTTCTGATTGTCTGAACCGGGAGCTTCCAGCCTGAATCTCTGCATATTTCACAACAGCATAGCAAGGGTTAAGATGTGAGTCCCAAACTTCCAACAAGAAAGATGTAAGAAATCCAAGGTACAAGACCTCCAAGAAACATCACACCTGAAAAAAGTAACAATATCAACAAAACAAAAATTCGTGTTAATGAGCCGTATATAGTAACAAACTTTTGGAATCTATGGCAGTTTAGATGTTGTCAGATGGAAAAACTTAGGGCTTGATTGGTTCTCCCGCTAGCACCCTCCTAGCGGTTGCTAGCGGTCGGTTGCGGTTGTTAGCGGTTGGTACCAATCATAGAAACCGCTCCGTACCGCTTCGAACCGCTCGAAATCGCTGAATTTCAAAAGCTCCTTCTCGCAAGCGTTTGCGGTTGCGGGCGGTAGCGGTTGGATTTAAAAAAAAATAAAAAAATCAAACGTTACTTATAATTATTATAATATATATTAATCCTATATATATCTTTCATCTTTGTATCACGTTCTCATCAGAAACCCTAATAATATTCTGAAACCCTATTCTCTCAATGTCTTCCACCCATATTGATGAAAATCAAGAACCAAACGTAAGTATCATATATCATTTTATTCATTCATCACCTCATGTGTAACTTTTTGAATATTTTTCATGGCATCGTTTTTTCTCTTTTCATTACGTATTACTTTGCTTTTTGATTGAATATATGTTTCGATTTGTTTTCTCGAATATAAACTCACTTGCATTTTGATTGAATTCAATGTTATTTACAGTTTGTCTCATTACTTGATGCAATTTTTGATGTTAAACCAGATGCATAAAGTACTATCTTGTTAAAAAAATTCTTTATTTTTGAATAATTATTTAGTAATTTATTTATGGTTTTAATTATTAAGCATGTTCAATTTTTCTAATATTGGTGTTTTTGTTTTTTGTAATATTTTTTATTTATTTTGGTCATTTTTTTATTTAACTGCTACCGCACCCGCTGGTTTACCAGTCATAAAACTCCCGCAAACGCACCCATTTTCAAACGCTAAACCAGTCGTTCAAAACGCTTGGTAACGCTTGAAGCCGCAACCGCCCGCTTCCGCAAACTCCCGCAACCGCAACCGCAACCGCTGCGTTTAAACCAGTCAGGCCCTTAGAAGTGAAAACAAATGCTTTCCATGTGGGACAGAAAACACATTAGTAGTTTACTGAACAAAACATAGAGCAAAAAGGGTAACTGACAAAATTCGAACATCCAACTCCCAGATTCTATGTTTCAGAATCGAATACCAGGACATGTGCTCCTTTAGCTGCGGCATGCTCACAAACACATCAGTGACCAAATTATGAGCTAGAGCAGTTAGTTATCATGTGATAAAACTAGGAACAGATAAATTACATAAGCAGGAAGGCTTTCAAGAACAAAATAATGGACAAAATGGTAGTATCACGCAACACGATATTGCAGGACTTGGTTCATCCTGCAACTGATGATGTTGCAAAAATGATGTTAAAAGAAAAAAGCAATTTGAAAACGTTGGAAAAGTTGAGGAAGTAAAGTTTTATCCTATGTTGAAAGCCACTTGATTCGATTTCAAATTTTAATTTCAAAACCTGTATGGAGAACAAACAATAACATCAAATGAGGACATTTTACCTCTCCACTACGGAGTTTCTCATCAGAACACACATGCTACTTCATCTCAGCCATGAACTTCTCATACTCAGAATCTCCAACAGCGGATGGATTCTCTGCAGGGGGCTGTACTGGAGCCCAGGGTACGTTCCCCATGCTCTGTGAATAGCCAACAGTGGGCGGCATAGGAGGATTAGGTGCCCAAGATGCATTACCAAGACCTTGTGAGTGCTCAGGTGTTGAGACAGGAGGATTGTTGGCCCATGGCATGTTACCCATGTTTTGGGAATGATCAGTAGACGAGGCCGGTGCTGGAGGTGGTGGAGGGGGCACAGCATTGTAGTAAGACGTATAACTCATATATGGAGGCTGTCCAGGCATAGCCGTGACTGACCTACCATAGACATTTGGTGGTACAGACGTAGCAGCACCACTGTCAGCTTGTACTCCTGGTGGGAAGCTTTGATGGGGTTCACTAGAAGATGGGTTTTGAGTAGTGCCAGGTGGAGGTGCTTGTGTCACATGAGGTGGTGGTGGTGGGTATTGCATTCCATAAGGAGACATATGTTGACCATGGACAGGATGGTAAGAACCAGGAGGAGGAGGGGGAGGAGCATATGGAGAATAGGAGGGAACAGGAGGACCCCAAGGAACTGGAGCTGTTGAATAACCTACAGGAGGATTTGGCAGTTGACCACCAGTTGCATACTGTTGAGAAGGATAGGCACCAGGAGGCTGGTTTGAGGGAGGATAACCTTGAGTTGGTGCTGGAGGTCCTGGAGGTGCAGTAGGCGGTGGCAATTTGCCTGCAATCCTGACAGCGAGTGTTCGCCCTTCGAACCGATAGCCATTCATTGCCTGAACAGCAGTATTAGCCATCTGCACATCAGCGTACTTCACGAAACCATAGCCTTTGCTCAGCCCAGTCACACGGTCCTTGATTACCTTTGCCATCACAATTTCACCAAAGGATGAAAAAAGATTAATCAAACCATCGTCCTCAAGCATCGGAGGTAAGAACCCAATGTACAGATTTGTTTCGTCATATTCTTTGGAGGGGGGTTTGGTCGGAGTTGACCCTAAGCCAGGATGCGCACTTGCACCATTCCCTGCATTATTAGCCCATGGAGGATTACTTCCCGAACTTCCCGGACCAAGAGCCAGGGTAGCACTCTGTTTGAGAGAAGATTCAGGTACAGTTCCTCCCAACTCTGCTAAGAAGTTCTGATATTCATCATCCATTTTCTTCCCAGTAGTACCCTTCACCGGGCAATCAATAGTAGGGTGCCCACCATCACCACAAATCTTGCAAAGAACATCACTCTTAAAGGTATTGGTACGAGAAGGACATGCATACTGTCTATGTCCTGGCTCACCACACAGTCTACAGAATTCTTCGTCCCTTATTGTTCCATTCAAGGTAGCAAGTTCCCTGAGCTGTTGCCTCTTGTGCTCGTTCAAGACTTCATCAACAGGTTGCAAAAGCTTCTCAACCATACCAGCCGCAGCTTCAAGAGCATCCTGAGTGTCAGCCTCAACTAAAACATGCAAGTCTTCATTCTCAGAAGGGTCATATTTCAAATCCTTTTTCTGCTGATGCCTACCTTCTTTTACAGATCCTTTACCCCGAATAACAATTTTAGCACCCGTCTCCCTCTCCATTCTCTTCTGAGTATTACCTCTGGGGCCAATAATGAGACCAATAAAATTGTAACCAGGAAAGTCCTTCATTGGAATGAAAAGCTTCTTGTGGAGCTTAGGAGGCCTATAATCTGCTGGAGGTTTAAAAGCCGGATTCTTTTTGATAATCTGAGCAATGATTTCTTGTCTTTCTCTATTCAACCTCTCCCTTGCTCTATACTCTCTAGTGTTAATCCTAATTCCCATATTATCATACACAGGCTCTGGTGAAGGAGACCTCTGTCCTTCCGGTCTATCATCCAAAGGCATACCAGACTGCAACATCCTACTAATCTCAAGTAACCTACTATTCAAAGCCTGAATCTCAGGATCGAACTCTATACCTCCAGTGAAATCCTTCATGAAATCAGGTAACTGAATCTGCGGCTTGGGCTCATCATCTGCCCATCGCGACTTACGCTTCCTAGTTCCACTACCGGAATCAGTATTCGACTCAGAAGGCGGAGGATCCCACCGGCTTCGACGCTTCCTCCTGCTCGTAGTTTCTTCCTCTCCACCAGACTGATCCTTATCGTTCTCCGATAGCAAAGGACGCAAGAACTCAGGCTTTGCTGATGAACCATTAGTATCGGGTGTAGGAGTAGAAGAACCGTTTAAAGCCACAGAATCCGAATTCTGAGCAGTGTCTCCGTTGGAGGAAGGTTGATCTAGGGTTTGCGAATTGGGATTGGGATTGTTCAATTCGACGGATTCCATAGCGAAATTGTTGAGAGTTGAGTCAAACGATGATGAAGAACAAGAAGATTGGAAACTAGAAGAAGAAGACGAAGTGGTCGTAAGAGAGAAGACGAGAGAAGACGTGAGAAGAAGAAGAAGAAACGTCAACAAGAGAAGTGGGTTTTTGTGGTTTGTCTTATTGGGCTGATGAAATTAGTATAGGCCCAAAAAGTGGTGAAGTATGTTTCCTTGTGGCCCAAAGTAGAATTAGCTTATGTGTTTTATTCTAGCTAAAGTACTTAAGTAGTTGGGGTTGTTAAGTGGCTAAGGTAAGGTTGTGTAAGGTTGCTTGTAATACTAAGTCTAATGTCTAGAGGTAAGGTCAAATAGTGACCAAGTTTAGAGTCTAAGAGAGTGGTTGTAGTGAGTAGAAGAAATCTCTATAAGTTGTATTGTGTAAACGTTGGATGAAATGAATGAAAGGATGAAAGTTTAAGAGAAAAACAAAACAAACCTGTGATCTAAGCAGAAAAACTACAGAAATCAAGAGTTAGGGTTTCAGATCTAGGAGAAGAATTAGAGTTCATTGCTTTCAACATTTCTTTTTTTTTTTGGTAGTTCGATATTAAAAAATCTTCATCTCCTTCGCATTGATCGATACTGAAATTCATCATTGTTGTTTTTTGTGTGCTCTTGTACTTTGATAAATATATTGTGGAAATGTTGTTTCCTCAAAGACGTAAATCACAAGAAAAGGTAGTTATATTGGTATAAATATAATTCATTATATTAATTTCCAGATTACTTTTTTTTTTCTTTCGCTATTCCACAAAACAAAATCGATATGAAAAGGGGCGTGTTAAATTTTACTCTAGTTCGTAATCAATTCAAATTATGTATAAATCCAACCAACATATACAATAAGGCCTAATAAACTCCGATAAACATAAAAATCGAACATCACGAAGAAAATCCAAGATAATAATTTTTTTTATAGTAACGACCAGTTTTTAATATTTTTTGTATTGAGTGCATGGAAAGCTGGCAATGGCGTATGACTGATTCGAATTCTAAAACGAACTTTCACATTACATTCATACTTTCCTTTTAATGAATGGTACATACACTATACATCATATAATCCTTAGAAATTATTTCACATGCAACTATCCAAGACTACAACAGTGGACAACAACTTACACATTCCATTTATACTTCCCTTTTTATGTACAAGATAATATTTTAATTTTTTGATATTAAAATTTTAAGGACAAGATACAAGAGATTATTTGGACATAAAATTTTAAGTTACCACTTTTCCCTTTCGTTTATTGGGACTTTGCTACGGACCTTGACCTCTACGTGAATATGAAGGTGGTGCATGGATTCGTATTTCGTGACATAACCGGGGTACGGACCATTTGACCTTGTCCCTCGATTAGTAGAAGAAAAAGAAAAACGCAAAATAAAAGACGAGCAACTAGTGATGTAATCGTAACCATTATTACATTTATTATATTGCATTCATAACATAGACTAGCTAATGATATATATATATATATATATATACTAGATAAGGACCCGTCCATCGGACGGGTTTAATTTTTATAAAATTAAAATCAAATTTAACAAAAAATTAATTAACAACGTTTTAAGTAGAAATTATCTTTCAAAAGTAAGAAAAAAAAATATTTACTTTCACTGTTGCATTGTTTCTTTATCCACTAAAATTATTGATTCAAAAACTATTTCGAATGAAAAATATATCACATAGCAATAACTCATGATATACTTATATGAAGAACTAAAATTAAAAATATTCATCATAAAGTTGGCGTATCAAACCAAAAGTGGTTTTTAATTAGACACGTTAAAAATATAAAGATGATACATTGACTAAATCCTTTAGCCTACTAAGCAAACGTTGCGGGTTCGATTCCTATATACTCGATTGCAATGACTTTACGATCAATCAATAAAAATTAATAAATTCAAAAAATTATAAGCACGATGATATATGAATCTTATATAATTCAAATATGAACATAGAAATTTAAATAAACAATTTAAAATAGTGTAATTACATTTAAAATATCAAAAACAAAGAAGAAGCATATATGGTTCTTACGTATTCAAGACTTTCAAATAAATAATATAAAACTTTATTTAAAATCATCACCTATTTCTAATTAGAAACTAAAATTGATATAAATTATATAAATTTGTAATTTAAATCATGACACGTGTCACTATCTTAAATCATTAGAACTATAATATATGATAAATCTTATCTAAGTCAAACTGAAAGTAGAAACCAAAATAAATAATTTAAAGATAAAAAATAAACGAAAAATTAAAAAAAATTATAAATACGATGATATATGAATTTTTGATAATTTAAATATGAAAAGAAAAATTAAAATAAACAATCTAGCAATACTACAATCATAATTGAGGACAAACAAAAAACACAGTTAAGTAAAAAATATTACAAAAAGGAAAAAAATTTTAAATCATCACATATTTCTAATTGGAAAGGAAATTGAGATAAATAATATATCATTTTAAATTAAATCATGACACATGATAAAATCTTTGACTGATAACGGTTCATGATAATATTAATTACTAGCTTTGCGAAACAAAAAATATATCATATTATTTATATAATAAGATATGTTTTCTTTTTTTAATAAATTTGCCTGATTGTTTTCTTGTTTTAATTGAAATATATATATATTTTAATTATAAAAACGTGTAATTTCCTGCCTACAAAAAAAAAACGCGTAATTTCCTTATTATTATCTTTTGACATTTTTTAAATTGTTTATAGAAATATTAGTTACTTACAGTTATCCTTATAATTATCTTTTATATTTTTAAAAAAAAAAAAAAATTTATAATTACTTACAGTTATCTTTTTATATTTCAAAAAGGAAAGTTTTGTTTTACACATGTCAAAATCTAAGATCGATAGATTTGCCATGTGTCACGATCCTATGAGTTACTAACTTTGAAAACCATACTTTATATAAAACTTAAAAGAAGAGAGAGGAGAAAGACAGAAAGTGAAGACTTTTTAAAGTCTTTATGTCTCCGAAATTGCCAAGTATAAACATTTTAATATTACTTGGCTATTTAAATTGGGTTAACATGCAAGATCTACAATTGAGAATAAGACAGCATGTAAATGCTACAATTACGAGGTAATTATCAACCATGGCTAATGTTCAAAAACGCGTTTTCCCTTCAACCATTTAATTTTTATATCATTTTTTCTAACAAACTACCTTTAATAGCTCTATAGGAGCAGCTCTCATAGCACAATCCGTAACTTCTGAATCCATTTTTATGTGGCTTCGGGACACCCTTTTTGACTTCATGGTGTTTTTTGTGACGAGAGAGTCTCCTCTTAAGTGTTTTTGCTTTCATGGCTTTGGCCACTGTCCTCTTCTTTGGCTAAATTATTTTGGTATTCTAGGTTTAGTCCTTCTAACGCCTAGTCTATTTCATCTTGATGGTTTCAAAATTGATTTGTAACAAACTTTTAACATCAATATATATTCTACCAGACGACAAAAAAAAAACATACTACCTTTAGTAGTTTAATGACTTTTGGCAGTCTTCTATTTACTTTCTAAGTCTTGATAGACTTCTATTCATACTTCGTTTTAGATCCATTCGATTTGTCCAAATATACTAATATGTCATGAATTATCACCCTATGTAAGCACATCGGCTTCGGACTGGCTCTCTCTAAAAGAAAGCTTCCGTCCGATAACTTAATAAAATGGATTTTGGCGGAAAAAAAAGGTCATAAATTACCACAAAGTAAATAGTAAAATATTTTTTCTCCATTTAAAGCGAAGCAAATTATGGATGCCAATTTTAGAAAGGTTGGATCCCAGATTACCAGCTTCAGTGTGTATGTTGCATATATACATACTTATGTTTCTTTATCCTTTTAATAAAATGAAAGTATTAAAGAAAATAACTGCATAATAATAAAACATTTATAACACTTAATTTATTAATAATAAAAATTTAAAATGTTAGTACTAGAGTCTTACGTAAATTGACTTTTAGTTACGTAAATAAGTAACACCATTTTCCCCTTTCAACGACTTCATCTTTAAATCTCCATTTTTCTCTCTTGTTTTTCAAAAGATTGTATCTTCACTCACTTGTGAAGGTGAACAATTTTATTTAGGAATATATGAGGAAATGGCAACAGCTGTAATGAGGCTTTAGTTTGTCAATCAAAATTATTCGTCTACTTGACTTTCTCTAGCATGACTTGTTTGCCAAGCCTTCGTGTAATTTCCTTTGATCTTTCTCTATAAAAGTCAACTTTCTTTTTATATCAAATATAAAAAAAAAGTACGTACGGAATCAAGAAATTTAACATTTTCAGTATCTTTATCTTTATTTATGTTTATATATACCTTACATCTCAAATTATATATTACAATAGGAATCATCTAACATAAATAGATATTGAAGCAATAAAAAGAGTAACAAAGAGGAAAATATATATAATCAATTAAATAGAACTCTCATGATGGTGAAAGTATAGTTTTTGTAACTAGAACTAGAAAATAAACTACAAAAATTTCAGAGACCTTAAACCACAGCTGTCGTGGTTACTTATATCAATGTATCATGTATGTGTCCATAAACTATCTGACTGGCTTATGTTTTGGAAATCTCGATAAGTTACGCGTGAGGGCAAGTATGACATTTTTGAATATTTTGTGCGAGAGTTCGTTGCTTTCAACATTATAGTGTGAAATCAAGTTGGGTTGGTGGATATTTTTAACTATAAAACTATATTGAATAAGTTAGAAAATTATAGGTTTTTTTGGACAGCAAGATATACAATGACAAGAAAGGCACCATTCTTCGTAATTCTCATCGTAGCTTTGCTCCTTTTGTCTCCTCTCTACTTCGGACAAGTAGAAGCTATATCGACCAAACAACCAAAGCATCGGAAGCTCGGTAAGTCAAATCCGGAACCAATAACATACAATCGGTTGAGAGCCTAGTTCATTTCTTTTGTATGCAAGACTCATAACTCTTTTGTGCTTTGCTTTAATTTCTCTAAAACATTCATTTAGGGAATATGCCCAAGCATCCGTGGTCTAGTGGCAGAGGAAGCTTTGGGAAAGGGTGAAACTCCCAAACCTGAGTTCGATTCTCCCTGGAAACAAAAACACATTTGTTTGGGAAGTCTGTCAGTTGGGCCTTGGCCCAATTGGTTTACCTGGTAGCCAGAAATGCAGGCGGCCTGACTACCCCCTGGCACTTAGTCGGAAGGCATTCCAAACTCGGGATAGGCAGAGTGGTAGCCCGTAAGGGCCTAACCGTTAACACGGTGGACCAGTCCACTATGTAGCACCTCGGTGCGTTCCTACCGAGGCCGACCGGATAGCCGATAGGGTTTATCAAAAAAAAATTCATTTAGGGAATAGAGAAGGAGATGAAAATAGGAGTAATGGAATTGTTGTCCAAATGAAAGCAAGAGTGAAGCGAAGCAAGTCAAAAAGGGGACCCCAAAAAAAGGAACCTTATAAGAAGCCACCTTGTAGTCCCCCCTCTCATCCAGCATAAGACATCATCATTAGCCTATTGTTTCCTCTCTTTTTAGAAATGCTTGTTTAATCAAACAACCCCTTGAAAATAAAATGGAAAATCTTCTTCTTTATTTTTTATTTTTAATTTCTATGTAAATATGTTTATTCTTACTTTTGTATTCATTGAACGTAGTCATCACAAGTTTGATCTTTTTGATGTGGATAGAAAGAAACATTAGGTTGTACAGCAGTGTCTCAGTTACTTTTGTAGTGGTATCGCAAAGGTTGTACAGACATCTACTCTCTTAATGGTTTTCGCACGCTTAATAAACTCAAGTTTCTTTGTACTAGTTCTCTAAGGTATTTTAAACTTTTTTGGCCATAGAAGCTCCTTGCCCCCAACCTATTGTAAATAATTGTGTTCCAATTTTGGTTATAGAATTCACATTGTATCAAAAAAATATAAAAAAAATGATATGAGATATGAGATCTTACAGAATCACCAAGTAACGAGATACAAGGTAACAAGGTGTTGTTAGGGGTAATGATTTATCATTTAGGTATATGATTCATGTCCAAAGACTTATCGCATGGTGATGACCTTCATGTCCAAAGACTTCTCGTTTCTTCAAAGACTTATCGCTTCTTGTTAAAAGGTCAAGTTCCATGTGCCATTAATTATGGTTTTTCGTTCTCTATTATAACATAGATTACGGGTGGAAATACTAAATGGGTCGGATTTTTCTGAAGGCTTTAGTATGTTTTTTCGGCAAATTAAACCCAAAAAAAAAGGTCAAGTCCATGTGTCATTAACTATGGTTTAGTATGTTTTCTTCAGGCCCATTAAGCCCAATATTTTTCGAACCGTCACATGGACATGGGCACATTAGGCAACACCACGTCGGCACAGTTGACGGTCATATTGATGGCATCACGGCACGTTTCTCCGATTACTGTTTCGAACCGTTGTAACACGTACGATTATCAATTTCTGGTACAGTAATATATAGTCACAGGCTCCGGATGTTGGTGTTGGTATCCGCCGTTTAATTTGCCTAACGTAAATGATGGCTTAAACATCCTTAACTACAAATGAAGTACGAAAACCTAGTTTAGTTAAACAGTTAACGATGGTTCGAATTTCGAAACAATTACTCCTTAGAGTTCAAATATTCAACGAAAGAAAACTTTTTTTTTTTTTTTTCATCTGTGAAATATATATTGATCAAGAGGAGATACAACATTTGAGCAACAAGTGCTGATAACAAACCAGAACACACAACTACCTCCAACTATACAAAAATTGGCTACTCTAAAGGTCAAACAAACCTCAGCATACAAAAAAGCCAAGCAAAAGGACTAAACAGAGGAAAACCCCATCTCACTAACAAAGAGATCATGTAGCCAATCCGGATGACCGGTAGCTACATAAGACTGAGTTAAATTGTACTTTGTCACACTTTGGGCAATGAGATAGGGTCTTCAACGAAAGAAAACATTGAAAGACTTTTTTCCCTTTCTTTTTTTCGGTTTAGAAGATAGACTTTATGTATTATGATCACATAACCCTTAGAAAGTAGTTAACATGGAAGGCCAAATCAATGAACAACGTAACTCGTACCAGCATAATATATTTTTCTTTAAAATAAATAGTAGACGTTATTTGGACATGCAACTTTAAGTTACTACTCATCTCTTCTCCTTCATTTATTAGCCAGACTTTGCTACGGACCTTGACCTCTACGTGAATTTGAAGGTAATGCGCCGATTCGTGACATAGGCCCTGTTCTTTTCAAAAGCGTGCGATTCCCACTATGCGACTGATTTGTCACCTCAATTATCTTTTAAGTTTTTTTCATCTCTTCTTCGTCTCTTCTATTTTTTGTCGCTGCGACTAAAAACGTGAAATTTTACAGTCATATAAGTTATCTTTTAAGTTATACTTAAGGCTAATGCGATACTTTAAACGAGTATTGACTAGCACATCATATCGACTTCGTGTGGGGTATTACAGATTCTATCTGGTTGGTTGCTTCAATTTATGCACGTCACAAACTAGCACATTATAATCTTCAATTTTAAAAGGGGCAATCTATTAACTTGTTAGAAATCTATAAGGAAATTAGAAAATTTATGGGTGACAACTGCCCCCTACTTACCATATGTAGATCCGCCCCTGTACCTCATGTTTTTCGTGGAGTTTCTTGAATGGCTAAAGATTACCGGGGAAGATGAGATGCAAGGATGCTACTATAGGAGACATTAAGTCTAACAAGCTCCAAATAAGATGGAATTCCTTATGTTTACCAAAAAAAAAAAAACTAATGAAGTAATTATGGATCTTCAGAGGTTTTGAAATTCATCTTCAAATCCGTCCATACTTATTTCTTTTTAATAAAAACCACGAAATAGCGAACATATTTTAATTTGATTACAATTGCCAAATATGCTTGTATTGATCCAAATAAACTTTAAAATTTTAATAAAAAGGAACTAGAACGTCTAAATCCAACTAACTTGAACTGCATTTTTGGTTCTTGATAGCATACACAAATATTTGACTTCTATTAGAAAATTCGATACGAAAAATCTACATTTAAATGAAGTCATTTTTAATTGAATCCTTCTTCCACATTAGATATAGTTCTCATATCCACTTCTCTTACAAGGGACCAGCAAGATAAATTGAGGTGGTAATTAGTAATCACCCAATAGCTTATCTCTGTTTGCTAAAATCTAACAAAGTCTCACATTTGAGGTTACCATTTTTTCTGTTTATTTTTGCAGGCTTAATACTTTATATCTTTCTCAACTATCCACTGATGCAAGAAAGGTTCCTAGCTCAAATGGACTTACTATCTAAGATTTGACATCAAGTGAGATGGAACAAACCATTATTCAGCTCAACTCTCTTTTGGTAAACTCCACTAACTGTGACTAGCTAAGGAAATTTGACCTGATTTTTTTTTTCGGTCTAGGTGCTTCTAATAATGATTCCAAGTTACTAAAGTATTTGAGAGATAGTCATGTTGCATATTTAGTCATAAGTTATTGAATTTCTTATTTGGTATTTATATTAGGAGAATCAATAAGACACTAAAAACAACTATAACCTCTTAGGCCTTACAAAATTACAGGTATAAATATGAATAGTGATGGGGTTGGATTAAAACATCACATCGTTTCATGAAGTCAACTTGTCAAGGGCTATAAAATAAACTGCTTTACAAGTTGGGATTGCTATTGTTTGGCTTGTTCTTATACGATTCTCTTCCAGAGAGGACAATGAGGATGCGATCAAGTATATACATATAAACCGCCAAAGGGTATTAAAGGCTAAAGGTAATTTCTTAGAATGAAATCAAATGAAATTAGAAAGTTGACGAGAGAAAACACTTTCTGAACTAGCCATTACCACCCACCATGTCTCTATTATAGATCTTGTTAGCCAATACAATTTGCCAAGTAGTTTATCTACTTGGCAAGTGTGAGTCATTGAGACTTTCAAAAGTCTTCCCTTTTGTCTTTTTTTTTTGGGTATCACTAGTCACTACCTTTATTATATATATCGCATTAATTGATGTATGTTGTGAAGGCAATACAATAATGGTTACAATGACTTCACACGTTGCTCTTCTACTATTTTCGGTACTTCTTTTTCTTCTTCTAATCAGGGGACAAGGTGAATCGTTCCAATCCCCGGTTATGGCCATGTTCTTTTCACAATCGTGCGACTCTCATCCGCGACCAATTTTAAAAACTGAGTTTTTTTGTTTTTATTTTATATCTTGTAATTATGAGTCTTTCTAAGGGCATAAATGTAAATTTAATAAACTCCTAATTAAAAAATATTTTTTCTGTTGAAGAAGATGATAAAATTGCAGAGATCTGTAAACTTCGATGATGGAAATTTGAAACGCAGCGATAATCGCTTCTTTGAAATTAAGGGTTGGGTTGTGTCGCCGTTTTCTCCGGCGACTGTAAAATTTCACGTTTTTAGTCGCAGCGACAAAAAATAGAAGAGACGAAGAAGAGATGAAAAAAACTTAAAAGATAATTGAGGTGACAAATCAGTCGCATAGTGGGAATCGCACGCTTTTGAAAAGAACAGGGCCTTAGTATTCAAAATTAAATTAACAACTGTAAATATATGAACTTTTAAGAAATCCGTTACTAATTGGAAAAGAATGAAAACCGAAGCAATCATTTTAAACCTTAAGTATAACTTAAAAGAGGTTCTTTTCACAAAGCAACTCCCAAATCTTCTAGCTGACGGGTTAGCTAATTATGTTTTTTCCTTGTCTATTGGTTTTCATTCTTGTATTGTTGTTCCGGATGTTGTTGATTCGGTACTTAGCGACGACGTTATTGGGTCTGCGCGCCCAAGACGAGTATGCTCGTAGTTTTAATTTTCTTTTTATTTTAATAAATGGGAGCTAGACTCCCTTTTCATACCAAAAAAGAAAGCAACTCCCAAATCTAGATTCATGACGCGACTAAACTTCATCAATACTCACACAGATCAATAGATTTAGATCACCTGGAAGAAAACACTAAGCCATGAGTTTTCCAACAACACCTCAACAAATCACATATAGAGTATCTTTCTCTAAAACAAGAATAGAGTATTTGCTGCATATGCATGATTTTGTTTGTGTACCATGCTGTATATTTTTCCATGTGAATATCTAATTTAGTGAAGGAATTTATATTTCCATTATACAAACGTTTGATCTATTATCTTGGGGTTATATATTATTATTTGGCATATTATATAATAATATATTCATGTAAAAACTGTCAAATCTTTTAATGTTTCATTTTAAAATACCCTGTTATATATATATATATATATATTTACCTAATTTTTTACTTGTACAATTTTGTATACTCCGACAATTGACATTTACCTAAATAAATTTGTATTTCCTGGTTCCTACCATTTACCTAATTCACTCGTACAAAGATACTCAATGGTAAAACTTATGAGATAATGTAGATAGATAGATTATTATCTCCAGTAAAAACCATCAGCCATTTCATTCATATTAATTATAACGTAAGATATAAGATTTAATTAAGTTTAGTAAACGCTGGGTCTGATTGGTAACCAAAAGCTGTACAAATTTTTTAGCTGTAAGCTTTACCGGAATAGTGCAAAGCTGTATGAAAGAACTGTACGAGAAAGCTGTACAAAAAAGCTGAGAGTAAAACTGTTTGTAACGTTTTTGATAAAGTTTTTGTGATTGGTAACTGTCAAAACTGTATGTTTTATAAAATTTTGTACAGCTTTGTAAAGTTGTTACCAATCAAACCCGCTATTTATTTAATAAAACAAAAGGTTCAGGCGAGATGTGACATTGATATCTAATCTTGCAAATCAGATTCCCAGGCCAACTTCTACAACACTTCTCTTTTCGAATGTTCAGAATATAGTGTCCCATCTTAATGTATTAATCACTTCTAATGAGTCCTAAGAACATCTATATTGTCTTTCTCTCCCATTTGTCGGACCAAAATATGAATGATCACCGCTTTGCCCAATTCTTTCTAGTAAAAATGTTATGGTAGTGACATGGTAATGGTCATGGTCTATTCAAAGCTCTAAAAAGTGTTAGATTCAAATCAAGTGATCAGATAACAGATAAACGTCTCAGTCGTTTAGTTGTTTAGTTTCCGTCTTGGTGCCATTTAGTATGGTTTATCTTATTTTATATATTTATAAAATGTTTCGTTTATTTTTCTCTATCTTTCGCGTTTTAGGATTGGCAACCGTGAATCTTTAATTTTTTGGTTTTAATTTTTTTTTTAATACTGGATTTTACTGTCTTATGAATGTACTTCTCATTTTTAATGTATTAGGTGATAAGAATTAGTCTCGCTAATGATGAATCAATGCGTGATACGTAGATGCACAACTAAATAATGCATGTCGATTTTAAAGATATAAGGATCTATATAATTTGTTGAAATCAACATAATTACTTGACACATGTTGCAAATTTTCTAAAGAATTTTTATCAAAAAAAATTAAAATTCTAAAGAATAAAATCAATGGCATGACAAAGGAGAACCCTTAATCAAATACTACTAGTACTAGTAAGTCAAAATATGTGCGGTCCACCGCCGACAGAATAGTAATGCCAAAAAAAATTAATTTGTTTACTAGGTTTATATAGTAAGATGATTATAGAATCGTATTAGTTAATCTATTTACGATGATTTTTACTGCTGAACCTTTCTATTTACACAATTTTCTCCTATAAGGTTATTGTATATATAAAAAAAAACTAATGATAGTATTATTATTTAACTTTTCGTATAAAATATATAGGTATATTAGATCATTCAACATATTTCTATGTGTATAGTGTTGTTGATGTGTAACCATTTAGATTAAAACTCGCATGTTAAGAAAAACCAAAAGACAAATAATTTCACAGATTTTATTATTTCATATTTTGAGATTAATCTGAAATATTGGTAAGACAAAATGTATGGAATATAACTTATTCGAAAACATGTTTATCCATATTGACTAATTGATATATCACACCAATTTTGAAGTCTACCAAGCGCGTAAAGAAGAAAAGAACCTTGCGAAGATGATGCATGCTGCATGCATCAAAAAATATGGTCGTTTTCGATTCAACCTATTATAAAATTGTTTCATATTCAGTTTTCAATAATAATAAAAAAAACTAAAGTATTTATGAATAGAGATTAATTTTCTTCTTTCTTTACCTATCCGGCCCCAAAACAAATCATCTAAGTAGGTGAGCATAGATATCGACGAATATACATGAAACCGATGGAATAGCTTGTAACATAAAAAATGTAATTAAATGAATGAAAAATATTGTCAATTAAAAATGTTTTACTAAAATGTAGAAATACATGGAAATGAATTTATGTACACATTACAACTACAACCAAGAAAATAAACAAACGTGATGATATTTTTGGTCAACGAAAATATCTATCGAATTTTCGAGCATATTAAACTAGCTGTCAAACATTAAATATCATCGATAGACCAATAGTCAACTAAAAAAATATCATGGACCTACTAACAAAAGTAGTCGAGGCGTTACATTCTCCACTATTCAAATCTGAAAATAACAAATCTCTTTGTGGACATCATTACACTTGGTTTGACAAGACTGTCCGTATGATGGAGTAAAACTGAAAATAAATGGACCAATTGTTTTTTGTTGGTTACTGACATGTTATATTCATAGTACTGTCACATTGCGAATGATCAAGTCCCAAGAGGTGCATGTACACGTGCACCAATGGAACAACAATAAATCTTTCTTTATGACAATATTCTCTTATCTATCTTTTCCTAAACATCATGCTACCTCTCCTTTTTGTTTTTTCTTTTGTTGAAAAATCTTCTATTGCTTTTTATCTCTAAATAACTTTGCTTTATAAAACTAGACAACTTTTAGTTTTTGGGACGTAAAGTATTAACCTTGTGCTATTTCTGTTTTAGATAAGCATGAGTGTTTACGAGCATAAGATTCTTGTAACCTTCTTGTATGGCTGATGTTTTCTTCTAACCTTTTTAAATAATTAAACACATTCGACTTTTAGCCATTTAATTCTTTCACTTTCATTCTATATCAACATAAAAAGTTTGTATTGTTGCAACTTGCAAATATAACCGTTGCAAATATTAAAGTCATTTTGATAAATTGATGCAAATACTAAAAATCACTTACATTAACTAATGCAAAACGAACATTAATTTTTTTGCAACTAATGCATATTAATATCGATTATTGTAATCGATGCAAATTATTAGCATCATCACTTCCAGAGTCTCTTATATAAGTGATGTAAAACTCATTTGCTTCAGTTTTAACCAGGACCGAGTTAAACATTACTTAGACCCAGTATTATCATGTAAAAAAACCTAAACATATACTATTAAAAAAAAATAACATGTAAAAAAAAAAAAATTGACCCTTAGACCATGTGTCCTAGCACCCTCAGCACATGTATTAATTAGCCGACACTGTTTATAACTGATGCAAATATACAAAATAAGCGATGTAAAAACATCCTATATAGCAAGAGTTGTCTAGTATCAATTATTTCTTCTGAATGATCACCTATTGTTTATAAATTTTCACATTCGGGTATCAGTTATTTCTTGTATCGTGATTATGTAAAAATTTATACTACTTCCTACGTTTTAGTTTAACTGTCGTTTTAGGACCTAAAATTTGTTTAAAAATAATTATCGTTTCTAGGTTCAATGCAAATGTTTAATTAAAGTTCCTACCAACAAAAAAAAATGTTTAATAAAAGTTACAGTTTTATCTCTATTGTTTTAATACATTAACCAATGAAAAAATTTATAAAATATATTAATAAAGGGTCTAACATAAAATTTAAGTGTTTTCCTAATTTGTGTGAACAATCTTAAACGATACTTATAATGAAATTTAGGGACTAATCAATAAAAATATGTCATAAAAAGAAAATCAAATGGGTTTGAGACGGCTTCAGTGTCATCGTTGATCAGCTTGGAGAAGACCGCCGTTGAATGATGCCATATATAAATGCTCATGTTGTTCCTCAACATTTATCCAAAAAGAAAGAAAGAAAAAAGACGTTTTTCTACTGTGGGAACAAGATCTCATGTCGAAGTCCATTAGTAATCTTCAAGATTTATAATTAACCACTTCATTTGTTATATACCTTTGCAAGGATTGAATCATTTTGTTTGATTCTAGGATTCAATCTCGCACAGATGTATGTGTTTCTTCATACGTGAGCCCATAAACTTGAAAATTTATATTTGCCTCCTTTTCTAGCTATGCATGTATTTAATGTAAAGTCGGTTAATCGATATAATGACATGGATATTAGTAGCTACATAAAAAAAAAAGTTTATTATGGAACTCAAAAGTAAAACAGCAGATTCGTCCTACCGCCTGTTTTTTTTTTTGCATCAAAAAGAAATGAAAATACACGTAAAAGTATAAATAGAACACTTCATTTCATGTAGATTAATATATTAAATATCGCATCACACACCATATAAGTAAAAACACTCTCATTTTCCTCCCCCTCTCATTTATTACACACTTATGTTAAACTACTATAGGCATCATCACCGTTGGTTACTCGTATCATAAAATGGTTATTAAAATACTATAGATGCATAAATCTCATCAGAGTATCCAATATGATCAATTGATTATAAACGAAGAAGCCATCTAAATTCTTCTTCCTCCGCAGCCACTCTCCCTCTGACAGTTATAGAAAACCGCGGCCACCGGAAGGCCGAGATTGTAGATCTCAGCAAACTCGCGAGTGTTGAAGTTCTGGCGCCACCCTGGTGCATACACTGTTTGCCTTCCAAGCTGTCGAAACAATATCAACACGATACGATGAATTCCCGCAGTGGGACTTGGATTTTCGTAACACACAATCTCATTGCCTGAAAAATAAAAACAAATCATCAAACACATGTAATTTTCTACTTAGTCAAGTTTTTCATATAACTCTTTCTAAATTTCTAACACCTAGCTAGCGATCTAATCTAAGAGTAAAACTCACCAAAGGTTGTTCCAGTTGTAGCAGGGATATCAGTCACCAACCTGTAATGAGAGTACCCATACACATTTTTAAGCTATGGCACTACCACATAATTGAAAATGCTACTTAAACTTTATTTTCATACAAAAAATAATAGAAATGTAACTAATAGATTATTAGTGCAAGTGACAAGCAAAACATGCAATGACATTCAAGTGCATGATATATAAAAAAATTAAAAAGTGATATAACAGAAAACCTAGTCCTGCTCACTTCAATTCACAATGATGATGTCATTAGGCTATTTCAAGGTGAATGATATTCCGTACAAAGACCACTTTAAAGTGAAAAAGAAAAAAAAAACAAATCTTAGTACAAGTCATGTCCTATACTTCTATAGAATATATGTGTGGTTCAGTAAAATACACATACACATACAAATATATACAAATCTAAGTTTTTGGAAAAACAATCAATTTAGACTTGGTGTTGGCTTTTTTTGGGAGACAAAATGATACATCGCTCTCTCGAAGTTGATTTTATATCTCTCCTTCTATTTAACTGTAAAATGATTCTTTTGTGTTATAAGTGATCTACTAAATTTCAAAGTCTCCAATACATATCCAATTTCCATGTGTGGTTGAGTGTGTATATATATCTATCTAATTCGAGCAATATGTTTGAGCTATGCTATAAGTTAAAGTGAATTAAGGAGTTGAATTAGTGAACAAACCAATGGAGATATTCTCGGAGGTGAGGGTTGCTAGGACTAGGAACATCTGGATCCACCATAACCTTCATTAAACAAATAAGACAAAGAAGATAAGAAGATAAGATTATCATTCTCAGAAAAATCAAGAAAGCAAAAGGTCCTTTGATTTTCTATTTTTTTTTCTCTTTTTTTTTTAAGTTTGGAAAATGAGATAACAGAAGAAAGAAAACTATGAATAGAAAAAAGGTAGTAGCTACATGTCTATATATAGAAGAGAGTATCTTAAAGGCTGGCCTTGAATATCCTCATTAAACAGTCTTCAAATATTCCCCAACAGAGACTCATCAATATATATATTTGTTTAAATGAACATCAATTTTCTATATCTTTGCAGATTCGAAGATATTTTAATTATGGTTTTTTAAAAAGTATCGCGGAAATTTTTTTTTAAAAAAAAAACATACAAACAAACAAATGCAAATTAAATTATTAGGAGAGGAACAAAAGAAAAATCTTAAAGATTCTTATCCGAGAAAAAAAACAATTATGCAAGAAGTTGGTGGAAAAACATTTGGAATTTAGATATGAGGTCAAGAAAGAATAGAATTGTTTATGGTCGATTATAAATTTATATACTTAAATAATTGGGAACTGGATGGAATATCTAATTAGGGTAATCATGGGGAAAACAATAAATATTAATTTTTGATCATAAAGTAAAACCAAATAAATCATAAAAAACAGAGAAAAAGCTTTGTGGGGCATTTTTAACCAAGGTCTATGCATGCCCAAGAAATACTTTCAATATAACCCAAAAAGGAAAATAATATCTATTTTCGGAAAGAAGTTTTACGAAGCACTGAAGAAATAAAAGAAGAAAATAGACTTTTTTTGTTTTTTGGGTCAAAAAAGAAGAAAAGAGACAAAAGAGAGTTTAAGGGAAAGAACCAAAGTGTAGAAGTTCCTGAGGTCTTCTCCACCAATCTCAACTCTTGGCTTGTTCTGAACTTGAGAAGGCCTTAGATCCAAACCATTAGTCACATCTCTTTGGCCATAAGTAACCCTTAGAGAGATCGATCTATTAAACGGATCAAGAATGTCTCCAACAACTCTGCTTACTATAAGAGGGTCTCTTATATTTATAGACATCTTTGATCTTAAACAAACAGGTGGTTTCTCTGTGTTGTTTGTTTCTGTTTTACTTGTTTTTGTTTCTGCTTCTTCGTATCATAGGCATGAACCCTCTACACATATTTATACTGTTTCGGATTTGCATTAACTCGGGTCGGTGAAATCATAACCACAATCTTTTTCTTGTCTAGTGATGTACTAGCATCTAAAACTGATTCTACGTACATCACACATTGTCGTCTTATTTCATATTTTTCTTTCTTTTTATTTTCTGTTTGTGGTATTCCAAACCCACCACACTATATAATAAACTGATAATATTCCAAATTATATCTCCCACTTGGTAGCCAATAATATTTGATTTATTTCCTTTAACCAGATACCTCTCTCGAACAAATCCTATTTACTTTTCATACAAAGATATTATTATCATAATGACTAATGAGTAATCTGTATTCTCATATATTAAATTTACCATATAATAACACAATTTTTATCAAAAGAAAAATATTATTGATTAAAATAAAAAGAAAATAGGGTATCGCTACGTTTATATTGTTTTGATATTTTTGTTATGCACCGCCATACTGTATATATTACAAGTGCATTCATTCAGTGGGCGACATGTTCTTTTAATTGTGAAACCAAAACCGTTATATATATTCAACGGTATGAGCCTATAATGCTACACTTTTTATATTTCGATCATCAATATATGTGGGGTTAACCATTTTCTGATAACCGATAGCCCTCTTCGAAAAAGTTAAAAGATATATGTAGATCACTATAACATTTTATCTTGTTTTTATATACTATCACTTGCACAATATTTAAATATTTTAAATAAATCCCTCATCATAAAATTGCTCGAATTCAAATACGTAAAATTATACAAGATATCTGCAACAAAATAATGTATATAATCAAATTAATTTTTTTTATTTCTTTTTCATAAACGGCCGTATACGAAAAGGTGGGTTTTATAAATTGAGGTAGTATCCATTTGTCTCCATTCTTAAATTTCAAACCTTGTGTATGTGAACTGAATCGATTTGTCTCCAAGCCGTTTTGTGAATTACCGTTTCAGTTGGTTACATGTTTAGGCGAATTTGTGTTGGTGCTCTTCAATTCTCTTTTGGGTCTTTGTCTTTTTGCCTTCATCGTTGGTTTCTTTGGTGCTGTTCTGGAATTGGCTCTGTATTCAGTCTTTTGTGGTCTAGTTTCTTGATCTCTTGCCTATTCTCTGCCCTGCTGAGTATGCTTGTTTTTCGATCCGGTTCGCGTTCTTATCCTCTACAGTTTTCGGTTTGATGCGGATTGTTTGGGCTCGGTCCTTTTCTCTACGGTCAAGACCTGATCGAGGTCTCTCTATTGCATTGGTATCTTTCTAGGCGTAATCATTTTGTGGTTATTAAGCTTGCCTCGAATTCGCCGTTTCCAGGATCTGTGTTTGGGTTCTTGTTCTCTACTTGCTGGTAAAGATGCTTTAGTTCTCTATAATTTGTGAGGTAGTCTTCATTGTTATAGGAGGAGCCGCTGTCCGGTGTCGTGGATTTTCTCGTCTCCATCGGTTAGCCACTACTTCAAGCTTTTCTCTTTGTTGGTTTGATGGTAGGCAAGGTGTGATGTGCTAGATTCTGAGTTAGAGTTGTATTTCATGTTCTTTGTGCTTCGTTGCCTTCTTTGTTTTGGCATTGTTTGTTCATTAGTAGTGTTGATGTTTGAATCCCATGTTTTTGGGCTTAGTTTCCGAGGATATTTTGTTATCCGTCGGCTTAGTTTCCGGGGATGTGTTGTTTCCGCCGGCTTAGTTTTCGGGATTATATTTTTAATCGCCGACTTTGTAACTTGGTTTCTCTTTTATAAAAATTCTACCAGACAAAAAAATAAAAAAATAAATAAATTGAGGTAGTATCTATTGTCTTGAAACAATTATATCATATGGCAATCTATCCTTGCGACCAATAGATATAATATTAACTATTTAAATTTAAAGCAAATGATTACTTTTTAAAATTAGATATTAATTTGTTTGTAAAAATGTTAACCATCCATTTGCACGACCTGGATAATTGGTATATATATGCGTCTATAAATGGGTACATTCTATTTTAGACATTATATTGCATCAACATATATAGATGTAAGTACCATTACCACTAATTAGAGCATTTCTGAAATTCAAAGATGAGACTTATAATCATAGCCTAACAACTGTAGGAATTTTTTGTTTCTTCTTTTAATTGGTAACTAGATCATGACCCGCACGTACGTGCGGGGTTTCATATTTTAAAAAATTTCTAACAAATTTTAATTTAATATAGATTACTTTGTTTTTTTTTTTTTTTTTTTTTTTTGGACAAAAGATTACTTTGTTGTTTTTATGATATATATTTTAGTGTATTAGATCTGGATCCACGTACGTGTAGAGATATTTTATAGAAATTGTTATATAGATTTTAAAAATATAAAATATCTTGTTGTGTTAGTGAATTTCGTAATAGTACAAATATTATAAAGTTAGAGTAATGAACAAAATTCAGTTGAGTTAATGCATAATTATATTTTAAGATCCGGACTAATTTAGTTGCAAAAATTAAATGGTGTTACATTTTTATTTTCTTAATTAATCAAAACAGTTCTATCAGTTTGATTACATATATTAAATATGATATGAATTCGGTTTTAGTTTGGGTTATTTTATGTATATTAGCTAGCCGTAACTATTTTGGAACAGGAAACATATCCCGTCCGGTATCTGTCATAAATTCTTTGTCCCATAACCTGTCACGTATACGTAAAATAAAAATATTATGGTCCCATATCTGTCATAAATAGAGTATGTGTAACTGAAAACGTATGTACATGGTTATGTGTGTAAATAAATTTAATTTATATAGTGCTCATAACCCGAACTCATACCAGTTGGGTATTTAGTTTGATTTTTAATATATGTTCCCCTCCCATCTTGTCTCGTAATTTCCATTTCCATTTTATTCCATTAAAATCATGTTCCAAATTCTTGTTTGCTTACCTTTAAATACCATACAATATTACAAAATATACTGTGAGTTTTGCAGATTAATATGTATGCGATTAAAGTTACAAATATATTTTAACAAATTTATTAATGTTTCTAGCTAAATTTTGCATATTTTTCTTTTCATTGTTTAATCATAATTAATTCGATTTCTTGGACTAAAATTAAAATTTGAGAAACATCTATAAAAGGGATATGCTATTGCTACATAATTTGTTTTGAATGGAAAATATATAATTAGATCACATTATTTTGAAAACTGTGTGCAATATATTATGGATTTGTTTAAGGAAGATCCGGTTGAGAAAAAAAAAAGAAAACACAAAAATTTTCGAAATTAATATGTACAATCTATTGTTTAGATATTTCCGAAACTTGCTCTAAACGAATGCCATAATGATAATTACTTTAAATTTATCATTATTTGAGTTTATTTCATAGTAAATATAAATATTTGTTAATATCTAATAACATTTTTTTAGAAATTGTGAAATGAAATTTTGTTTTATATTTCAAAATTTGTGAAAATATTATAAAATACTGAATCTTAAATATTTGTATTTAATTTTTTTACGAAATTTCAAATTCAATCTTAAAATCCTCCATTGATAAAAATTTTTTAAAACGATAGTGTTTATAATTTTGAATTAAATAGTATTATTTTTCTTTTTATTTTTGATATAGAATAGTCTATTAGGATTGGTTTAAATAAAATTTTAGTTGGATATCAAATCTTAGTTTTTCAATTCTCATTGGTTAACAACTTTTTAGAATTTTTTTTAAAATTTTCGTCCATATTAATAAGAGAGAAAAAGTGAGTTAATTTTTTGGAAACTAATAATTACTTTAAAATAGTTTTTTTATTTATTTAAATATATTATTTTGTGATTACTATTGTATCTTTAATGAATTTATTTAAAAACAAAAATCAATGGCATCTTTGTAATATTTTACACTTTATAAGGTTATTTATGTTTGAGTGCTTCCCAGTTAATAGTATAGATTAAATAATTAAACGATAGGTTATACTGTCTAAACTGGAAAATGAATGAATTATTCAGTGATGTATTTATATTGAACTTTATTATTTCAGAGTTCGGCCACTACTGTTCTACACGTCCATATGTTAACTTCGTTTCTCTTTTTTCACTTCTTTTTGTTAATTTAGGAAATCTTAGGTTGAAATCCAAACTAATTCCGAAACTTCATAGAAATTCAGATTATTTTACTAAAAAAGAGGTCTACGAACAACCATTGACAATCAAAATCGCAATGAAAAAACTCGAAATCTGCTATGCACCTTTTAATCACTAGACAACTACCATTTATTTAGTTTCTACTAATTTTAGTTACACATAATTTTTTTAGTTACATATAAAATTGCGGCATGCGTTTTTAAATATGGGACAAGAGTAGAGGTGTCAAGCGGACCGGTAACCCGCGGGCTAGAACCTAATAGTCTCACGGCAGGGAAGGTATGGACACATATATAAATCCCGTTAAAAATGGACTTCGCGGATAGGCCCAGACGGATTGCGGGTTTTAGCGGGTTATGTCCGCGGATTAGAGAGTCGGCCCGTGGCTAACAGTATTTGATAAAAATAAATATATTATATATATATATATATATATATAAATAATATTTTTACATAATTGAAAATATAAATATGATAATATAGACAAATTTAATGTATAAAAATTAAAATACTTATGAAAAAGTAATATTAAAAGTTATTTTAAATTTATAAATTATAAAATTTAAATTTTTAAGAATAAATTTATTTTTATTATTTTTAAAATATAAAATTTAAACCCACGGGACGAGCCTGGACATAACTGTTTCATCTGCAGTCTTAGCAGACTGATCTGCCGCAGTCTAGAGGAAAATAATGCCGGTCGTGAGCCAGACCGTTTGACACCTCTGGACACGAAAGCTCAATACTATAAGAATTGACATAATACAATACCATGCCTGTAATGCTGTAAATTTTGTCATTCAATTCATGTTAATTTTCATTAGAATCAAAAAAGGTGATTTGGAAAAAAATAGGTGGCAGTCGCAGACAAGATTAATTGTTCGCTAAAATGAGATAGATGGATTGTCCGCCACTTGTATATCATTTTACTTTTGATTTCATAGTATATAATATATATTCATTTTGCATTTCTTTTTAGTTTTTAAGAGACTTACGTTACAAACTAGTTTTCTTTCTGTTTTCAGCAACTTTTTTTAACTTTTAACTAATTTATTTCTATTATAGATCTTTTACGTACTTATCTGCCACTTGTCTTTTGCTTATTAATAAAATATTTATAGACTTATAGTATATTGTAACTTGTAAGATATAGTAAGCATTGACATGCAAAAAGAAAATAGAGAAAATATCTCTCTTCATCTTTCGAAAAAGTATTGTTTAAAAATATCAGGTAGCAACCTTTAGAGAACAGCTGATTTTATATCTACTAACAACAACATTGAAATTAATATTATTTTCTTCAAATAACTTTATCAACTCCACAAATAGCATCTTTGAAAAACATTAGTGTATTTTGATAGATATTAAGTTCTAACCACCATATTTCGAATAATGTTCGCAACTTGTTACTAATATAGACAAAGGCAACGATTAATTGAACATGTCTGTCGTTTAAGTAAATTTCTTCCATTGGATTTTCGCATTTTCCTTATGAAGCAACACATTGTGCATCACAGAACATATTCTAAGTTGCCTATTCAAAAAGTTGTAATTAACCAAATTAATTGTACTCTACATTTATTAAAGTTAATTAGATACATGCACATGTTACAGCTCAAAAAGTTTTGAGAAGGTTTCCACGATGAAACTTTTGGCAAAGTAAATTTATTTAAATAGAAAAGAATATTAACTTATGTTTTGACCAAATAAATAATAATTATGAAATAGCATTTTTATTATAAAACGAATATACATCATTTTATTACTTTATTTCTAAAACGAAAACATTTTGGTTGGTTTAAATGTTCAATGATTATTTAGTTACCTTTAGGCTTTAGTTAATCAAATAATTCAGAAAGAAATAGTGATGATTCAATCTTAACATCATATGAAAGTCCGAAAACTAGTTATCTAAATACAGCCCGATCGTCTGGAACTGATGGCCTAAACAAAAGCCTGATTTTGTCGAGATTAATAGTTAGAATAGCATTATCTCAACATTATGAAGAGATTTTTTGAAATTAATAGTTAGAAGAAGAAACCATTTTCTTGAGAGGCATGTGGAGAAATATCCCATATCAAAAAGATGGGAAGAGACTTCATCAAGGCATGTGATCAATCCATTCTTTACTGATTGATTTTGAGTTAAAACTCCACAAAACTCTAAAATGCTTAGCCCATATACCTTAACCCCAAATCTCGTGGCCTAAAACTAGATCCAATCTTGTTTTGATTTCTTCTGAAGATGTAATACTACAAATTTTGGATTAAATTTCCGTTCTCTATCATATTTTATTTTATTTCTGAAGTTAATGTATAAACGATACGTCAACTATTTTGTGCAAATTGACTACGCAAAATAATATGTGGGGGATTAGCTACAAATAATGTTCTTTTATATACATCGAGAAAATTGAAAATGTGAAGCTAAGAACTTACAATTACCTAACAAACTCTATAAGACTATAACTAGCATATATAAATGCTTGTTACGAATAGTACCACGTAGAAGGAGGTAAAAGATAGTGAACCCCCACAATCCTTTTTATTAAAAGTGACCCTCAAAATCATCATAGAAACTGAATAAATTCGGTTCATGCGACCTCATATATAGAATATTACAAGTTTTTTTTTTTTTGAGTCTCACGTTTTTATCGTACTCTCTATTTTTTTAAAATTCCTATTTGTTCAGTCGTCTTGTTCGCTTTTCGGCTCTCGTGTTTGTGTGAGTTTGTATCTCTTGTGAAGTTGGTGGCTATAAATTATCAACAGTTCCTGAACTTGGGCCTCAACTTTTTCTTTTCTCCTCTATTTCCTATATGGATCTAGTCAATATCCTTTTCTAAAAGGATTATTTTTTAAATAACCAATTTTTTTTAAGACAAACTAGGAAAATAATTAGTAGCAGATCTATAAATAAATTTTACCAGGGTCAATAGTTTTCTTATAAAATCATTTTTATAAACACATGGAAAAAGGTATATAAAATGTTGTTGTTTTCAAAATTCTTTAAAGTATATATGACAAAACATGTATTTAAGTTGAAATGGGTAGAAAAAGTAGTAAATGTGTGCTAATGGTTTCTCGAACCCGAGTTTGGATGTGTCAACTATTTAGGAAATACAAAATGTGCTGTTGGAACTTTTAGAATTTACACGCACAAAAGCATATTTGTTTATTTTACCCGGGTTAGATGACGGGAAAATGGCCATTTTCAACCTCAACTATTTGCTGGCGGGTTTTTTCAACCCAAACTATGATCCCCAGTCGATTTCAACCTAAACCCAAAAATAATTCAAAATCGAAACCTGAACTAATGCAAATGAGCCGATTTCAACACGACGCAAAACGGTGTTAGTTCGGAAGTTAACGGTTTCTCAACTTTGAATAATTCTCTCTCTACGGCATTCAACAAACTCTGAAAATAAAATCAAATAACTTTGAAAACCATTAACTTCTGAACTAACACTGTTTCGCATCGTGTTGAAATCGGCTCATTTGCATTTGTTCAGGTTTCAATTTTGAATTATTTTTGGGTTTGGGTTGAAATCGACTAAGGGTCATAGTTTGGGTTAGAAAATTCCGCCAGCAAATAGTTGAGGTTGAAAATAGCCGTTTTCCCGTTAGATGACCCCCTTTAATTGTTAGTGGATCCGTCCCTGAAAACAACTACGGTGAGACAACCATAAATAAATAGTATTTTTTTTTTTTTTTGTCATCCGAAATTAAATAGAGCTCAAAAGAGCCATTCCTGAGGAATGTTGTTTACAAAAGTGATATGTAGCGGTTCCGTACGAACTTTTCGTGTCAGATTGTCCGCTTTAGTATTAGCACATCGAGAAATTAGAGAAAGAGAGAAATTGGAGAACTCTTCCTTGTCGCTCTGAAATTCCTCCAAATACACTGAGAAGGCCGGCCATTCGGTTGGGGAAGACACCATCTTCACCAAGTCAGAACAGTCTGTAAAGAAAGCTACCTCTTGATTATCTGCACCAATCATACACTTCATCGCCCAAAGGAGGGCCTAGAATTCTGTATGTAGCGGAGATAGGCTTCTACGGAGGTTAGCAGCTCCCATTGTTGTCGGCTCACCATGTGATGGTGTGCAAAACCACCCTAGTCCGGAAAACTTATCATTGTCCTTCCAAGATCCGTCCACAAAACAACGATATCCCGTGAAATTCGAATGAATAGACACCCCCCTCGTTCGAGGCCGGTTTGGAGTTGCCCATGATTCTTGATTTTCACTATGAAGCTCCACTTGAGCTGATTGCCACAATTGTGTCTCTTTTTCCGCTAGCCTTAAAACCTCTAGCGGATCATTATCAACATTTCCAAAAATCTTTTCATTCCGTGCTTTCCAGATATACCAAAGAATCCATGGATAAGCAGTGGAATCAACCTCCGAGGGTATCCTCCAAAATAGATGATCTAAATTCGCAAAAATAGAATCCGAGGGGAAAATCCCCATACCCGTAGGAATTTGAGAAAGTGTCCAAACCTGTCGTGCTGGGTGGCACTGAAAGAGTGTGTGATTGACTGTCTCCTCAGATGCACCACATCTGGCACATCCTGAGTTACAAACAACTCCTCTCCTCTTTAAATTCTCTGTAACCGGTACACAACCCGTTAAAATTTGCCATAAAAAGTGACGTATCCTTGGTGGACACTGTACTTTCCAAGTGTTAGCCTTTAACTTATTGAGATCTGGCCCAATGAAAGAGGAGCTAGACTCTGACTTATCCAACCTTGCGGTATGATACCCCGACTTAACTGAATATTTGCCGGATTTTGTAAAGTGCCAACCCAAAGTATCCTCCTTGTGTATCGCTCCCACTGGTAGGGCACTAATATTTGCTGGATGAAGTCAAATAAATAGTATTATTTTGTGTATAATTATAAAAATAAATAAAATAATATTATACAATTTAGCATATAATCGGAAAGATATATAATATCATTATTTATTTAAAAAACAAATTTCAAATCCATGTTTTTTTCTAAAAAGCTCATACACTAATGAAACGATTTATCATTTATTTTTATTACAAACAAAATGGTAGTATTTTGGGTTTTCTAGATCATATTTTATGGGGATAGACAGAAAGAAATGAGAATAAGACGAAAAGGGAATCATGTGGAGGAGAAATTAAAAGATAGTTGGAAATAGGAAGTAATGTAAAAAACGAATATAAAAATAGGAAGTAATGTAAAAAACGAATATAAAAATAGGAAGTAAAGTAAAATAAAGAATATGAAAATAGAAAGAAACGCAACCAAGTAGAGACATCTCTATACTTTGCACTCATCCAATCCTTAAATGGAATCTTCTTCTATTGTTGGCCAAGATGTCTCACTTCACTATCATCAACGTATATCTATCTTCATACTCTCTCAATAATGTGAAAGATCTTATTATCTTTAACAAAAAAAAAAAGATCTCATTATTCTTGATAAACTTTCAATTCATCATCTCTTCTTTGGACTTTCTTTTAAAATATTATACATAAATTCAATCGAACTTATTCTGATTGTTTTTGTTATTGTTGTGGGTTGTCATCATTTTGTATTGATGATCATATAAACAGAATAAAATTATTGACTGTTTCTAAGTGTAGACTTTTGTGATTCATATGAATGTAATGTGAAGAGAGGTTAATAACAACGAGAATAGAATAGAATTTTTTTTGTTCAATAATAGATTTTTGTTCAATGAATGTTCGAAGAAATTACGGAATTTTGATTTATAATATTTTTGAGCCCAAAATCAGGTAAATTTATATTTATTTTTCACCATATATATAAAAAAAAATATGTTAGAATAATGTCTTATATTGGAGGTGGAGATGAATGTTGAGCATATAAGGTAGTAAGGTACATAAGTCTTTTGATTTCAAGTTGGTAACATAAAAACATGTGACTTTAAATAACTCTTTACTTAACATTCATCTCCACTTTCACTAATTTTAGACCAATTATGCTGATATTTTATATTAACTTGTTGCAATACATCACTATTTCCGTTTTTTAGACATTATATATAGAATTAATTCAAATAGCATTTTACATTATACAGTATAAAACGTTTACATTAAAACGCATTATTTAGTATCAATGTACCATATCATGGAAATGGCATATCAAAAGGGGACGTCAGAAGCATGACGAGAGATGCTTGAGCCGTGAGGGTTGCCTCGTGGGAATGAATACAAAAAGCTCACACATAAAATTAGCATTTTTAATGGCCACCAAATCTTATCACCCTTTTTGGATTTTTTTTTAAATTACTTTTGAAAATAAATTGAAAGTTCTTTATCTGATTCCTATTACTGAAAACTGAATAAAACGTCAATTCATTGGTTTTTCCTATTTTTACAAATATAGAAAATCATCTCTCTATTTTTTTTTGTTATTTCATTTGGTACAATGCCGCAAATAAAAAGCAGTACTAGCCATTTAATTACTCACTTTATTTGTTTTTGATTATTGCAACCAATATATATCTCTTTATTTACAAATAAAAAGAATGTGGAAGTATTTCTTTTATGAAGTTTTTTCTTTGATATAAAGAGAATGTGGAGGTGTTGTCACTAAAAAATAAAATAAAAAAATAAAGAGTGAATCCGTTGTAGGCTTGAAGCCAGGCCCGACCCATCCATAAAGCAGCTAAAGCATGTGCTTTAGGCCCCAGTCTACTATACATTTTTGCAACAGTTTTTGGGGTACCCCAATCGGGTCAAAATTTTGACCCGGAATTAATTGTTTTTCGACCCGATTTGGAGAATCTCGGATCTTGCCTAATTTGATAGTTTGCTCCGATTTTTATTCATCAAATCTTTCCATAGTTGCTGCGACCTACATTCATGGCAAAAATGATTCAGTTTCTCAATTAAATCTCACTTAGAGATACACAAAATATTTGCAGTTATAACAATAACAAAGCTGCGATATGTAATAATATCTCTTCTTCCCTATTAAAACGCAAGAGTAATTATTCCATTAATCATTTCTTTCTATCAACTAAAGCAATCATATCAAACTGATATTATCGACTTGGAAATTAGTTAATACCTATAGGATTCTATCTATATTCTCTTAACAATCAATCTAGCATATTCTCTGTTATTCCACTCATTAAGATAACGCAATATATTCAATCCTTGATCAACAAGATTTTCTAATATTCACCTAAACCTAATGGAACCTACTAATTCAAATTCTATAAATAGCCGCTCATTTCCATCGTCTCTATTCACACACTCTCTCATTTCTCAAAAGCAATATATCATATAAAATTCCCTGCCTTTACCTGCAACAATGGCCTCCCAGTTTGCTATGTTGAGAGATGTCAGACCATACAAGACATCTTGGCGTGTGCAGGTTAAGGTTCTCCATTCTTGGCGTCAGTATACCAACAACACAGGTGAAACCCTTGAGTTGGTTCTCGCTGATTCACAGGTAAAACAACAATATATCAGAGAGCCTCATTTAAATCTACTATTCATTAGTGTATTTTAGTACCTAACTCCAAATCTACTTCATTACTAAAACAGGGTGTCAAGATTCATGCTTCTGTTAAGAAGGATTTGGTTGCTAAATATGTTAACAGCCTACAAGTGAATGAGTGGAAGTTCATTGAACATTTTGCACTTACTCATGCAGCAGGGCAATTCAGACCAACTGCTCATCTATACAAGATGTCCTTTGTCAATGGTACTACTGTGACACGGTCTGACATTGTCTCTGATTCAAGCTACTTAACACTGGCAAGGTTTAGCAGAATACAGAATGGGGATTTAAATCCTTACATGTTGATTGGTATGTGCTTTCTAATTCTAAAATATACATTCTCATATCTTCAATGAATCCAGTTTATTTTTGTTGTTACTTAATGTACTGTCCTGAACCAAATATAGATGTCATGGGTCAAGTGGTGAATATTGGTGAGCTAGAGGTCCTGGAAGCTAATAACAAGCCAACCACTAAGCTTGACTTTGAGTTGCGTGATGAACAGTGAGTGATCTGATATGGTTGTTTTTTTATTACATAGACTGAGAATTTATAGAATTAGATTTGATATGCTCTAATGTTTTCTACTGCAGTGATGATAGGATGTCATGCACACTCTGGGGGACATTTGCTGAAAAAATATTTCAAGCATGCCAAGCAGCTGATGGAATCATGGTGATTTGTGTTATCAGATTTGCAAAGATTAAGGCATACAAAGGTAAATTACTATTTCTATCTAAGGTTTTGTAATGAATAAATTTTTAGTTGACAATTGTTCCTGTTTCCTTTCTAGGTGTTAGGAGTCTCTCTAATTCCTTTGATGCCTCACAAGTTCACATCAATCCACCTTTCCCTGAGATTGAAGCTTTCACCAGAGCGTATAAGTTTATTTTTCAAACTACTCTAAACTTATAGTTTTATTATAACTGACTGAAAATGACATTCTTTGTTTTTCTATTAACAGTCTCCCCTCTAATGGTCTAGCCTTAACTTTCCGTGAAAGTGTTCCTAAGTTCCAGATGGTTACAGTGAATAAGGATGATGATTGTCTTCAGTTTGAAAGGAAGACAATATCAGATCTTTTTAACTCAACAGAGGTTTGTATTTGTTTGAGTTATTCATATAGCATTGTCATCTACTTTAGTGTGGGAAATCTGATTAATTACCTATACCCTGTAGATTGGAAAGGCTAGAGTTATCTGCACAATCTATGGAATTGATACAGATTGGGCTTGGTATTACTTTAGTTGCCGTAACTGTAATAAAAAGGTCACTCACATTCATTCTGGAGTGAATACTGCTTCCATGAAGAAACAAAAACCAAAGTTTTGGTGTGACGTCTGCAGGAATGCTGTCACTAATGTTGTAGCAAAGTTAGACTTCTTTGCTTAATCTAATTCTAATGCATATTTATAAGTTTGTGTTTTTTTCTTTGAAATAATCACTAATATGACTGCTCTTATTGAAGGTACATGCTATATGCTAAGGTGATGGATAACACTGGTGAAACAAAATGTCTTTTGTTTGACAGTATATGCTCAGAAATTGTTGGTGAATCTGCTGCATCATTGCTAGGTGGATCATTCAATGAGGTAACATTCTATTATGTGAATTATATATGTAATTGATATATATGAAACATTCAACTGATAAGTACTAATTTTCTTATGTAGATTGAGGACCCTAATGATTTGCCTGACGTGATAAGGAATTTGGTTGGCAAGACCTTTCTCTTTCTGCTATGTGTTGAGAAAGAAAACATTTGGGATGGTAAGGATTCTTACAAGGTTTCAAGGATCCTAAACAAGGATGGACTCTTGCAAGAAGATGTCATTGAGGAATCTGAACAATTGGTTAATCCTGCCTCAATTGTTTCTGGAGATCAGGTAACATTTTCTAACTATCTAATAGCCTTAAAATTATACTAAATATCTCTCCTACTGATAATATCTATTTTCAGTGTCTCATGTTAACAATGAGTCAAGACACGTCTGACTCATCTACTCCATCTTCTAAGCGTGTTTATGCTCCTAATCTCTCTGAGTCAGAGCAATCCTCAAGTTCTAAGAAGGTGTGCATTGAACCTAAAGACTTGCAGAAGTCAGAACTTGAATTTGGAGAGAATGGTCTGTCTGAAAATGGAGTTTCTGACAAGATCTCTGAAGTTGTGAAGGTAGAGAATGTCAAGATTGAAAGCAACAAAGGCAAGGGTGTTCAAGACAATGGTGATCTTCCTGTGACTGAGAAGAAGGATACCAAGCAGGTGGCTAAAGCAGTTGGAGTAAAGATCAAACAAGAGAAAAAGTGATCTAGCACCAGTTTGCTAAGCAATAAGGAGTTATCATAATTCCAAGTTTTTTTAAATTTCATTGTTAGACATTTCTAAGGTTTTTGTTTTGTTTTTTAATTTATTGGGTTATTTGGTTACATTTATTCTATATGCAACTTTCCTACTTCGTTATTCTGGTATTATCATTGAACTTCACATACGGAATAAAACATTTACTATAATAATTACAACTAAACCCGATAGATATCGATATCACTTTTCTTAAGTAACCTACATATATGATTAAGAAAAGAAGTCTTGAAAAGTGTAATATGGAAATGTCAGTATAAAACAATCATTGCTAACATATATTCATTATTCTATAGGATCCCCAACGTTTCATTTTCCCTTCAATATTATATCCACTATACATATTTGATACGTTGCTAATTATATGCAATATCTATTTTCCTTTTTTTTTTTTGCATTATTAAATCTAAAAAACAACCTCTCTAACCCTTCTATAAATACCAAGACATAACCTTTAGGTTTTCTACAGAAACTACTTAGATCCTCCAACCTAAAATCGCTTTTCTGTTAAGTTTTCTTTCAATCCTATGGGTACTATTGATTACATTTCTGATCTGAACCTCCAAAGGCCTAGATGGACTTTGTACGTGAAGATTCTGTCCATCTGGAATCAAGGTATTGATGCTTTTGAAGAACCCACAATCATGATACTCGCAGATGAAAGGGTTAGTAAAAGCCATTTGTTCTTTCCTCTGTTTGATTATTGAAATATATATATATATCTGCGAGTGACAAGTACTCATTTCTTTCTTCTTTTGTTCCTAGGCTAATATGATTGATGCATATGTCCCTCCTGGAAATTACTTATACAATTTCCGGTCAGGTCTGAAGGAGGGTCAGTGGTACTACATGGCTGACTTCCATGTTGTACCTTCTACTAGACCTGTTAAGTACTCCTTCAATCGTTTTGCACTTGAGTGTATATGGCCTACCACTATGTGGCCTGTTGGTCCTAGATCTAATGGTAATTTCTTCAACTTCATTCATTCTGATGAAGTTGAGTATGCTGGCTCTGAGGATAAGGACCATGTTTCAGGTTATGACGTTTACATAATTCAGTTTTAAAAATTACTGTAAACTTCTTTAAGTGATTAATTCACTAACTATAATTTTTTCTTTTGGCAGATGCTATTGGTGTAATCTGTGATGTCTCTGCAATTCAAAGGTTCCCATTTGTTTGTCGTGAAGGACAGACAGACTATGACTCCAGATATGTTGTTTTCAAAATCAAGGATGATATGTAAGTAAAACCTGACTTCTATATAAGAATTAGGTTTTTAACTCATACTCATAACTTGAAAACATTGTAAATTTGATCATGTAGGGGTAGGTTTACAACCTGTGTTGCTGTGGGTAGGAACTGTCAGTCCTTTGTGACTAAATGGTATAGGAAAATAACTTCCAAGACATACAAATATGATCTTGTTGTCATAGTCCTGCGTTTTTGGAGGGTTTCAGAGTATGAAGGTGAGTTTCATCTCCTGGAACTATACAATTTTGTGACTCGGCTTAGAGAATGTATATTTACCTACTGTGTATGATCTACATTCTTATTTAGGTGCAAACTGTCTGATGAGTGAGTATGGTTGCTCAAGGCTTTTTCTGGATCCATTTTTTCCAGATTTTGACATTCCCAGATACATGTAAGTACTAAACTCTCCTTAAACAAATCTGATATCAAATTACCAGAAACAGAATTCAAAGTTTAAGTTTGTTATATATCGTGCAGCCAAAACTTTCAAGAAGCAGAAGATGATGTCCAGGATATGGGAATGGAGTTTGAACGTGTGAACTAAAGCACAATGTCTTTGAATAATGTTTTGCGGTGTCTCAGTTATAAGGAACCTACTTTTGATTTTATCTATGGTTTAAAGACTTTAAACTTTTTGTTTCTGTTATGTATATTTTGGTTTTATTGTTGCTGGGCCAAGGAAGAACTTATGTGACTTAATTTATGGTTATCTTTGTAGCTTCTATATTCTAATTTAGTCGCATTTATTCAAATTATATTAGTTGTTTCATTTGTTTTGTTAACAAGATTTCACAGATCTTCTTGACTAATCAAGTTGTTAAAATTACCTTTTAGTATATTCCATCCTTCCTTAGTTGCTAATGTTTGTGAATATGAGAAATATCCAATTGCTCTGTTTCCTGATACAATTAATAAATAACAAATCTGGTCAGTAACTTATCATTGCGTATATTACGGCTCTTAAATATTCATGAAATCAATAGCAATGCAGAAAGTAGATTGCCAAAATGATTCGCTATTTTCTCTTTTCTATATAACAGAAATTGTTAAGTAGATATTCCTATATTTTGGCAACAGACAATCAATTATTATTAAGTGGAGGATCAATTTCACTAGGATAACATTAGGTTTATATATAAACAGCAGTCACCTTCATATACTATGATTTCATCTTATCGGCTATATTCTTTGCTTCAGTAATAAGATGAAGAAAAAACCTCTACCTACAACAGAGAATAATGATCCATCTCCTAATCCACCTAAACGTAATCGTTTAGGTGAGCCTTACACTAGACTCAGGAACATTTCTCAGTATAATCTACCTATAGTGAGGAATGGTTCTGTCCCTCTTAGTACAGCTTTTGGTAGTGCTTTTAGAGATATTACTAACCTTCCAGAACCACAAGTTAGCCCCATTGAGAACTCTGCAGATCCTAATACATCTTCATCTACAAAACAGAACAGTCAGAATCAAGGTTAATTCTATAAACCAGTTTTCATTTACAATTCTTTTGTTTTCATTCTGATCAAAGATAAATAGAAAATACCTGGTCTCTAAAAGCCTGTCTTCCTTTTAAAACAGGTTCAATTCGTGGAAAAATGTCCAAGCCTTGCTCTCCTTACACCAGACCTAACCCATTGTTAACTCCATCTGGATTAAGCGCCATGACTAATACAAGCCAGAGTCTTTTTAGCAGAACACCTACAACTCCAATAATGCCTCCACCTTCTGTAACACCAAAGAGAAAAGGTGGTTTGATAAATTAAGTTCCACATATGAATAATTTTTGCAGTTATGGTATGATAATGTTTTAAATAGAGAAGTATATTGTATAAGTAATCAGTTTAATATCTGTTGTAGGGATTCAATACACTGTAAACCCATCATGTATAACCAACCACCAGACATCAAGCTTTGTTTCTCAAAGAATAAATTTGCCAAGGAAAAACTTAGATATTGATTTTACAAATGCAGAAACCTCTTCTTCATCTAAAGGTAACACTCTTTATTGAAATCTTTTTTGCTTGGAAACAAAATGTAATTAAGAGGCATGTCTTAACCTATTTTCCTGTTTTGTATTCTCAAGGTAATCTTACAACTGAAGTAATAGATAATGAAGATAGTGATTATAGCCAAGATGATGAAATGTATGATGATCCTGAGTTTGGTAATGTCAGTGAAGATGAGACACTAGCTCAAAGCTATGATCCTAGTTGCAGTGAAGGTGAAGATGAAGTAGTAGATAACAATGAAATGTCAGTTTCTGATGAGGAACAGATTGAAATGATGTCAAACATAACTGAAGTCTCATCTCATACTAATGATTTGGCAAGATCATCTATTGACTCTGTTCAGGAAGAAACACATGAAGGAAAAGCTCCTCCGAAAAGAAAAAAGAAAAGAAAATCAAAAAAGAAAAACAAACCAATAAGTAAATTTTCTGCCCTTTCCAGTACTTTTTTTATTTTTGGTAATTCTGAATAAGAAACTTATTTGATTTTGACACAATGTTTTTTCAGCTTATCTTGATCATGGTGACCCTACTTACTCATGTAAGTATTGTGGTGCATTGATGTGGCATGCTGAAAGAATAAACAAAAGACTTAAAACGACAGATCCTACATTTACACTATGTTGTGGTCAAGGTTCTGCTAAGCTGCCTTTTCTTAAAGAGTCACCAGAATTGATCAAGAAACTTCTGACTGGGAAAGATCCTCAAAGTAGGAATTACAAAAAGCACTTGAGAATATGGAATATGGTTTTTGCAATGACCTCACTAGGTGGGAAAGTAGATAAGTCTATATCTAAGGGTAAAGGTCCAAGCATGTTTCGTTTACAAGGAGGTAACTATCATTTGATAGGCAGTTTAAAACCTGCAGAAGGTGATTATGCGAAGTATTCACAACTCTATATAGTAGATACTGAGAATGAAGTAGATAACAGAGCAACTGTTATTGGGTTAGTATTATTTCTACTTAACAGGCTTATTCAATTCTTATGTATTTCTATGTTGTGGTATACTCAATCATGGGCATCTTTTTTTTTTTTTTAATGTAGCAAGGGGAAAGAATCATCTAGAAGAGGAAGCAAGGATATACTGAACAAAGAGACAATTGAAGCCATTATGAAAATGCTCAATGAAGTTAATCCTTATGTCAAGAATTTTAGAATTGCCAAGGAAAGATTTGAGTCAGTTAATCCCCAACCATTTCATATGAGGATATGCTCTGGTCGTAAAGGTGCTGATGGAAGGACTTACAGCATGCCTACTACTTCAGAGGTTGCAGCGTTAATCCCAGGAGACTTTACAGAAGGTATGCCAAACCGTGATATAGTTCTTCAAGAAAGGACTACAGGCCACCTAACCAGGATTAGCCAGATTCATATTTCTTATCTGGCTCTTCAGTATCCTCTGATTTTCTGCTATGGTGAAGATGGTTACACCCCAGGTATAGAGAAATGTTATAAGGGTAATAACCAGAAGAAGAAGAAGTGTATTAGTATGCGTCAGTGGTTTGCATTCCGTATTCAGGAGAGGCCAGGTGAGTGCCATACTCTTCTATTGTCGAAGAGGTTGTTTCAGCAGTTTCTTTGTGACGCTTACACCACTATTGAATCAAATCGTCTATCCTACATAAGGTTCAATCAGTCTAAGCTTAGATGTGAGAATGCAAACTCACTAAAAGAAGCTGCTGACTCTGGTGTAACAAATATGGAAGAAGAAGGAAATCAGATTTTGATTCCAGCATCTTTTACTGGTGGTCCTAGGTATATGGTTCAGAGTTATTATGATGCTATGGCCATATGTAAACATTATGGTTTCCCGGATTTATTCATCACGTTTACATGTAACCCTAAGTGGCCTGAGATAACAAGATATGTCACAGCAAGAGGGTTAACTGCTGAGGATAGGCCAAACATTGTTGCTAGGATATTCAAAATCAAGTTGGATTCTCTGATGAACGATCTAACAGAAAAGAAGATGCTTGGAAAGACTGTCGCATGTAAGTTGTCTGACTTCTTCCAATTCCGTGACAATAAACTGAGACTATTTCAATATTTTCACACTATATTATATGTTATGCAGCTATGTATACTGTAGAATTCCAGAAAAGAGGCCTTCCACATGCTCACATTCTTTTATTCATGGATGCTAAAAGCAAACTTCCAACAGCAGCCGATATTGACAGGATGATATCTGCTGAGATTCCAGATAAAGAAACAGAACCAGAGCTTTATGAGGTTGTTAGTAATTCAATGATTCATGGCCCATGTGGTGCAGCAAATATGAGTTCTCCATGTATGGTGGATGGCCAGTGTTCTAAATCGTATCCTAAAAAATATGAGGATATCACCAGGGTAGGCGCTGATGGTTTTCCTATCTATAGAAGAAGGCGCTCTGACCACTATGTTGAGAAATGTGGAATTAAATGTGATAATAGGTATGTCGTTCCATACAATAAAAAGCTATCAGTTAGGTATGGTGCTCACATTAACGTTGAATGGTGTAATCAAACTGGGTCTATTAAATACTTATTCAAGTATATAAATAAAGGCCCAGATAAGTTAGCATTTGTTGTGGAGCCTGTCAAGCCACCACCAACAGATAATGGCTCACACGTAGATCAAACAGCTAATGGATCAGAACCATTACCAGAGGAGAAAAAGAAGAATGAAATAAAAGATTATTTTGATTGCAGGTATTGTATCTTAATTTTGCTCTTTTTCAGTTTATTTCTGTGATTGAGAAGTCTGGATCCTGAAATGGCTTTGTTTATTATTCAAAATTGTAGATATGTGTCAGCATCTGAAGCAATTTGGAGGATTTTTAAGTTTTCGATACAGCATAAATCAACACCTGTTCTGAAGCTATCTTTTCATGTAGAAGGGAAGCAACCAGCTTATTTTAAAGGAAAAGAGGTGATATCAGATGTTTTGGACAGAATTCTCAATCGAGATTCTCAATTCATGGCATGGCTAACATTGAATAGGAATGATGGAATTGGAAAAAATGGAAAGCGTGCTCGAGAGCTCCTATATGCAGAGATCCCTGCATATTTTACATGGGATGGAACTAATAAACTGTGGAATAAGAGGTCTAGAGGATGGTCCTTAGGTCGGATTAATTATGTTCCCAGGAAGCTAGAAGATGAATATTTTCTACGAGTCCTACTTAATATCGTCAGAGGTCCTACATGTTTTGATGACATTAAAACATATACTGGTGTTGTCTATCCAACTTACAAAGAAGCATGTTTTGCACGAGGAATTCTAGATGATGACCAGGTGTTCATTGACAGTCTGGTTGATGCGAGTCAATTCTGTTTTGGTGATTTTTTGAGGAATTTCTTCGCTATGTTGCTACTATCTGATTCCCTATCTAGGCCAGAATATGTTTGGGAACAGACGTGGCATTTGTTAGCAGAAGATATTCAACAGAAGAAGAAAAATGAGTATGACAATCAAGGTGTGATTAATAATGAAATTGCTAAAGTTATATCATATCTATTTTCTCAGTTAAATAAGAAATGATTCTATTTTTTTCTTGACATTGCCTTTTATTATGTATGCAGATTTGAATCTGACAGAGGCAGAAATTAGGAACTACACTCTTCAAGAACTAGAGAAAATGATGTTGTCTAATGGAGGTACTCTTGAAGATATACAAAACTTTCCTAAGCCAACTAGAGAAGGTATAGATAATTCCAACCGTTTGATTGTTGATGAAATGAGGTATGACCGTACATCATTGGCTGAAAAGCATGCTGAGTGGATAGATATGATGACACCGGAGCAGAGAGGTGTTTATGATGAGATTACCACTGCAGTATTCAATGATCTAGGTGGAGTGTTTTTTGTGTATGGATTTGGAGGTACAGGAAAAACTTTTATTTGGAAAACACTTTCAGCTGCTATTAGATCTAAAGGAGATATAGTTCTAAACGTGGCTTCCAGTGGTATCGCTTCTTTGTTGTTGGAAGGTGGAAGGACTGCTCATTCAAGGTTTGCCATACCTCTTACACCTGATAGCAGTTCAGTGTGCAGGATAAAGCCGAAGTCTGATCTTGCTGATCTGATAAAGAAAGCTTCTCTTATTATATGGGATGAGGCACCTATGATGAGCAAGTGGTGTTTTGAATCTCTAGATAAGAGTTTCTGTGATATCATTGGTAATAAAGATAGCAACGTATTTGGTGGAAAGGTTGTTGTCTTTGGAGGTGATTTTAGACAAGTTCTACCTGTTATCGCTGGTGCAGGCAGGGCTGAGATTGTGATGGCAGCTCTTAATGCTTCTTATCTTTGGGATCACTGTAAGGTTCTAAAGCTTACTAAGAACATGAGGCTACTTAAGAAGGATTTGAGTGTAGAAGAAGCAAAAGACATCAAAGAATTCAGTGATTGGCTTCTAGCTGTTGGTGATGGTAGAATTGCTGAACCTAATGATGGTGAGGCTCTAATTGATATACCTGAAGAACTTCTGATTACCGAAGCAAAAGATCCAATTGAATCCATTACTCGTGAGATATATGGAGATCCAGCCATGTTAAAAGGTACTGAAGATCCAGTATTTTTTCAAAAGAGAGCAATTCTGGCGCCAACCAATGATGATGTACACACAATCAACCAATATATGTTAGACAAGTTGGAGGGTGAGTCATAGCTTACTATCTTTGTGAAATTATTTCCTTCAAGTCTTTCTTACAGCTAAAAGGTTTTTCTATTTTTTCAACAGGTGATGAGCAAGTTTTTTACAGTGCTGATAGTATTGATCCTGAAGATTCCGATTCACTTAAAAATCCTGTTATCACACCAGATTTCTTAAACAGTATCAGGCTACCAGGTTTGCCACACCATGCTTTGCGTCTGAAGATTGGTGCTCCAATCATGCTACTCAGGAATATTGATCCTAAAGGTGGTCTATGCAACGGTACTCGGCTTCAGGTAACTCAGATGACCCCACGTGTTCTTCAAGCAAAAGTTATAACCGGAGACAGAATGAATGATATTGTTTTGATTTCATTAATCAATATTACACCATCCGATACAAAGCTACCTTTTCGGATGCGTAGAAGACAGTTCCCAGTATCACTAGCATTTGCTATGACTATCAACAAGAGTCAGGGACAATCACTAGAGTGGGTTGGACTTTATCTGCCTAAGCCAGTGTTTTCTCATGGTCAACTATATGTTGCTTTATCTAGGGTTACCTCAAAGACAGGTTTGAAAATTCTGATTCTAGACAAAGAAGGGAAGATTCAAAAGCAAACAACTAATGTTGTTTTCAAAGAAGTTTTTCAGAATATTGACTCATAATGCTTCTTGCATTATTTGTCAAACAATCTTATCAAAGAAGGTATGTTTAGTTTACCATTTCATTTTATAATATAATTGCTTTATGGTAAGCAAAACCCCCAGTCAATCAATCATATATTTGACTAACAATCTACTTACCTTTTCACAGATTCAATGCCTCATGGTTCAAAAGAAAGTAACAACCAATCAATCGACTTTCAATGCCAGTTATTGTGCTAACTATATTTGACTTCTTTAAACACTCTTACTTTCGTTTTATTTGGTTATATGTCTTTCTTTTTATGTATTGAATTAAAGTACCAATCACTCAAGCAGATGCACAATCATTTTGTTTTCTCATTTTCACTCAATTTATCTTAGCTTAACATTAATGAATATGTTGTATATGTTTCTAAATTACATTTCAGTGAGAAGAAAGTGTAAACTAACCTTGCATAGATGCGGATGTAGATTTGATTCTCCTTGGTTTCAAATTTTTGTCCTGATGTGTTCTGATCATAGAAGCTTCCTATTCAATATACAGCAAGGGTTAGATACTTCAAAATAATCATCATAAAGTCCTTTATGCCGTCCAAAATCACTATCTGTACTCTTACCTTCTCTTCTTTTTTTGATCTGCTTATGCTAAGTTAAGGAGTTTCCCAAGCTTCAATTAGTCAGATTCTATGTTAATTCCTAGACAAACACACATTGATCGATTAGCTAATCAGTACAGTTGCTATGTCATTCAAAGTTTAGCTGTGCTCATAACACTGAAAATCATTTGAGTTACAAACTATTGAATATACTAATGTCAGAATAAGAATTGAACTTACAGTTTCAGATCGCTTGAATAAGAGGTCCCAGAAGCAAGTTCCGATAAACCTCGGATGCCAATTGCCACTTGATCTTATCCAAGCTGTTCTCAGTAGCATCAACAATTCTCTGCGCATTTTCCGAAATTGACAAAATGGGTCAATTTAAGACTGTGAATTAGAAAAGGAGCCAAAATAAAGATACTAAATTGTAGCAGACAGATATCGAGTGAGAAAGATACCGGAGATGCGCCGTTGGAAGCCATGTTAATTGGGATCGACGAGATCGGAAAGTTCTTTGATCGATTAGAAGTGAATAATTGCTGATCGATGAATCAAGAGAAGAAGGGGTTTTAGAGTTTTTTTTTGTTTAGGAATGAGCTGAAGAAGACGAGGTTAACGAAGAAGAAGAAGAAGAAAATGGAGAAATTGTTGTTAGGTTGATTGTGTTTCGCGGAATTGCAGTATCTTCACTGTACCAACGAGATCAAATCAGTATTAACCGGCCGGTACACCACTGGATCAGATAAACTAATCCGACCGGTTCTTTTTTTTTTTTTTTTTTTTGGCCCAGGAACATTAATGGGCTTGGTTGTCGACAGCCCAACATGTATGAGAGGTTAACTTATTTTGTATTAACATGTTAATTATGTTGTTAAGTTCAATATATATCATGCAAACTAATTAACTAAAACATATTATTATCTCAAACAATAAGTTTTTTCATATGAAAAAAATATTTACAGCCATATTTACAAGATCAAAATTTAATTTTTCCTTTATAAAATCAAACTATCGTGCAATTTATATTGATTAAAATTACTTTAATCCTTCACATCTAAATAAATCTTATAATACAAGATAACTAAAATCTGAGAATTATATTAGAATTATATATTGGGAATTAACAATCAAAATATTAATTTATAAGAAATACAAAATACTAATTTATAAGAAAACATCCAAAAAGAATTGACATTTAACATATAAAAGCCAAGTCCACATTTATGAATATTAATCTTACCATAGAAACCAGCTGTATGTTTACACATTATTGAACTTTTAAAAACTAAATAATTTTTATTTATGTTGTATCAATTAGACGATTAATATAAAAGGAAATACTTTTTATGTAACACATATGACTCGATTAAAACATGTTATAAACAAATAATATTGAAAAAACTTATAACACAATCAAAATCCCAACCATAATACATAAATATATATATCACCACAAAATAAAATATAACCAATTATTATTGTATTATTAAATAACAAATAATAAAAATATTCAACCCGCGGTACACCGCGGGTAACAATCTAGTTAATATATTAAATTTGTGGGAGATATTTTCAATTAGTTTAGGTAGCTGAGATGGTTATGTAGACTTTGGGACAATTCCTTGGTCAAAATGTAATATATAACACCAATATAGAATAAAAAGAATGTCGAGGTATTGTCACTAAAAATAATAATTAAAAAGTGAATTTGTTGTTGCTAGTCAAAGGTGTAATATATGACACCAATATAGAATTTAATAAATAGAGTGAATTAACATTTTGTGGAATGATACATATGACTATAATCATTAACCATGTTCTTTTCTCTTATCTGTGGTCAAGAAATTTTTTTGCCTCCTCTCATATTGTTTTGGCTTTGATCTATTCAAAAGAAAATTATATGTTCTTTTAAATTGTGTTGGCTTTGTTTAAATTTTCAGTTTGAGAAAATATGAGAAATATGAAATTTTACACTCAAAATTGTCCAACACAATTTCAACACATAAGCTAGTTTAGGTTTATTCAAACATTCTTTTTTAAAAAAAAAATTCAAATATTTGTATCGTTATGGCTTAAGTAATTTTTTTTTAATATACTATATGAACTTTGAATTATTAACTTATATAAACTTTTCGGGTATGTATTTTAAATTAGTAAAATTCTATTTAGTATTCACATATCATCCAAATTGTCACCAACTATCGTAGGCTTTAAAATAAATAAAATCAGGTCCAAATATCAAATGGATTTCCTTTTCTCCAAAATTTAGTGGCTCCAAACAGTAAAAACTACTTAATCCTAACAAATCACCACGACTAGATGGACCTGCAACAATTATCTACAAAGCAGTTTGAAGTTTTCTGGAATGAAAGTCACTAAATCTATTAATAAATTCTACCAATCTGCTTTCATACCAGCGTCCACTAATACTACTATATTTACTCTCGTTTCAAAGAAATTTAGAATTTCAAAAATAGAGGACTACTAGCCTATCTATTGCCTCAACACTACCTACAAAGTTCTCTTCAAGCGTTTTGTGTTAAGGCTCGAACCAACCCTTCTTTCTTTGATCCTTTTCAAGCAAACTGCATTTGCATTGTTATTGGAGATACTATTCTTTTCCTTTTTTATATTTATGACTACAAAACTTGTTTTCTAAAGAAATACATTTTAGAGTAAGTTTTAGAATGAATATATAGAAGTATTTTGTCATATTGAGCTCAATAGATGCTTGTACCTGAATAAAGACTCTTTTGTCAATAAACGATTGAATCTTTGGTTGTTTACAATAGTCTGAATTCACTTCGTTGGTATTTCTTTCTAAATTGAACAACATATGCTTGCATTCTTTTAAATTCGAATTTTATTGAAACAATTGATTCAAAAAATTTTATTTCGTAATAATAGTTAAAATTAACCCATTAACTAGTTTGAGCCAACATTAACTCATTATCTAGTTTTACCGAACTCTCTATTTCTTTGTTAGAAGTATTTTTTTTTTTCATTTTAGCTCTCCATTCAAACTAAAAATTGATTAAACTAGTTTAATGTTGGTCATTAACTTTACTCTTGTATTTAAGCTTTCTCTTTTATCTCAGTTACAAATAAAATTCACAAATCTTGAAAATAGAGATGATGAAGTTTTTTATACATAAATCTTATACAACTCTAAAGCAAGCAAGACTGAATAGTAAGAGGTTCACTTTCTCCAACTAGACCATTGGCATTTGGTTTTAAATTTTCTTTTTACTAAACTGTAATATTTATATGTAATTAACTCACATTTAAACTAATGTGTGCCTACACTTTTAAATTCATCTGTCATTTCTACTCAATAACCCGAAAAACTTCACCTCTCGCTAAAATACATTTTTTTTTTTTTTTTGTGCACCAAGATTATATTGAACATCTCTTAAATTCCACATTCAAACACAAGAAAAGAGGCCCAAATTTACATACAAGAAAAGAGGCCCAAATTTCCGTCTTGATGGGCTGGAAATAACAAAAGAAGGCCCATATAAAGATGGGCTTCTACTAATCTCCAAAATAAACTGGCGCCAATGTGTCATTTGGAGGCAAATCCACCCGTCAATTCCTTGGCGGGAAAATCAACGACGCCTTCTTTTTTAGTGAATCCTCCATTTTTTTTTTTTTTTTTCAAACCTATCATCTTCCCACTCCCTTCTTCTTCATCTTCTCTAAAAAAACCTAAGCACTCAGAGAAAAATAAATAATCCAAAATCAAAATCATAGAAGGAACAACAAATCTGAAATCTCCACTCTCGCTTTCGATTTCTCAGATTCTAGATCTTGTTTCAATTTTCCTTGGGTTTATAGATTCCCTAATTTTTCTAGGTTTTTTTTTTTATTCGATGGAAGAAGTTTCGACGGTGAATGAAATTGAAAATCGGAAGACGATGATAGAGCCGAAGAAGCCGAATAAGCGGAAGAGAGAACCCGCGGCGATTGAGAATCTAACTTCTGAGGAGAAAGAAGCTCAGATCTCGTCGTTGAATCTAGAGATGAAAGGGCTTTTCGAGTATTTCAGAGAAGTTATGGATCAAAGTAAGAGAACAGATCTGTTTTCTAGGTTTAGTGAATGTTCGTCTGTGAATTCAATGGTGGCTTTGTTGATGGAGGAGATGAGTTTACCTTTGTCGAAGCTTGTTGATGAGATTTACTTGAAATTGAAGGAGAAGATTGAAAGTGTTACTATTGTAGCTGTGAAGAGTGCTGTTGTTTCTGTTGGTCAGAGAGTTAGTTATGGTGTGCTTAATGCAGATGCTGATGTTTTGGAAGATGATACTGAATCTTTTCTTTGGTGTTGGGAGGTAATTTGTTACTCAATTGATAGTTTTAAGGGCAATTATGGTGACTATGTGATGTTTAGTTGATATTCATTGTGATTACTGGCAATGTTTTGGGTCTTAACCCCCATTTGGTGGTAATGGGTGTTTCAATTCCCGAGTATATCGATAAGATTAGGAGGAATAAATTGGTTGCTGTTATTGGTTCAGTGGGGTTTGTATCTTTGAATCTTGATAGAAATGGTAATTTTGGTGTGCTATAATACTCTTTGGTGATATCATTTAATGCTTGAGAATTGAGATTAATTGTTTCTTTGATGTTATAGACGAGAGATCTGAAAATGATGCCGAATTCTGTTCGTGGATTGCTAAAAGTTCGCCGGACTTGTAGGAAGAAGATTCATGAAAGGATTACAGCAGTTTCTGGTAAATGTTTTTTTTTCTTGTGGTGATTCTTATTGATTGTTTATAATATACGAGTGCTCATGCTTTATGTTGTATATCAGCAATGTTAGCTGCATTACAAAGAGAAGAAACTGAAAAGGCGTGGAGATCTGATTTGAGCAAAGCTTCTGAGAAGCTTGGTAAAATATTAAGTGAGGTGGATATTCGTTCATTCATGGATAACATGATGCAGAAAAACAGCACAGAGATGTAAGCATCTTCAGTTATGTAATTGGTTTATATTTTTCTCTTGTTGTTTTTATTCTTACTCAGTTATTGTGTTTGGTCATTAAGGGCTGAGAAAGACTCAAAGAGAGAAGAGAAGCTGCTTCTTAAACAGTTGGAGAAAAGTAGATGTGAAGCTGAGAAGGAAAAGAAGAGAATGGAACGTCAAGTATTGAAAGAAAGATTGCAACAAGTAAGCTGATATTTTCCTTCATTGTCTTCTGGAATTCTTTTCTGGTGCTGTTTATTCTCTTTTGGTCATTTTGGATGTGTTATTTGATTTCAAATTCTGATTTCTGACTGAGCAATTGTTCGCTGTTGCCAGGAAAAGGAGCAGAAGCTACTGCAGAAAGCAATTATTGATGAAAATAATAAAGAAAAGGAAGAGACTGAGTCAAGAAAACGGATAAAGAAACAGCAAGATGAGTCGGAGAAGGAGCAGAAGCGTAGAGAGAAGGAACAAGCCGAGCTAAAGAAACAACTTCAAGTACAGAAACAAGCTTCAATCATGGAGCGGTTTCTTAAAAAAAGTAAAGACAGTTCATTGACCCAACCCAAAATTCCTTCCAGTAAAGTAACTGCTCAAGAGCTGTCATGTACAAAACATGATAATGAAAGTGGAACAGTTATTCAGGCCATCGACAACGCCTTTTCAACAACTTGTGAAGTTACAGTTGATGATATTCGCAGGTATGACATTAGTTTTCCTTGTTGATTGATTCTAAGAGATGTCACTTTGGGTATTGTGATCTGAGTTGTATTTCCTTGTAGGGAACACTTTGCTTCCTGGCGTCAGTTGGGTCATTCGCTCTTGAGTTCGAAAAAGCATTGGGGGATGCGTAGGCAGCCTAAGAGTGAACTGTTTCCAAAACTAAAACTAGCTACATCTGATGGTGAACCTAACATGGAGAAGCAAGGGGATGGACGTGAAGAGAAAAACTTTGATGGTGTAACTTGCATTAGGCAGTGTGAGTCTTCCTCATCTGATCGTAAGAAGTCCAGGAGGGCCAAGCAGTTGCTACAATTTGATAAAAGCTGCAGACCAGGCTTTTATGGTATCTGGCCTAGCCAAAGGTTAGTACTTATATTTGAAAACTTTCATTTCAGCAGTAAGCTAATATAATATAGATTATTAGTTAGCTAGAAATAAATATCTGTGAAGTCATGAAGTTTTTCTCAGCTGCCTATGTGACTACTTTTTCATGGTGTTTAATAAAGCATACGATAAACCTCTGAAATAAAGATACTCCTACGCTACTTTACCCTGTGCTGAACCATTGTCTATGTTGGATCTGTGGTTATTATCATCTTATGCATTTCAATTTGGATTGAACAATCATTGTAGTGAACTTGTAATGTAGAGATTAGAGAACGTTCTCAGTGATTCTGCTACAACAATACCATTCCTTATTTTGATATGCATCTGGCCGTCCAATTTAAAGGAGAAGATAGTTTATACTCTGGAAGTTTGCTTACAATGGTACTGTTAGGTTTAGAGATCCTAACCTCTGTAACTTAATGAGGGATCTTCTGTTTAACATTTGCAGTCAAGTTGTAAAGCCACGTCGTCCTCTGCAAAAGGATCCAGAATTGGATTATGAAGTTGATAGTGATGAAGAATGGGAAGAGGTAGTTTTATTGAATTCAGTACATGCTTTTGGAAAAAGTAATTTTACAACCCAAAAACTTGACAAGAGATCACTGGGTAATAAGCTGTTTGTTGTTTACAGGAAGAAGCTGGTGAAAGCCTTTCAGATTGTGAGAAAGATGAAGACGAAAGTTTGGAAGAAGGATGTTCAAAGGCTGATGATGAAGATGATAGTGAAGATGACTTTATGGTTCCTGATGGATATCTATCAGAAGATGAGGTAACAAAGCAGTTTTTAATTAACTCGTCATAGATTATTCTAAATCTAGGTTGCAGTCTAGGAATAGATAAAGCCAAATTTGCGTTTCTTTGGAGTATCCAAACTAGGTTGCGTTTCTTTGGAGTATCCAAACTATTGATCAAGTTACAATTTGAATTCCTCATTTATAACGAATGTAAAGTTTCTTGAAAAAGATTTTGTGATTTTTTGTTTCAGGGGGTCCAAGTGGACAGAATGGACATTGATCCGTCTGAACAGGATGCAAGTACGCCATCATCTAAGCAAGATCAAGAAAATCAAGAGTTTTGCGTATTACTCCAACAACAAAAACATCTGCAAAGTTTAACTGACCACGCTCTCAAGAAAACGCAGCCACTGATCATATGTAACCTAACGCATGAGAAGGTCCCTCTCTTAGCTGCTAAAGATCTAGAAGGGACACAAAAAGTGGAACAAATATGTCTACGAGCTCTCATGGTGCGACCATTCCCTTGGTCTTCTCTCATTGAGATATCGATCAATGACATTCAAGATGAGGATCAAGAAACCAGCAAGTCTTCTTGTAGCCAGAGCACTCCTCCATCTAATTCAAAAGCAAAATCCATACCCGACTCAGATTTGCTTACAGTTGTAAGTGGATCTCTCGAAACAAATAACATTTTTTATATATTGCTACTTAGCTCTAACAAGAATTTGGCGTCCAGGTATCAACTATTCAATCATGCTCTCAAGGTATCAATAGAGTAGTTGAAACATTGCAGCAGAAGTTCCCTGATGTTCCAAAGACTAAGCTTAGACAAAAAGTGCGTGAAATATCAGATTTCGAGGATAGCCGTTGGCAGGTTAGTTAATACTTTGATCATCTCGTTTTGTTTTTGCCTTGAGACAGAGTTGCTTATCAACATTCTGCGATCTTTCGCTCTAATGAACAGGTAAAGAAAGAAGTATTAACAAAGCTTGGATTATCACCGTCACCAGATAAAGGCGGTAAGAGACCGAAAACAATATCTACATTCTTCTCAAAACGTTGTTTGCCTCCATCCACAAAGCCACAACCTGCAATTGAAGACGCAGCAGAGAGATTGGAAAATGAAAATGCTTAAAGTCTCGTTACAGTTTCATCTTCTTTTTTTTTGGTTACATCCCTCAACTTGGCTAAATCCTTTTTGTTTATCTCTTGTGGATATGTATAATGCATAATATCGGTAAAATGTTTGAGATGAGGGAATGATAAAATGGTTTAAGAAGCAAAATGAAATAGTGAAATGTTTTGTTCAGTTAAAAAGTCTTTAAAACTAAAATTCTTAAAACTTAGGAGTAATAAGCCTTAAACCTTTTGTTAGGGTTTAATATATAATACGACGTCGTTTATTAGCTCTTTTGTCGTTTTTCACCATTCTTCTTCCTCGCGGTCTCTCAGCCTCCATCGCTTCTTCTTCGCAAGTCTCAGCCTCAGCTTTAATCTCTTCTTCGAAGTTGTGAGGTTAGTTCTTCTCTCAGCTTCTGTTACTTACATTTTGAGAATGTCGTATTTGAGAATCTGGGAAACGTTTTTGATGAATCATGAGTTTATATGATTATGGAACTTTAGACTGAATTTTTATTTGCTCTGCTACTGCTATAATATTTTGTGTGCAGTCACCAATCCAGCAACCATGGGACGCTCTAGAATTCAAGTTAACAAAGCGCACAAGACTAGATTTACCTCCAAATCTTCTCATAATCTCCACAGAACTTCCCTCCAAGGTAAACTCTATAAGCCTTAAACAGTTCCTCTGTTTCTCATCTTCAGATTCTGAAATATTTGCACCGTTTTATTGAATCAGATAGTGGCCGGATTGGGAAATCAGACAGTAATAACTATGTTAAAGGTGCTAAAGCTGCTCGTCTTCAGCGTGGCAAGATGGTAAAGTTCTCCTTGTACAGAGTTATCAAGATTTTGAATTTGTGTTTTTATTGATTTTTGTTTAATGTTAGCTTCGAGAGCAGAAGAAGGCAGCAGTTTTGAAGGAGAAGAGAGCATCAGGAGGATTAAACAGTGCTCCTCGGGTTATCGTGAGTTTACATTGTTACTTGTTTCATGTGTGTTTTGTTGCAATCATCACCCTTATGTTTTGTATTTGCTAATGATGATAGGTTTTGTTTCCTCTCTCTGCTTCTGTGGAATTGAATTCACTTAATGAAGATATCTTAAAGCTATTATCTTCTGATGGTTCTGGAGTCGTTTCTTCTTCCACAGTTGCATCTTCTGAGTATAAGCTTAAAGCAACTGTATGTCTATTCCCTTATGATATATGGTGGAACTAAGATTAATTGATAAGTCGAATCCTTAGTGTGATCGATGTTGTGAATTTATTATAGGTGTTAAAGGCGCCTCACGGGGATCTTTTGACATGCATGGAAATGGCCAAGGCATGTGAATTATTGTTTACGTTTGTTGGTTCTTTCAGTGAGCAGAGTTTGTAACAGGTGTTAACTGATTTATTTCTTACTGGTTAATAAATAGGTTGCTGATTTGATGGCTTTTGTTGCATCTGCTAGCTCTCCATGGGAAGATAATAACTCTAACTATATAGATTCATTTGGAAATCAGTGTCTTTCTGTGTTTAGATCAATTGGTCTACCAAGCACCACTGTATTGATTCGTGTAAGTTTCTTGCTTGTCTATATATTTTTTAAATGTTGTTCTTGAAGTTGAGCTTCTCAAGTTCGTTTTGTATGATTGTAGGATTTACCGAGTGAATTAAAAAAGAAAAATGAGCTGAAGAAGATATGTGCCTCTCAACTTGCTTCTGAATTTCCCGAGGATTGTAAGTTTTATCCAGCAGATACCAGAGATGAGTTGCATAAGGTACATTTTCTTTCTTTTAGTAAAGCCGTTTTCAATAGATATAAGGTCCCTAATCTGTCAAGTTTAGTCTAGATGATGTAAATCCATACTTCTGGGAATGTTTGCAGTTTATGTGGTTATTCAAGGCACAAAGGCTTACTGTACCTCATTGGCGGAGTCAAAGACCATATGTTGTGGCTCAGAAGGTACTTGGTAACATCTAATTTGACTGAGAAAAAAGGTTTTGTAAAAAAGTATAATAACTCCATAATTTTGAGTGGTGCATTTAGGTTGGGATGCTGGTGGATGATGAAAGCTCAGGAAAGTGCACTCTACTTCTCTCTGGTTACTTGCGTGCTCGCAAACTTTCTATAAATCAGCTGGTAATCAAGCCTTTATACTCTCTGTCATGCCTTATGTTGTACCCATGTCCGATCCCCTGAATTTTTTTTTTCCCTTAAAATTAGGTCCATGTTTCTGGCGTTGGTGATTTTCAGTTCTCAAAAATTGAAGTGCTAAACGACCCATTTCCTTTGAATGAAAGGAAAAATCAGAATTCCATGGAATTAGATGCTTTACATGATGAAGAGGTATATATGTGATATCTTCATTCACAGATCGACAAACTTTTACTATATAAGAGTTACATTGGGTTGAATGCTTGCACAACATCTTTCAAAGAAAAAAATCTTTTACTTTTATGGTTGTTGGAATTCAGTCATGATATCATATTCTGATTAATTGCTTCCTTAAGAAATAAGATGTTATTGTCCTTTCATGATATTATTTTCACGGCCTTCTTCTATTTGGCAGTTCACTTAATTCTTTTTTACATGTGTTTGATTTGACCAGATATTGAAGTCTCTGGTTCCTGATCCTATAAAACAAGAGCCTTTAGTAGTTGAAAACACTCCAGATCCTTTAGCAGGGGAACAGGTAAGTCCAATTAGTTCTTTCAATGAAGAAGGGGAAAATTGACTTGTGTTGTTATCTGTTCTGCGAAGTCACTAGTTGTGTAATGCTTCATTGTGTAGACATGGCCAACAGAGGAAGAAATGGCTGAGGCTGACAAAAATCAGAAACAGGGAAAGTTAAAGAAGAAGACTTTGCCGAGAGGGACATCAGAATATCAGGTTTCTGGATGGTTTTTAACCTGATGTTCTTACCCTATTTTTCTCTCTGGTGCAATTGTCCTCCAAAATAAAGGCCATCACTCGGTGGCCCTCTTATTTTGGTTTATGATTTGGTTTCCAGGCTGCTTGGATTGTGGATGACACAGATGAAGAAGATTCTGATATTGGTGATTCTGATGATAACGGTATGGTATTGGATAGAGAAGAGGATGCCAATGAGGAAAGAAAGTATGACCAAGAATTTGAGGATGACGAAAAATCACTGAACGTGCGGGATTTTGATAGTGGAACTCAGAATGACTCCGAGATGATGGTAAGTGGTTGTCTACTTTTTCTGTCACTTGCGAAAATAGTACCTGTAGTTTCACTGTATTTATATTATGGTTGAGTATCTTGGTAAAGTTACAAGCCAATCTGCTCATTGTTATTGTTCAGGATGATGAAGACTTGACAGATGAACAAATTAAGGATGAAATAAAGAAAATCAAAGAGGCACATGCTGATGACGAGGGTTGGTGTTTATTTCTTTTGTGGAGTTATTTTCAATATAAGTTATCGTGTGTCTGTGTATATGTACACATATTCATTTGAGTCCTTGTACAGTGTCTGAATCTCTCAAGTTCTCATTGATTTTGTCTTTCCTGTATTTTCTCATTGTAAGAAGTGAAGTAAAGTTTTCTGTTATGTTTTGTCAGAATTTCCAGATGAAGTAGAGACTCCCATTGATGTTCCTGCAAGAAGACGTTTCGCTAAGTACAGGGGTCTTAAATCCTTCCGAACCTCCTCGTGGGATCCAAATGTAGTAACACTGATCTTGATGTTGATTATTTTTTTGCCTGTAAAGTGTTGTTACTAATTTTTATTATTTGTTTGCAAATGCAGGAGTCTCTACCTCAGGACTATGCCAGAATTTTTGCTTTTGATAACGTTGCCCGGACTCAAAAGCTTGTGCTCAAACAAGCCCTGAAGATGGAAGAAGAAGACAGAGATGATTGTGTACAGACTGGGTCATATGTCCGACTGCATATTAAGGAAGTGCCTCTTGGTGCTGCCTCTAAACTATCCTCCCTTGTTAATACAAAACCCATTATAGGATTTGGGCTTTTACAACATGAATCCAAGATGTCAGTTCTGCATTTTAGGTAATCACTCTTTAGATTTCTATTTGTTGAGACCTTTTGTGCTCAGCTTTATTCTCATCGCGTTTGTCTATGCTTTTGCAGCGTAAAGAAGTATGATGGTTACGAAGCTCCTATTAAAACGAAAGAAGAACTTATGTTCCATGTTGGTTTCCGTCAAATCATTGCAAGGTCGTACGATTATTCTGCTTTATCTACTGCAGTAGCTTTTGCTGTTGGCAATCTTTATTAATATTGGTTTGGGGGGAATTTCCAGGCCGGTATTTTCAACCGACAATTTCAGCTCAGACAAGCACAAGATGGAGAGATTCTTGCATTCGGGGAGTTTCTCGTTGGCTTCAATATACGGCCCAATATCTTTCCCACCCCTTCCTTTGGTAGCTCTAAAGATTTCTGAAGGGTCAGATCCTGCCGTTGCTGCCCTTGGTTCCTTGAAAAGCATTGAACCCAACAAAATAATTTTAAAGAAGATAATATTAACTGGGTAATGTTATTACCTTTCTCTTTCACAGTACAATTGCATACACAATATTGTAATTCTAAGCTGTTTTAAATGTGGTTTGGTTCAGGTATCCTCAGAGAGTATCAAAAATGAAAGCATCAGTCAGATATATGTTCCACAACCCAGAGGACGTGAAATGGTTTAAGGTAAGAAGGAAAAGTAGAATCGATGGATTGAGAATTTATGTTTATTTCATAATATTAAGCTCAACCTTGGGAATGGAACAATGTTTGTTTGTGCAGCCTGTAGAAGTGTGGTCAAAATGTGGTCGTCGTGGTCGTGTGAAGGAGCCAGTGGGCACACATGGTAAGGCCTTATTATTATTCTTAGAATATAGATTGAAATAGTTGAAGTTGGTATCTAGAATCTTCCTTATACATATGGACTATGCAGGGGCAATGAAATGCATATTCAATGGAGTGGTGCAACAACATGACATTGTGTGCATGAACTTGTACAAACGCGCGTACCCTAAGTGGCCTGAGCGTCTGTACCCGCAGCTTCTCTGATTCCAATTTGTAGAATGAAGCTGATTATGTTCAAGTTTCTTTGAATTCACATTCTAGTTTGGCAACTTATGTAGGTGGTTTAGTGGAGACTCCTACACAGTTTTGTCCTTAATGGGAATTATATCATATAAACCCAAAATTCACAACGATCTAAATTTATCAGAAAAAATGAAAAGCAAAGAGGCAAATGCGATGTCATAGTAGTTAGTCAGGGGGTTGGTCAGGCTCAGGAGGCGTAGATGGCTGGTCTCGGACAAAATCAAGTCAACAGCGCACAAGCCTCACTTTGTCTTGAGAGATGGCATGAATAGGGAGGTTACTTGGTGATCCAAAGAAGCAAGAGAAGTCGACTCTTGAAAAAAGGCCACACAAACAACAACATTCTCCAGGATTAATCCATTCTCCCAGATAAACTAAAGCTGAAGATCGGAAAAGCCGGGATTCTACTACCTAATCACCTGTGTTTTAAAATGCGAAAGGCGACCTAAGGCGTGAAGACCCTCTGTTATCGCCTTGCGCCTAAGGCGAGCGCCTCGGTCGCCTTTCAGATGTGAGGCGACAGAAATTTAAAACAACGTAAAAACATCTAAGTAAAGTGAAATCCAACATAGTTTTAAACCTTAAACCAAACTCAAAGCAAGAAAAGTCTAAAGATAAACAAAAACATCTTAGAAAAATGAAATCCAACATAGTTTTAAACCTTAAACTAAACTCAAAGCAAGAAAAGTCTAAAGAGAAAGCCAACAACATCTAAAAAACGCCACAATTGTCAATTAAATCAAAGTTGAAACTCTAAAATCCCATCTCATCATCACCATCACCATCATCAAACTCATCAATCTCAAACTTGAATATGGGAGTTTGAATTGCTAGAGAAGAGGAGTAAAAGAAGAGGAAGAGGCAAGGGCACGATGCCACGACCTAATGATCATGGGAATTTATTTATTTTCTTTTTCAAGGTTAGACGGCACAAATGACTAGGTGCTTGAATGGAAGTGCGGCAAGGCTCCGGTGCGGCGACCCTAATCACAGGGTCACTGATGAATGGCAATCCGATTTCAGTGCAGCAAGATTCAGATGCGTGGAGACTCTGATGAGTTCAGTCCAAACTTCAAAGACTTCGAATCACACTCTCCAGATGCGTTTGTGGTGCGGCAAGCTTTCATTAAAGTAGTACTTTACAATTTTGCCCTTACCTAATCAAAGAAATTACATAGATTCAGTCCAATTTTTAACGAGACTTTCTTCTCACAACATTGTCGGATCTTCATCATCGTCATCATCGGAGATTTTTTTAGCCACCACCGTCTCAGTCACCATCATCTTCTTCATCAAACCATCATCGCCGTCTTCTTCATCATTGTTGCTGTCTTTGAAGTGTTATGCTCTAATCGGTATGTCTTCTCACCAATTCGGGTTTTAAGGGTCTCTGATCATAAAATTGTAGTAATTGGATTTCATACTCTGTAGTTATTAGTCTATAAACTCTCCAGAAGAAGTGATGATGAATTTATTAGCTTTTGATTGTATAGATAAAGCTTAATATATATTGCACACCATATGTTCGACTAAATGTCTAAATGAGTTTTTTATAGATCTTTATTTTCTATAATATTCAAAAGCTTTGTCGTAAAATTGATTGATAGAACTTATTGTATTTTTTCGTTTTTTTTTAATGATTTTATACATTCTTAAAATACCATTAAAAGAAATTTGTAAATAAAAATTAAAATTTGGTGATTGCAAAAATTAAATTTGCTGACTAGATATTAATTTATATATATAATTAATATATAAATTTAATTTAAGAAATGTTTATATAAACATATATTATAAATTGAATTAATGTAAAAAAAAACTGAAAATACAAAAATAATATAACAAGAGGCTAATTTGGTAATTTTGTTATCTAATCACACTCAAATCGCATCCAAATCGCTTTGTCATTCAAAAATATAATGTAATCGCATCGCACCCAAATCGTAATTCCATTCGTAATTTTAACTAACCGCATCACTCCCAAATCACATCGCTCCCACACTCAAATCGTAATCTCACCTAAAACGGACTGCCATTCGGGGCCTAGGTTTAGCGTGTAACTAAGTTTTAAAACCCTAACATAAAACAAAAACACATAAAAATTGCCTTAAATCATAAAGGCAGTAAAAAGCACGCCTGCGGCATCAACACAAGGCAGTGAAAAGCGAACGCTTTAGGTCGCTTTCAGGATCTCGCTTTGCTTCAGAGATCCTAGGCGATATTACTATCGCCTCACCTCGCCTTGTGCCTAGGCACGCTTTAGGCACGCTTTTTAAAACACAGCTAATCACTAACCAAAACCAGCCAAGCTCAAAACAACCAACAGAGCTCGATTCACTCTAGGAAGAGGCAACAAGACATGGAGCCAAACAACTCAGCTTCACAAGGCGGGAGCAAAGACACAAAACGAAGACGAGTGACAGGCAAAGGATGAAGGAGAGCAGAAGCTTACCAACCTATAAAACTATGACCAATATATATCTATATATTTCCATTTCGAAATCACCCTTAAATCGTTGGAGATTAGATATTGTACAATATCTTTTGTGTTTTCATTACATAGTTTTAGTACTTAAAAAGAAAATAGAAGAAAGATACATACGTTGTCTTGAACTTTCAAATTTCAACCGTATTATCCATATAATGAAGAAAAAGAAGGCAATAGCAATGCAAAGTGAAGCCATCAAATCAGCAGAGAGTGTCTTCAAACCAATGCTGAAACTTTGTCATCTCCTTAGAAGGTAAAGCAGCCAAGACATAAACACCTTTACTATCTCCATCGATGTCCGGAAACAGCAAAACTATGTCTTTTCGATGATAGACAACGGGACAGCTATACTTAGGCTTGCCCCAAGGATACTCAACCTCTGCGAAACCGAGTTTCCACCACGAAGAAACCAAAACTTCCCCATGTGGAAACCCTTTGTATAACTCTCCCCAATCTATAGCAGACCGCGCATACTCATCCGTTATCCTATTTGCCCCATCACCTACTATTTCCACAATCCTCCCAAACGGCTCTTCAAGCAATGCCTTGCATTTCGCCTTTGCGTAAGCAGTTAAAACTGCGTTTCCAGTGTATGACGATGGAAGCTCAGGATTCAGCCTCCCTCTAATGTCCACCGCGTAAAGAATCGTTGATTCTCTTTCAAGATTGGTTTCTTCTCCTTCCTCTGCTGCCACAGAGAGTGCCTTGCACCTCCAGACCAAAGCGGTTACAACGTTGAAACCGGTCACGCGAACATAACCACTACTAGTCTCCGAGGCTCTCTCCTTGAGCTTCTTGATTTGCTCAGAGGATAGCTTGAAGATCTTGAAGTCTAAGTGCTGTGAAGTGGCTTCGAAGACTGTTGTTGTCTCACAGTCTTGGAACTTGACAAGCTCGTGGTGTGGGAATGTGACACTTGGTGGATGACGAGCTTTGAGAAGAGTACGGTCGTTGCATGGAGGTGTTGATAAGGGCTTCTCATGAAGTAGAGAGGCTAAGTTTTCGAGGAATGTTTTGAAACTTAGCCCATCGAACGTTGTATGGTTTGTTGAGATTCCCATTGCAAATCCACCGCACTTGAATGATGTTACCTGCCCAAATTTTCATTTTTAAGTACATTCATCTCCATGACATGATAAACTCAACTACAAGGACCAAACAAATTTTTTTTCTTTTCAAGATATCTATATATACATTTTTGGAGACATTTATGAAATAAATCCTGGAGTTCCAACTTATTTACGAGTCCATGCCATTGACATTTATTATTTAGATTTACAAAATTTAAATTTAAATAAAAGATATTAACCAAACGATATCTTGCCTAATTTGTTTCTAAAAATCTTTACACAATATTTCTATATATCTTCAAAAAAATTCCATGAATTTTACTCCACAAAATATGCATAAAACAGATTTATAGCAAATATTTATATTAACATTTTGCATAGCAATAAAAATACTAATTTATAATAATCAAAATATTCACATAGAAAAATCATATACACATACAGGAAAAGGAACTATATCTATTATTATTTAAGCCGTTGCTTTATTTAAATAAAAAAACACAAAAACTTGAAATCATATACTTTATATGAATCATATACTTTATATGATAAATTTAAAATATATATTAGTAGTATAAATTTAAAATCATTCAAGGAACGGTAAACCACGGGTGAGATCCTAAAATTATTGGATTTTATAACAATAATAATTTATTTTTTTGGATTTCATAACACTAATAATTTAGCTAACGGGATAATATGGACGGATTTATATGGGATGACGGGTTTGGATCGATATTAATAAAGAACGGTATATCACGGATGAAATTCTAAAATATTAACAATCAAAATAAAATTATACAACCTTAAACAAAAAATAACAATATTAACAAAACAAATATAACTTAAAATTTCAAATTTTTAGCTATAAAAAAATCGACCCACGGTATACCACGGAGTAAAATATTCAAAATTTTAAAATCGACCATACATCGCTACTTAAAAAACTGTATGTTTTCGTATCTATACTTCGAAAATTGAAACCTAAACAACAGTAATCATACACTAAATAATACATAGATATATATCTACATTTAAAAATACAAATTAATATGATATATCTTCAGTTAATCTTTAAACAAATAACATTATTTTTTTTAAATATAGCCCCGCGGTGTACCGCGGGTTAAATTCTAGTATTATTTTAAATCACTTCTTGTATTTATTATACGTACATTATGGGTATATATATATATATATATATATTTGTTAAATATTATGATTTATGTGTATTTTTTTGGTTTGGTTAATTTTCAATGTAAAGTTTATTTACTGTTTAAAAAAGAAAAAAAAGTTAATTTTGAAAACTAATGTTGAAAAAAAAAATATTTTTTAAAACTTGCACGTTTGGCAAAATTATTTATATACTGTACATAGTATATTTACATACTATGACACATCTAAAAGATGTAGACAATACTATAGTTACTACCTATATGTTCATTATATGCATGGTTTATATAATTTAATTTTCTTTAGAAAGTGATGATTACATTGTTTGGCAGTATATATCAAACAGAGTTATGTCACATTAATTTAGATTGCTTTAAGTTTGGTAGGACTCAATAAATGAGCAACAAAAATAACCAGCGTTTTAATTTCACGCGGAACAAGTAGATTTATGTTACAATCATATATTATAAAATTTAATCAAATAAGTAGATTCAAATTTTTATGTCAAGAAAAAACAAAAAAAAAAAACACTAGATTCAATTTTTATTTTGAAATGATGAACATTTTTCACTTGCTTCTATAGTTTGATAATTTGACAATGCTAATGTGTAGATTCAAAATGTATGTCTAGTTTTTATATAAATAAGAAATAATAAATTAAATAACAAGCAAATGTAGATTATGTGTCAGTATTGTACATTGGAAGAATTTCATTTTTTTTGGCATATTATATGTTTGCAGGCGAAACTGGAACATGTCCGAGTATATATATTTATATGTATGTCACATGTTACTTTGTGATTACATATTTACATGTTTCGTTATACTTGACATACATGATGTATATATAGTTTGAATAGGGTGGGTGATTTACTTAAAGATTTCTTAAGAATGTTTTACTTGAGTCAATATCCCAAATATTTACGTTTTCGTTTATGGTTTGTTACAAACAAATAGAAATATAACTCCATAATGCCGAGACTTGACCTAAGTTCAGTATTTCATAGATTATCTTAAGTAATTAAATTAAGGATCAAAATTTTACTATTATTATTTATTTATAACTATTGTCTTAACTAATTTATCTTATATTTACTTATTGAAAATTTTCTTCTATAAAACATAAGATTTGTGGAAAGATTTGTAGAGGTATACTTTTGACATACATGGTGCACCTTTCTTATACATTTATATTTTGAATACGGAGGATCTCACAACAAAACTCCGAATTAATCCTTGGACTCTATAACAATTTAATAAGCTTACAATAGACAATTATGTTGGAAATTGTAGTAGAAAACTCAAATTCTAACCTATAACCATATGGTCCTCGACCAATGACCTATATGAACTGGATTTATATAAATATCATGAAAGTACTTAGATCCTTGAGATCCCTCCCTCGAGTTTGCAAAATAGCTAAAAGTTTACAAAATTTATTGTGAACATGTTCAAAAATATATTGATTCTAAGAAAGCTTATTTGTGTTTATACACTCAAAACTTTTGTTTTTTTTCTTCCCTATTAAAAGAAAATTGTGATGTTGACAAAAAGCAAAGAGAAAAAAAAAAAAAAAGAAAAAGAAACTTGTGATTTGTTAATTAGATTTAGGATCATTTTGGAACAAAAAATTAGAAAGCAAAGGTTGGTTACCTGAAAGGCAAACAAGGGTTGATCATCTTTGGGCAAACTTGGAAGCTGACTTGTAACCAACTGAGCAAAAGCTGGATTCGGATAAACCAAATCTCCAAGTTCCTCCAACGTGTACTCACTCGCCGCCGTCACAAAGCCAGCTCCGGCGCCATTACAGTCAACATCTAGCCGTCCAGAGCTAGGATCCACCCGGAGTCTCCCGGCCAAGAACTCATAAGCGTCCATAGCTTTCACCAACGCCTTTCTCAACTTCTCCAACACCATCTCGGGAGGAAAATCTTTGTTAGGTCGGAAGAAATGAACTGTTTGGACGTCAAAGTTGAGTATTTGGTCGACGTTGGACAAGAACATGGATTTTCTATCACTGGTTTCATCAGATGGGAAAATGAGTGATGATTCTTTGATAGTAACCTTGAGATCTTGAAGAAGCAATGGTGGAGATTCTTGGTACGAAGAACCCATTTTGCAACACTTCTCTCTCTCTTTCTCTCTAATTTAATTAGGTTTTGAGTGAAGTTTGTGATTATAGGTTTGAGACTTAATCTATATTATATAGACTAACACATAGTGAAAGACGTTTTTTTTTTTTTTTATCTTAGCTTTATGATTATTTGTGAGTAAATTATATAGTATGAAATAATCCATGGAGAGTAATATTGATCCCACAATAAATGTGACTTTAATTAAAAACAAAAAAAGATTTGGTACGGACTATGAAGTTTCGTGCTACTACGTCGACGTCGTTTTTATCCAGTCACATGAAAACGTTCTTTCTTTAAAGGCAAAAATTGTCACTGTTGTATTATTGTGTTGTGTTTATAGATTTGGGAAAAATGATGGGCTGCTTTGGTGGGTGTGAGTAGGGTTGGTGATTTATGTTGAGGATTTTTGATAGGACAAGTTTGATATGTCGGTGTTAGCTACATAATATGCATGTGATCAACCTTTTTGAGTTGATTGATATTTGCCAAAAAAATTTGTGGTTTGTGGAAGAATACGATTTTTTACCCATTTGCAGTATCTCATTACGGTTACAGTCTACAATTCGTCTTTATCCTTTAGTTGCTAACTTTTTATTGCCATATTAAAAAGCATATGAAACTCAAACGAAATACTCTAAGAAAGCAGGTAATTACATTTACATATTACCGAATCCATCAGTAATCACATATATCGATGATCTGTGGACAAAAAAAGTATGTCAGTATATATATGATCGTTGGCTATATTATTAGAAATGTTTCACATCAAAAGTTGACAAGTTTTTTTGGGCAACATATCCACTTTTAAACTAGTTTTTAGGTGTGGATTAGACTCACATTTACTAATATAGTATTAGAGCTATCAGAGCCGTCCATATGTACAAGCGTGCCAAGCCCATGCTTGTAGTTTTAAGTAGAATAACTAAAATTTGTGAAACTTTCAGTAGTAGATTGGTCATTGCATCGGTGTAGACCCAAAAGGTTAAGGGATCAAACTCTTCTCCCTTCATTTCTCTTGTAATTTTTGTTTTTATCTTAGTACATGTAATCATTATAGAAGAAGGATCAAGAGTTAAAGAACTACCAAAAGGTTTAATAATTTTAAAGCAAATAATCTAAAGAAGAAAAAAAGAAGAAGAATACACCTTAATAAAATATAAAAAATCTTATAAGAAAGTATGTTCTACGGTTACAGAAATAAAGGGTATATATTATATATAGGCTTTGGGACGCAACCCTAAAATTAAGAAAAAAGAAGATTTACAAAATTCCAACCGATCTGTTATGTATCCCAACCGATCGGTGGGTGGCGTCTTTCTGTACCAATCGGTTTGATTTTATAACCAATCGGTCCTCTTAATGGATCATCTCTTCTCTTGACGCGTTTTGGCCCATTCTTCCTCTTAAAAGCCCATTTCCAATCCGTAGGTCCAGAAACCTGAAAACACTAAAAAAACATCAAAAACGACATGTTCTTGACTAAAAGACTCGATAAAATAAATAAATATATATATATATATATATAAAATTGTGTTAGAAATATCACTTAACATTTACTCAATAGATACAAGATTTGCGTCAAAGATCAATGTCACTTTCAAATGAATATACAACTTTGATGACATTGTGGGGTAATTTGGAAAGCACAAATGAACCTGATGATCCATGTATTTGTGGTAAGGCTGCTCGTAAGAAGGCATAGAAAGCTAACATAGTTAAGTTTTTTAATGGACTTAATAATTCTTATGCCATTATTTGGAGACAAATCATCATGAAGAAGGTTTTCCCTACATAGCTGAAATCTACAACATTCTTGACTAAGATAATAGTCAAAGAGGCTTCTCTAATGTATTTGATCCACATGTTGCATTCTAAAGCTCTAAGGTTATTCCTTCTTCTGGACATATGATCCAACTGTTTGTTATGTTCGACCAAACAAAGGAAAGCCTTTTTTTCCTTTTGTAATAGAGTTAGTCATATAACAGAAAGATGCTGGCTTTCCTCCTCGCTTTACTCCAAAAGTCAAAAGTATTTGATAAATTAATTAAACCACGTCCTGTAGTTGCTCAAATTATTTTGGCTTCTTTTTTGTCTAATGTTGCACCTAACAATCTAGAGAGTATGATTGAAAATCTTAACAAAGATCAATTACAACAATTCATAACTCTATTTAGCTAGCTCTCAGCTACATACTCAACCAATTTCTAATTCTAACGAGGTTAACAAATCCAAGATTGATAACACTAGTATTTCATTTTTTCTTGCTACATACTGTAGATTCTAGAGCAACTCATCATGTATCACATGATAAAAACCAATACGTGGGTGATAGATTCTAGAGCAACTCATCATGTATCACATGATAAAAACCAATACGTGGGTGATAGATTCTAGAGCAACTCATCATGTATCACATGATAAAAACCAATACGTGGGTGATAGATTCTAGAGCAACTCATCATGTATCACATGATAAAAACCTATTCTTAATCCTTGATAATACTGTTGTGAGATCTGTGAATTTGCCAACAAGTTTAACTGTTAAAATCAATGGTGTGGGAACAATTAAGATCAACATTCACATTTTTCTCAAGAATGTGTTGTTTATTCCAGAATTCTGATAGAACCTCATCAGTATCAATTTCTTAACTACTGATCTTGGTTTCAGAGTTGTCTTTGATCCAACTTCTATCGATATTTTCTAAAAATTGTGGATGACCATTCAAGAACAACACGGGGTTACTTGTTAAGAAATAAAGTAGAAGTTTTTATAGTCTTCCTAGCATTTGTAAAACTTTTTGAGAATTAGTATAACCTTTAAAATCAGTGAGATTGAGTAATGCACCAGAATTAAATTTCACTAAGGCTTGTTTGTTTTTGGGTTATCCTAGAGGTTACAAAGAATACAAATTGATGGATTTTGAAAGTAATAATATTTTCATTTCTAGGAATGTTGTATTTCATAAGAAGTGTTTCAATTGATTAAAGATCCAAAGTTAGATATTTTTTTTTGAGTTCTTCACACTGATGGATTCAAAACCAACACCTAATCGAAATTTGATTAAATCAGAATTGAATAATATTTTCTTTATTAAATTAAAGTCACTATAATGGCACCATTTCTTAGCCCAATTCAAAAAAGCATCAAATCACAAAAATTGAACCAGATTTAAAATGGGATCCCAAATCAAATCAGTATTTCTCACGTAAAAACCGAACCTTTTCTCGGATACTGATTTTGACTCCTTGAAAACGAAGAACCTCGGATCTAACCCAAATTAATCTATATCAATCGACTTTTTGGATTATATTTTCAGTGTTATCTCATTCGTGATCTTTCTCAGTATTTGCTCCTATTCTTTCTCACATTTATTTATAATCAACGATCTACTATTCATTCGCAAGATGAAAAATATTTTGATTTTGGTTTTTTCCAAAAAAAAATTATAAGGATTTATTTGTGGATATGCAAGTTATTTGCGCTCTAGTGGATAGTTATCCATCCATGTTGATGAGTTTTCTCATCAGAATTATTATGTTGATTTAAGATAGGATGGACATTTTTGTAGATTGATTTGAATTGGATTGTTTTGTTAATCCCTTTTGCTAACAATTCAAGATTTCGATCTTACCACATATTTTACAACTTAAAAATACTCAACAATTAGCTTCACTGCTTGTTTCTATCGTGGATATACAAATCATTGGGTTCCTTTATGAAAAGTTTTCAATCAAATATCTTTAAAATCCATGAAAGGCAGCCGAGTCTTGAAAAGTTTGTCGGACATTTTCTTTTTATTGAGGTAAATTCATCAAACAAATTTGGAGTTTATGTTTACTTATCGACCTTCAACATGTGTGTAGCAATCTAACTTATCTTATTGGAATTATCTATTATTTGAGCTCCATTTATTAACAAATTAACACTAATTCTTACTCTCCAACATCTAAAGAGTATTTCACTCGACTTGAAGTTTATGAAAGGAAATGAGTTTACTATTGTTTTCTAACTTACTGTTAGTACTATGAATCTGAACGAGCTTTTCTTACGGTATAGTTTTGATCATCTGTCTTTTTGCATGTTTCTATCTTCTTACAAATGTCAAAACAAGACAATAAAAAATATGTTATTGCCAGATTTTTTGGGCGATTTAATATTACATCAAATGAATTCATTTGTGCAAGTGACATTCACAAATTCAAAATTAGGATTGATGATCTAATTATCAGAAAAATTGATGTCAATATTAAATCTATACTAGTATTTTTGCAGTCATTTTGGTGACGGGTGGGTAAAAATGCTTCCGGGTTATTTGGATACCCGACCCGTTTACAAATTTTAGTCATAAAAAAATTTGTTGGGTCGGGTTAAATTTAACCCAACTCATACACCGGATATTCTATATTTAATAATTTTGATATTTAGAAGATTTGATTAAAATTTAGAATTATGATTCTCCTATCATCTTTGTTTGATTTGTTTTTAACTGTTTTGAATCATCGTATAATACATAAAGTAAAAAAAAAAATCAATTTTTTTTCTGCATATACTGTGATTCGAAATTTTAAAAACGGACATATATTATCCAATTGACGAAAATGTGTGTTCAACGTTCTACATCGATTAAAATTTTTAGACAATGATTCAGAATCATATCATAAATAAGATCAACATTAATAAAATAAATGAGTTTTTTGGCGGGACGGGTTTGGCGGAACGGGTTTTTGAATCAACAGTAATAAAAAAATATTGAAATATCATTAATCCGTCGCTTCAATATGGATTAAATCCTTAATTTTTTTTAATACCATCAATATTAGACATATTAAATCAATCTCATTCAGAAAAGATTGTATAAAACCAAAAATTGTCCCGTGGTATAATGTTACTTAATAATAATTGTAAACTATAAAATATAAATATCTTAAATAATTATAAAATTTACAAACTTTTATATATAATAAATAATCGTTAAATTTTAAAAATTACTATTTTTAGAAAACAAATCACGGGACGGATTAAGAAGTTACAGGAAGGGTTATATTTCGGGACGAAGTTATATGGTGGACGAGTTTGAATCAATATTTATAAAATTTTAAATATCATTAACATACTGCTTTAATACAGATTAAATCTTCAGTTTATTAAAATATAAATGTCTTAGAGAATGATATGATTTGTAAACTTTTATATATAATAAATAATCATTAAATTTTAAAATAAAAATAAATCACGGGACGGGTTAAGAAATTACGGAACGAGTTATATTTTGGAACGGGTTTATATGGCGGAAAAATTTGAATCAATATTTATAAATATCATTAACATGCCGCTTTAATACGGGTTAAATCCTCAGTTTATTAACAATTGTCTCGTGGACTCGTGGTATACCGTTACTTAATAACAATTGTAAACTATAATATAAATAAATATTTTATAAGGAGATACAATTTACAAAATATTCTTATACTAACTTTAAAAATAAATCATCCCGCGGTACACCGCGGGTTAAAATCTAGTTATTCGAGTAAAAATGATATGTATTTAAAAGTTTAGAGCTTAGAATTCTTATGCTTATGTGGCAAGCCCAAAAACTTTCTTACTTTTTGTTTTTATCTTGGGTTTTGAGCAAAAAAATCTTTTAACTCGCTCATTTTTTCAACTTTATCCTTTATCTCCGGAAAATGCAGATTAATCATACGAAGTCCAAAATAATACGCAATGTAACCCTTATTCGTTATCGTCAAGTTTGTAAAAATTTGACAAATAATATGTCAAATCGAAACCCTCGCAATGAAGAGTTCAACTATGCTTTTAGAATTTTAAAAATCTAATGTATGTGACCGGAAAAACGTTTAGATTATATGTATAAGGGTTATATTGCGTATTATTTTGGACTTTGTAGGATTAATTTGTATTTTTCGGAGATATAGAGTAAAGTTGCAAAAATAGATGAGTTGGAGGGATTTTTTGTACAAAACCCATTTATCTTTAATTCTGCTATATCTATTGCCAAACGCTTATAATTCTATATCATATATATATATATATATATATATATTATTCTTAACCATCAAACACATTTTAAAAATCGATAAACTTTCCCAAAATAATATTTTGAATCCCTATAATATTATTTGAGCAATGTTTTGTTAGCAAAGTAACCAACAATCATGTGGTATATTACAAAAATTACTATTGAAAATAATAAGTTTAAAGGGCAAATAAAATTTTTGCTAGCAGGAAAAAATCGTAAAAGTCACAGACAAAACGCGCGGATCTTTTTAGTTCTATATGGGTCGGATTTGACCCGACATATAAAGGAACGCGGATCCACAAATAAATACTAGATTGATTGGGCCCAAGCCTAAATTTTCTTATTGGCCCATTCGTTAATTTGGATAATTACGGCAATGTTGACGGCATGATAAACTTGCAATGTTAAAAACGCAGTCGTAGACCCACAGTATATGCCCTCTCCAATATCCCAAAGCTCATCATAAACAACTAAACTAGCAGTTACTGGGCCTGAACAGAATTCATAGAAAGCCTACTCAAGAGAATTTAAAACTCTGATATACGTAACACTAGGCACTAAAACCCATGATACCTTGAAAAAGACACAAACATAAATCTGGCATATTATCTTCATTAAACACATTTAGGGCTACACCCTCCTACGAAATGTGTATCGAGACCCGATAAACCTGGTAACCATGACACTTGTGATATCTGGACCTTTGTAATCCGTTTTCGATTCGACCTAGTATTTGCAAATATGGCCTACAACGAAAAGGAAGGTCCCAGACTGCTGATTATAAGCATCCTCAGTCGTATAGCATATTGATCCGTTGTAGCATAAGCCCAGCACAAATCATGGTCGTACTGGTTTCGAACAGCCTGACCTCTTGCAGGAATATACTCCGCATATTGCTATGAAACAACTAACTTCTTCCAGGAATCTCACAGAAGATTTTGGTTATTGTGTCGTCGAATTGGACTATGTAGTTGTCATTCCTATATACCCCATTCATAAAGTCCCAAAAGCGCAATGCTGCCGGTTCACTAACGTGACTTATAATCCCCTGAAGTTTGTATTGAAAAAACCAGTATCCCGAAGCTGCTCCGACAATAAGGGTGGAAGGTTGGTCCGTAGCCGATTATGCAAGTCTCTTGGATAATCCATTTTACCTGAAGTCACAAAACATTGACCCAGTAAGCTACAATACAAAGAAGCAAAGGAAATTTGGTAAATAAACCCGATTTATCACTACATTAGCAGCTGCATCCAAACTTTGGCACTGATTCGAATTCATTAATTAAAATTCTAAAATCTTGAAGCAAACATAATTCCATATACACTATTAAGGGATAAGAAGAATTTCCTTTTAAGCAACAAACATTGGTTAGATCTTTTCAACCTTAAATGATATGCATAAATTAGTTCTCAATAATTCATACACAAAATTGCAAAATCTGCCTTAAATTCTGCTTTTATTGTACCAGCATCTGTAATTGTACCGATTCCGGTTTAATGAAATTCAGCAGTTTGACAAAAAAAAAAAAAAAATTGCTCACCGTAAAACATAATATATACTGGTTTATTTTAATTTCACATACAATATTTGCTATTATCAATTTCTATGATTTTGATGAACCTCTGTGTATCATAAGGTCTCACTCTATATTTTCAAACTTTTTTCAAAAAATTTATATGTAAGTTCAAACTTTACTATCTTCTGTATTGATTTGTAGCTGGGATTTGAATTTTTATTTGAAAAATAAAATAATCAGCATCCGTATATATATATATATATGTGTGTGTGTTTACCGTTTTAATAATGTCATATCTACAATGTAGATTAACCCACCGAAATATATACATAATAGGTATTTCAGTAGTATTTTATTTAAAACGTGAATCACAACTTTTATGACAAAAATACATTCATTAAAAAATCAAGTTTAATATGGAACTTGATGTAAATAACAAAATAGATTAGCTAAAAGTCTAAAATTACTAATTTTCCTAGATCACATATAATATTTTCCATAAATATAAACCTATTAAAATACACTTCTATATATTATGATACATTTATATTCTTAAAAAAAAAAAATTCTCGCACAACGTTACGACTACATTCTTTAATTTGTTGTCTCGCCAAACTATGCAAAACATCTCTATACTTTACGAGACAGATTAACTTATTTGATACTTGTAAATACGGGGTTTAACTAGATCAAGGGTCAATGCGGGGTTTTATTGGTTTGTTTTCTGGATTTTACCAAATTTATAATTAACGGATTTTAACATTGGACCTGAAACGGATTAGTGTTAGGTCGTCAAGTGTACTGTACCGACTGCAGATCTAGATCGGATTATGACACGTAGTAAATTAAATATATAGATTATAAAGTACTTAAAGCAAATTAATTAAATAAAAATATTTCTATTTTTTAATATTTTGTAAACAAATGAACTAAAATTTACGCAAATATATTCCCGCGCTGCACAACGTGGGTCATTACCTAGTTTCCAAATATTTTAGCTTATATGTAAAGATTCCTTAGGTATCAAATACATTAAATTTGTATATCAAATACATTAATTATTTTGATTCGAAATTAATTATTTCATTACTACTAGAAATCAATTTTTAAATTTAGGGTCCGAATGGTAACAACATATTTGATCGTGCGTAAAAAGCGGTTTTATTGTGTGGTACGGTTTAACTGCGGTACGTGCGGGAGAAACGTATTTGCAGGACAAGTGCGATTTTGTTAGAATAAGCGGTACAAAATAATGTTTGATTAGTGAAAAACTAATTTGCGGAATCCGTATATATATATATATATATATATATATGTTTAAAGTATAGTTAATATTTACTCTTACAATCACAAACACATTATAAATATAATAATTCAAATATTAATTAATATTTTCTAATATTTTGAGTCACCAAAATAATTTATATTTATTCAATAAAATTATTATTCAATAAAATTAATGCATACAAGTTTATTTAAGAATTTCAATATACAAGTTTATTTATATATGTGTGTGTGTGTGTATGTGTGTGTGAACTAAAACGTATAAATTTACTTATATAACTATATATAGATATATATATATATATATATATATACAGTAGAACCTCTATAAATTAATACTCGATAAATTAATAACCACGATAAATTAATAAATTTTGCCGGTCCCGAGTCGGGCCAATATAAAAATTAACAAAATTCGATAAGATAATAAGATAATAATTTTTTTGAAATCTCTATATAAAAATATGGTCCCGATAATATCATAAATTAATAATCATGTAAATTTGTATATATATATATATATATATATATATATATATATATATATATATATATATTAGTGTTTTTCATAAAAAATAGGCAAAATTTACTCTAAATTTTCAAATTTTAAATATGCATCATTTTTGTTTTAATAGTTGTATAGGTTTTTCAAATACAAGTATAGATGTCATTATTTATAAGTTTTAATATATGTATATCATTTATATATGTAAATTTTATAATCTTTGTTATTCATTGTCAAAAAAAAATTGTTTTCTCTTCAAAATATTAAATGTTTAAGTCTAAACTATAAAAGTTATAATATCCAAAAAATTAATTTTATTTAGATCACATTATTTTCCTCGTATTTTTGAAAAACTTTTTAACAATTAAAGCAAAACTTTCTATAAATTAATAAATATTAATTTACACTATAAATTAATAAATATTAATTTATAGATAAATTAATATCACTCTAAATTAATAAAATAGCATGGTCCCGACATTATTAATTTATAGAGGTTTTACTGTATATATACATTTGTGAAGTACAAATATGAAATAAATCTTGGAGTTGACACTTATTTACAAGAGAATGCCATTGTCATAAATGTTTATCTATTAACTACTATTACAAAATATTTTCTAAAAAATCTTAGAAACCATGGCTTCCAAATATGGTAACAAATTGATTTTGTTTCTAAATTCGATTAATTGCTAATTTTCTTAAAACATCTTTACCTAATTTAAACATTAATATATGATTATTTTTTCACTTTTATATGATCTTATAGTAATTTATTTTGAATTTATATAAAATACATATAATTAATAAAAAAATAGATTTTTTGTGTATATAATGTGATTCACATTTTTAAAAACGGATATATATTACTTAATCGATGAAGAAAAAATATGTGTACAATGTTCCACATTGTTTAAATAATTGGGCAATGGTTTAGAGTCATACTATAAAAAGGACCAAAATGATTCTGAATACAAAACGAAGTTATATGGTGGGACGGGTTTGGGTCGATATTAATACGGGACGGTATACTGCGGGTAAAACCTAGAATTAAAAATAAAAATATAATTACGTAATGTTAAATACTAAACAAACCAAACAATATTAACAAAAAAATATAACTTAAAATATAGAAAATTAAGTTTAAAAAAATTGACCCGCAATACCGCGGGGTAAATTTTTTTGATACAAAATAATATCAAATTATTATAATAGTCCATGATTATAAATGCTTTCTAATATTAACACTATATCATTTCTACACCTACAAATCTTCTAAGTACACATATTTCAATTATATCAATGATAATATAAAATAATTAAATGAGCATTTTTTTTATAATATCAATTTAAAAATCCAATAAATTATAAATTATTAAATAAAATACAATTTGCCCCGCGGTATACCGTGGTCCGCGGGTTAAATCCTAAATAACTATACTAGGATTTAACCCGCGGACCACGGTATACCACGGGGCAAATTGTATTTTATTTAATAATTTAATATAATAATTGAGTCATTCTTGGTTAAAATTAAAAAAATATAGTTTACATACATATAAAACAATTATTTGAAAACATTAACATATTAAGCGACTTTAAAATAAATATTTAACTCTAAATCGGTTTAATAACTATATGTTATAAATTATTTTATGAATTATGTATATTATTCTATTTGTATAAATATCTATTCAAAAGAAAAGAATAAAAATAACATTATGTACAAATAGGATTTAGTGAGAGATAGTGAATGAGACTGTGTGAGAGAGTTTTTTTTTGTAAGTGTATATCTGGTGCATTTTTGCTTAGACCTCCGAGTAAAAACTGTTTTAGATTTTAAAGGCGGTTTATAGCTTTAGCTGTTGAATAATTACGCGATTTGTACTTTTTCAAATATTTTACAAAAACACCAATTTATAAAAAGTAAGCTGAATGGAGAGTGAAGATGTGTTACTCCAAAAACTTCAATTCGTAGAAAGTTCAATAATTTAAGAGAAATTGTTAAAAATGCCCCTTTTTCAATACCCCTTTTCAAAAATGCCCCCTTTGAGAGTCCATTTTTAAGTTTGCCCTCTTTTAATTTTTAATGACCATTTTACCCTTATTTGAAACAAAATTAGGTCCACAAAATACAAAATATTTTTTGGCGGGAAAAGTGATCCCGCAATTTTCCCGCCAAAACACTTGTAAAAAACCTTTAAAATACCTTGTAAAATTTTCCCGTAAAATTTTTTCCCGCCAAAAAATTTTTTTTGCGGGAAAAGTGATTCCGCAATTTTTTTTTTTTTGCGGGAAAATTTTTGGCGGGAAAAATTTACAAGGTATTTTAAAGGTTTTACAGAGTATTTACAAGTGTTTTGTAAGGTTTTACAACGTATTTTAAAAGGTTTTACAAGGTACTTATAAGGTTTTATAAGGTATTTATAACTTGTAAAACCTTATAAAAAACTTGTAAAACCTTATAACTTGTAAAAACCTTATAAAATAGCTTGTAAAATCTTATAATATCTTATAAATACCTTGTAAATACGTTGTAAAACCTTTTAAAATACATTATAAAACCTTGTAAATACCTTGTAAAAAACCTTTAAAATACCTTGTAAATTTTTGGCGGGAAAAATTTTCCCGCCAAAAATTTAACGCCAAAAAAATTGCGGAATCACTTTTCCCGCAAAAAATTTTTTTTGGCGGGAAAATTTTTTGGCGGGAAAAAATTTTACGGGAAAATTTTACAAGGTTTTTTAAAGGTTTTTTACAAGTTTTTACAATTGTTTTGGCGGGAAAAATTGCGGGATCACTTTTCCCGCCAAAAAATATTTTGTATTTTGTGGACCTAATTTTGTTATTTTCCTTATATATTTGTGATATCTTTTATTAAAAGAAGGGTAATTTAGTCATTTTGTACATAAAAAGGGGTATTTTTAAAAATGGACAGCCAAAGGGGGCATTTTTGAAAAGGGGTATTAAAAAAGGGGCATTTTTGTGAGTCTCCCATAATTTAAACGTTTTATAAAGTTTAAATATTTATAATATTTAAAATTGTTATAAATTCTTAGAAAGTTCAATTATTTATAATATTTAAAACTTCATAAACGTTTTAATATTATATATATTTAAAATGTTTTATAAGTTTAACTTTTCTAAAGTTTAAATAATTATAATTGTTAACTTTCAACAAAGTTTAAAGATTTATAATATTTTGAAACTTTTCAAAAGTTTCAATTATTTAAAATAAAGAACCGGAGTAAACTGGATAACACTTTTAATTTTGTACGCCCGATAAATCAAGCTTCCTGCTCATTCATATTATGAATCATTTTAGTCATTTTGATAGTATGACTCTGAACCATTGTTCTATTTCTTAAGCAATGTTGGACATTGTACACATATTTTTTTTTTCATCAATTGATTAATCTGTCCATTTTTAAAATTCTGAATCACATCATATGCAGAAAAAATCTAATATTTTATTAACTATATATATTTTATATAAATATAAAATTATATATATGAAACTTGGCCAACTCTCTCCATATGAGTGCCACATCATCACACAAGAACATAACATGTGTTTTAAATAAAAATTTAGCCAAATTAAATGAGAAAAAATTAAAAGTTCTTTATTGCATTAAATCCTCCATCAATTCTACTCTTAAGTGATTTATTCAAAAATTTTTTATAAAAAATATGTTAATAAAAAGCTGTACATTCATTATACTCTTATTTAACTAATTTTTTTTTATTTTTTATCAATGGTCACCACTCGATAATGACTGAAACTTTATTTTTGTTGTAATTTAGTTGTTTGCTACCTAAACTCTTATTAGTTTAGTAATTTTACCTCGAGTCTTTCTCATTATTACGTTTTGTTGTTCATATATGACTTATCATATGACTTTCTCTCTTTTTATTTTTGTGTCTTACGGTAAGTTGGTAACATTGACATGCAAATTTTTTTAAGTGATGGGCCTTTGAGACGTTAGACACACCAAAGAATTCAAGACACGACTTTTCTTTTATATATATGGCTATATGCAATGGTAGAAGATTTAAAAGTGTTGACTTAAATAATATTTTAGTTTTTGCTTTCTTTCTCTTAATTTCATATGAACACTCGTAACGTGGATATTCGTCTAGGTGAATACCCACGCTACGCTACGCGTGGGTTGTTGTTTTGAAAATTATTAAAAATAAATTATACTTTTCTTTGTTGCTAATTTATGTAGTTATAATTTTTATGGTTAGATTCATTTTTGATTCGAAATATCAATTATACATTATATATATATATATATATATATAAATTAATTATCTATATATACCTAAGATTCTAATTTTTTTACTATCATAAATACATACAACAACAATATATGATATATTGATACAATGGTATGTAATTATGTTACATATATAGTTTAAAACTTGCTTAACTTGATTATAAACAAACAATTTCTTCTTTTATGTACTCACTCGTGATCTATTACTCCAACCATGCACATTATAATAGGCTCATGATTAGATACTACTGAATTGACATAATTTGAACAACATATGTAAAACTAACTATTCATTTGCTCCAAGAGTTTTCATATGAAAAGAAAAAAAGAAAGCAAAAAGTTGAAGAGTGATTTAAGTCAACATTTTTTAGATCTCTCTCATTGTATTTGCATATATCTTAGAGAATTGTCGTGTCTTGAATTTTTTGATTTGTTTAAAGTCTCAAAAGTCTATTACTTGAAAAAACTTAGGTAGAGAGGTTTTATGAAATTAGCAATTAATTGAATATAGAGTCCTTTATGTTAGCGTCGGTATTATGGGTCGGATTTTTGTTTAGGTAAACCGTTTGATTCAGATCGCTGTGTCTGGCATATTTCTGATTTGGGCTTCGTCCCTTTTGTAACCATGTAAACTGTTCACGCCCATGGACTAAAACCCAATTTCTCGGAAGATTAATAGATTGGTTGTTTCAAAAAAAGAAAAAGATTAATTGAATGTAGTTAAGGAAAGATAAGATTTAAGAAAGAATTAATAATTTAAATCGTCTTGCTAATATCTTCAATTCAATTTTGCAAATCATAAGAATTTAAGACAATGTCTCGTAAATAAATCCAACTTCAGGATTTACTTCAAAAAAACCTGCAATCTATATATATAATTCCAAGTTATGTTTAAGACATTATGAAACCAAATACAACTACTACGTAATCTTCTAACATAGTACCTAATAAAATAATTATTAATATATATATAAATAAAATTATTTATATAATTAAATAGCATAAAATTTGCCACGCGTTTGGCACGGATTTTATCTAGTTTTTATGTTATTTATGAAATTAAAAATGATACTATAATACCTTATCTATACTAGTATTTTTTAAAGACATTTTGTACTTGGATTCAAGTCAAAACATATCCGAAATTATGAACCAGATATATATACTGATTCTCGTAAATATCCTTGCATCTTTAAAATAAAAATATCCATATCTTATTCCATATTTAACTTTGAAGATTTGGTTAAAATTTAAAATTATTTTCGTATAAAATAAATTAAAATAACACAGAACGAGTTATTTTGCGGGACGGGTTATGTGGCGGGACGAGTTTGAATTAACATTAATAAAATATTATTAACATGCCGCTTCAATACGGGTTAAATCCTCATTTTATTATTTTTAACTCCACCAATATTAGACATATCAAATCAGTCTAATTTAGATAAAATTGTATAAAACAAAATTTGTCCCGTTGTATATCGTTACTTAATGACAACTGTGATCTATAAAATATAAATGTCTTATAAAATGACACAATTAACAAACTTTTATATATAATACATAACCCTTAAAATTTTAAAAATCACTACTTTTATTAAAAAAATGATTAAAATCTAATTTCAAAAGCATAACACCTATAAATTTTGTTAATTAAGCTTGGAAATCAATCCTTCTAAGACATTACATCCACTTCTCATTTACTTTGGTGCTTTCATCGAGATGTATCATGTATGTATGTGTTTTAACAACACAATATGACTTGCTAGAAGCTCTATGAGAGCTTTTCCTATCCATTTTTTGGTTTTTTATTTGTTAATTTTTTAAATTTTATGATATTATATGTGGATGTTTTCTTACCTATTAAAATGACATCAATTGACAAAAAAATAAATAAAGAGTTCATCAAAAAAAGATTGTTTTCAATGAGGAATAATTTTTATTTGTGATGGTATATAAGTGTTTACTACACACAATACAAATATTTCTCTCAACCTTTATTAAAACAAATTGCTTACTGTTTATAAAAAAAGACTACCATTGCTCAAATTCTACATTGGTATAAATGTTATTTAAATATTTTCCACTCTAATTATAAGATAAGTTGAATAAATTTTTTTTTTGTTTGAGTTTACTTTTTACTCTTTACATCGCTGTAAAACTTGTCTTACAAAAGAGTAGGAGTAAAAATTTGTTTCAGGAAATATAATTAAAATAAAAAATTTTATTTCTAAAACGCAGAGAAAAAAAAAGAAATTGAAGCAAATCTCAGTATAAACTTGAATTCTTATCGCCCTTCACCGTTTTCTTCTTCGTTTTCTTCTTCGTTTTCAGAATTTTGTTGCCTTTCGCTTCTGAAAAATTCACACTGGTAAGCTTCTTCCTTTACCAAACCCATTTCTCTTCTCTAGCTCCTTCTGGGTTCGCTTTTCGAAGAACCCTAGAAATCGCGAGAATCTGCTTCCCCCTTTTTTCTTCGCAAAATCAGAAATCATAATCACAATCTCTTCGTTTTTGCAGTTTTCAGGGCTTGTTTCTGCGTTATCGTACTTCTAATTTGTTGAGATAAATATGGCGAGGAACGCAATCTCTGACGATGAAGGTACCTAAATCGCTTCGTCGCAAACCCTAATTTTTTATGTGTGAAACGCCGTAATAATTCTAGGGTTTTGTTTATTTTCTTCTGATTTGTCTAAAAAATTGAATTTTTTGTTTCCTTTGCGTAGAGGATCATGAGCTTGAGGATGAGGACGGAGAGCCAGTTCGTGGAGATCCAGTTGAGCACGACGACAACGATGATGAAGAAGATGATGATGACGGTACAAGTTTTTTCCTTGGTTTTTGACTTCTCCGAGTGAGAAATGTGTCGTCTTTGTTTCTTTTCATTTTGAGATTTCCTCAGTTTCTTTTTGCTTACCATCCTAAATCTGAAAGCTTTAGAGTCTGATTGCATTGAAGGAAAATAGTGGTATGGTTTGGTTAAGTACAGAGGTGCATGCAGTTCTTTGTCTTAAAAACGATTCATTTGGAGAAATTATGTTGCATGTGCTCCATTAGAAGATGCAGTGTCTGGATTTGGCAACACAAAAAACAGTTAGGAAATCAGTGTTGGATGGGTCAAAAGAAACAAAGTGAATGCATAGATGTGTGTGTTCTTAGATGTTTATTTATCTGCTGCAAAATCTCTCCTTTTACCACTTTTGGTTTCTATATTCTCTGTTTCATATGGTTGCTTGATTTAATCCTTTTTAGACTTCATGGTTTCTGTATATTAAGTTTTGAGCTTCACACATTTCTCTCACCTTGGGTTTGAGTCGGTAGGGTTTTTTGCACTTAGATTCAGGCTATTTTTGTTCCATGATGTGCAATCCGTATATCTGTTTTGTAGTTGGGAATGAGTATGAGAATGATGGGTTCATAGTGAATGATGAAGAAGAAGAAGAAGAAGAAGATGAAGAGGACGAAGAAAGGAAAGATAGCGATGAGGAGAGGCAGAAAAAGAAGAAGAAACGAAGGAAAAAGTGAATATTATATATCCCTACTCGTTCTCTTAAATTTGATCCTTTTCTAACATATGAAAAAACTTAATGTTAGTGTCGACATGCATGATACACTTGAATAAATGTGTCCTTAATTCTCAGCATTCTTGATTTGTGATTTTCATATGCATTGTTTGTGATTAGTATATAAGTTACCATTAAACGAACTATAGCAGGTCTGTTCTCTTTCTGATTAACCTTCCATGTATGATGATTTTAATAGGGACGAAGATCTTGATGAAGATGATTATCTGCTTCTCCAAGATAACAACGTCAAATTCGAAAAGGTTAGTCACGTTTGTGTATAACTATATCAGGATTTTGTACATTACAATAAAAATATATGTGCAGTACTAATACATTTTGACTTTTTTCTTGAACCATGACAGAGGAAGTATAAGCGGTTGAAGAAAGCTCAAAGGGAAAGGGACAATGGTCCAGGGGAATCATCCGATGATGAGTTTGATGGGAGAGGTGGAGCTAAAAGAAGTGCTGAGGATAAGATCAAAGACAGGCTTTTTGATGATGTTGATGTTGATGGTAGGTTCTCTTGTGCCTTCTGATACTCTTATGTTTACTGTTGGCACATAGTTGACTATGTACATTTTGTGTCTAGTAGATCCACCTGATGATGTAGGTGATGAGGAAGACTTAGTTGTGGAAGAAGATGTAGTTGGGAGCGAGGACGAAATGGCAGATTTTATTGTAGATGAAGATGATGGGCTTGGTGCTCCTAAGAGGTATTTTTTTTCTCTGTTGTTTATCTCTTTTGTGCTTTTAACATATCTCTTATGTCATGTACATTTTCTGATTCTAGTCAACTTAATTTTTCAGGGGGCACTCGAAAAAAAAGAAATTTAGGCAGGGATCAGATATTAATGCTATGCGAGACGCTAATGAAATATTTGGTGATGTTGACGAATTATTGACAATTCGCAAAAAGGGTTTGGCATCTAATGAAAGGATGGAAAGAAGGCTCGAAGATGAGTTTGAACCAACTGTTCTTTCTGAGAAATATATGACAGGGAAAGATGATGAAATTCGCCAGCTTGATATTCCTGAGAGAATGCAGGTACATTATCTTCTTTAGTTTTCTCTATGCTTACTTGTGGTCTATGTTTTATTTGGCGTTCAAGGATAGATGTAAAGATATCTTGTAAACTTTGACAGATATCTGAAGAAAGTACCGGAAGCCCTCCTGTAGATGAAATTAGCATTGAAGAAGAAAGCAATTGGATATATGCTCAACTTGCTTCTCTACTTAAAGAATCTGATGGAACTTTTGATGGGCGGGGTTTCTCGGTTAATAAGGATGACATCGCAAAATTTTTGGAGCTACATCATGTGCAGAAATTAGAGGTTTTGGATTCATTCTTTCGTTGGATTTTTCCTTGATTCATTGATTAGCTTGCTAATGTTTTCTGTTTCGTCTAGATACCCTTTATAGCTATGTACCGAAAGGAGCAATGCCGGAGCTTGTTGGACACTGGTGATGTTGATGGCGCCAATCAAGACAAGAAACCTGAGACCAAGTGGCATAAGGTAAGCAATTTTCTTGGAGAAACAAGTCAATAACAAGTACTCAGGTTGACATTTATTGTCAGAGGAAATTTGGTGGATTAATGTAAACTATTTGCCAATGTAGGTCTTCTGGATGATTCATGACTTGGATAAGAAGTGGCTCCTTCTTCGAAAAAGGAAAATGGCGTTGCATGGTTACTATACAAAACGTTACGAAGAAGAGTCTAGGAGGGTCTATGATGAAACTAGACTTAACCTAAACCAGTATCTTTTCGAATCAGTCATTAAGTCTCTTAAAGTTGCAGAAACAGAAAGAGAAGTTGATGATGTAGATTCCAAGTTCAACTTGCATTTCCCTCCCGGTGAAATTGGTGTTGATGAAGGGCAGTATAAGAGGCCGAAAAGGAAATCACAATATAGCATCTGCAGTAAAGCGGGGCTCTGGGAGGTTGCAAACAAATTTGGGTATAGTGCTGAGCAATTGGGACTTGCATTGTCCTTAGAAAAACTGGTCAGTATGCTTTTATATTGTTTGATCCGCATGTTGTACTGGAATGGCAGTTCTGACGCTAATTGAGTTGCAGGTTGATGAACTTGAGGACGCAAAGGAAACACCAGAGGAGATGGCTCAGAACTTTGTGTGCGCAATGTTTGAAAATCCTCAGGCCGTTCTGAAGGGTGCACGGCATATGGTATACTCTGCAATAAAACTATTTTATGGACTGTTTAGCTGGGTTTAATATTAGAAGAACTTCCCTAATCATTAACGCGGAGATATCCGATTTTTCCTTGTTAGGCTGCAGTTGAGATAAGTTGTGAGCCATCAGTCAAAAAGTATGTCCGTGGCATTTATATGGAGAATGCAGTGGTCTCAACAAGTCCAACAGCAGATGGAAATACAGTAATAGATTCGTTCCATCAGTTTTCTGGCATTAAGTGGTTACGTGAAAAGCCATTGAGCAAGTTTGAGGGTGCACAATGGCTTCTCATTCAGAAGGCAGAAGAGGAGAAACTTCTTCAAGTAACCTTCAAGCTACCTGAGAATTACATGAATAGGCTAACTAGTGACTGCAATGAACACTATCTAAGTGTTGGTGTTAGTAAGTATGCTCAACTCTGGAATGAGCAAAGAAAGTTGATACTGGAGGATGCACTTCATGCTTTTCTTTTGCCATCAATGGAGAAAGAAGCAAGATCCTTGCTAACTAGCAGAGCGAAGAGTCGGTTGCTTTCAGAGTATGGACAGGCTTTGTGGAATAAGGTGTCTGCAGGGCCATATCAAAAGAAAGAAATGGACATGAATTCAGATGAGGAAGCTGCACCGAGGGTCATGGCATGTTGTTGGGGACCTGGAAAGCCACCAAATACATTTGTGATGCTGGACTCATCAGGCGAGGTGCTTGACGTGCTTTATGCTGGATCCCTCACATCGCGATCTCAAAATGTCAACGACCAGCAACGTAAAAAGAGTGACCAGGATCGTGTTTTAAAGTTTATGATGGACCACCAACCGCATGTTGTGGCTTTAGGAGCTGTCAATTTGTCTTGTACTCGTCTGAAGGATGATATTTATGAGGTAAGGATTCATGTACCATAATGGCACTATGTTCGTTTACTCATGCTAATGCAATCTACATGTTCCATGTTTGGTCTTGAGATAAAGGACTTATATTCATATGGTTCTGGATAACTGTGATCACTTGTTTACTTAATTAGTTTCTCAGTGTCTACTCTGTAGAGGCCTGAATTTTGTGTGTTTATCATCAGTACTTTCAAACTCGCTATACCTTTTTAGACTTCGACTGCTTTACATAAAATGATGATGTATTATATCTGATTAAATAAGCTTGATTTTCTGCTTTTGTTTCACTTTGTGAAAATTTTATGGCTGTGTTTCAATTTTCATTACTACTCTCTTGGATAGTAAAATTTTGTTATGTTTTATTCTATATATCAGGTCATATTCCAGATGGTGGAGGAAAAACCTAGAGATGTCGGACATGGGATGGATGATTTAAGCATTGTTTATGTGGATGAATCGCTTCCTAGGCTATATGAAAATTCTCGAATCTCGGGTGAACAGCTACCTCAGCAGTCAGGGATCGTGAAACGTGCAGTTGCTCTTGGACGCTATCTCCAGAATCCACTAGCGATGGTGGCAACTTTATGCGGTCCAGGTCGGGAAATTTTGTCTTGGAAGCTTCATCCGTTGGAGAATTTTCTTCAGCTAGACGAGAAGTATGGAATCGTTGAGCAGGTTATGGTTGACATTACAAACCAGGTTGGAATCGATATTAACTTGGCAGCTAGCCATGAGTGGTTCTTTTCTCCTTTACAGTTCATATCTGGACTTGGGCCTCGGAAAGCTGCATCCTTGCAGAGGTCGCTTGTAAGAGCTGGTTCAATATTTGTCCGCAAGGACCTAATAATGCATGGACTTGGTAAAAAGGTTTTTGTAAATGCAGCCGGTTTCTTGCGCATCCGCAGAAGTGGGCTGGCTGCTAGTAGCAGTCAATTTATCGACTTATTGGATGACACCAGAATCCATCCCGAGTCATATAGTCTTGCGCAAGAATTGGCGAAAGATATATTTGATGAGGATGTCAGAGGTGATTCAAATGATGATGAGGATGCGATAGAAATGGCTATTGAGCATGTGAGAGATCGGCCAGCTTCTTTGAGAAAAGTTGTCCTTGATGAATATCTTGCCAGCAAGAAACGGGAGAATAAGAAGGAAACTTATAGCAATATCATAAGAGAATTAAGCTGTGGTTTCCAGGATTGGCGGATACCATTTAAAGAGCCAAGTCCAGATGAAGAATTTTACATGATTTCAGGTGAAACTGAGGACACCATAGCTGAGGGCAGAATTGTCCAGGCCAGTGTTCGGAGATTGCAGAATGGAAGAGCCATATGTGTATTAGATTCTGGGTTAACTGGGATGCTTATGAAGGAAGATTTCTCAGATGATGGGAGAGATATTGTTGACTTGGCGGACCAACTGAAAGAAGGCGATATCCTAACATGCAAGATCAAATCGATTCAAAAGCAGAGGTATCAAGTGTTCCTTATTTGCAAAGAAAGTGAAATGAGAAACAACAGACACCAGCATAACCAGAATGTGGATGCTTATTACCATGAGGATAGAAACAGTCTCCAGCTTGTAAAAGAGAAAGCTCGAAAGGAAAAAGAGCTGGTGAGGAAGCATTTTAAGTCTCGGATGATTGTCCATCCCCGCTTTCAGAATATCACAGCTGACCAAGCAACAGAGGTATGTCAGATATTTACTCTTCGTTTGGTACTTATATTGAGTCTTGAATGCATTTTTTATATATTTAAAGAAATCTCTGAGTTTCCTTGTTGGTGCTATGTACAGTATTTGTCTGACAAAGACTTTGGAGAAAGCATTGTTCGTCCAAGTTCTCGAGGACTCAACTTTTTAACTTTGACGCTCAAGATTTATGATGGAGTTTACGCTCACAAGGAGATAGCTGAAGGTGGGAAAGAAAACAAGGACATCACAAGCCTACAGTGTATTGGGAAGACCCTGACAATTGGAGAGGACACCTTCGAGGATCTAGATGAGGTATATTTATGTAATTGTGTTATCAATGAACACATTTAGTTGATTCTTGAACATCCGTCAGCTTTTTAACATTCCTCCGACTTTTGTAAGCTTTTTTGGATCTAATTTGGTGCGTCTATAAATGATGTTAACCACACCATCTCATAACTGCAGGTCATGGATCGATATGTTGATCCTTTGGTATCTCATCTTAAGACCATGCTCAACTATCGGAAATTCCGAAAGGGGTCCAAATCAGAAGTAGATGATCTTCTTAGGATCGAGAAGGGAGAAAATCCTTCAAGAATAGTTTACTGTTTTGGGATTTCACATGAACATCCAGGCACTTTTATTCTGTCTTACATAAGGAGCACAAACCCACATCATGAGTATATAGGTTTATATCCCAAGGGATTTAAGTTCAGGAAAAGGATGTTTGAGGACATTGATAGGCTTGTGGCATACTTCCAGAGGCATATTGATGACCCATTGCAAGAATCGGTGCCATCGCTCAGGTCTATTGCTGCCAAGGTACCGATGAGAAGCCCAGCAGACCATGGCTCGTCTGGAGGAAGTGATTGGGGTAGTTCTCAGAATGAAGGAGGGTGGAAAGGAGGCTCAGGTAATGCATTTCAAAGTTGGTTTTTAACTTGCATAGAAAGGCTTGTGTGGTCATTGTTCTAGTTCTCGGGATTATGTTTTAATTTAAGTTCTGGTAATCTGGATTTTAGATGCAGAGAAGCATTTATATATTAACATTATTTATGTTGTCTCCTTGACTATACTTCTGGACGTCCACTCTTAAGTAACTGTGCAAATGTATTGTAGGGAGGGGTGGTGAGTACAGAAATGGTGGTGGACGTGATGGACATCCAAGTGGAGCGCCTAGGCCATATGGTGGCCGTGGACGTGGTCGAGGCAGAGGACGGAGGGATGATATGAATAGTGATAGACAAGATGGTAATGGAGATTGGGGTAATAATGATACTGGAACTGGAGATGGAGGTTGGGGAAATAGTGGTGTCGGTGCTTGGGGAAGCGAGTCTGCTGGTAAAAAGAGTGGTGGTGCAGGGAGCTGGGGTGGTGGGTCTGGCGGTGGCGGTGGTGGTAGCGGAGGTTGGGAAAACGATTCTGGCGGTAAGAAAAGCGGTGAGGATGGCGGTTTTGGAGGTGGTTCTGGCGGTGGCAGTGGCGGAAGCGGTTGGGGAAACGAATCTGGTGGTAAAAAGAGCAGTGCAGATGGCGGTTGGGGAAACGAGTCTGGTGGTAAAAAGAGCGGTGCAGATGGCGGTTGGGGAAACGAGTCTGGTGGTAAAAAGAGCGATGGAGAGGGTGGTTGGGGGAATGAACCCAGCAGCCGGAAGAGCGATGGCGGCGGTAGTGGATGGTGAAGAAAACACAGCCGCGGCTACAAATGTTGGTTGGGTAATTAAATTGCAAAGGCAAAGGCAGGACATAATAATAAACACATTAGTAGTAAATTAGCTTTCTCCCTAAATGCCTTTTTCTTTTATTTTGATGCTCTGCTTTTTTTTGTTTTAACCTGTCGGTATTAGTATCGGTTTATGTCTTGTCCGACTTTTTACTTTCAAGGAAAGTCTTTTTAAGTCGATGCTTATATAATTTTAAAATCTCGTTTTCTTTCTAATTAACTAGAAAAAAAAAAAATGTACCCTCTGTAATTTCTCAAGCCTTACACTATGACTATGTTACTTTTAACCATATAATCAACTAGGTTTTAAACTGCGGGACTATGTTATTTATATTTTATAGTTTACAATTGTTATTAAGTAACGGTATACTACGAGTTTACGGGACAATTGTTAATAAACTGAGGATTTAACTCGTATTAAAGCGGCATGTTAATGATATTTAAAAATTTTTCTAAATATTGATTCAAACTCGTCCGCCATATAAATCCGTTCTGAAATATAACCCGTCCTAGAATTTCTTAACCGTCCCGTGATTTGTTTTCTAAAAATAGTGATTTGAAAATTTAATGATAATTTATTATACATAAAAGGTTACAAATTGTATCATTCTCTAAGACATTTATACTTTACTAAACTGAGGATTTAATCTGTATAAAAGCGGCATATTAATGATGTTTTAAAATTTTATAAATATTGATTCAAACTCGTCCACCATATAACCCCGTTCCGAAATATAACCCGTCTAGTGATTTCTTAACCCGTCTCGTGATTTGTTTTCTAAAAGTAGTAATTTTATACTACGGGACAATTTTTGGTTTTATACTTTTCTAAATGAGACTGATTTGATATGTCTAATATTGGTGGTATTAAAATAAAATAAAGATTTAATCCGTATTGAAGCGGCGGATTATTATTGTTGATTCAAAAACATGTCCCGCCAAACCCGTCCCGCCAAAAAATCCATTTATTTTATTGGTGTTGATCTTATTTATGATATGATTCTGAATCATTGTCTAAATATTTTAGTCGATGTGGATAGTTGAACACACATTTTTCGTCAATTGGATAATATATGTCCGTTTTATAAATTTTGAATCACAGTATATGCAGAAAAAATTGACTTTTTTTTTACTTAGTGTATTATATGATGATTCAAAACAGTTGAAAACAAATCAAACAAAGATGATAGGATAATCATAATTATAAATCTTAATAAAATCTTCTAAATATCTAAATTATTAAACATGGAATATCCGGTGTATGAGTTAGGTAAAATATAACCCGACTCAACAAACTTTTTATTACCAAAATTTGTAAACGAGTCGAATATCCATTGTATCCAAATGCATTCTTGTCCCGCTAAAATGTACTTCAAAAATACTAGTATAGATAAAGTAGAATTAAAAAAAAAAAATTTATTAGGTGTTGCCATTTACACATTATAGCATGAATTCATACATGAAAATTAGAAACTAAACCTTAAAGGCAAACAAAATTTATGTATCTCTCGTTTTTTAGTTTTGATGGAATCTTTTCATTGAACACCATTGCAGTTTTGCTTGAATCTCTCTCTTAACTCAAGGTATATGGTCACCTTTTTTCTTATACTTGCTCTTGCGATTGTCTTTACTCTTTAGCCTTCCTCTTACCCTTCATCTTTTTCTTATCCCGAATTATCCGATCTTTACCTAACTCTTTCTATTAGAATATTCCACATTGTTTAGGACAAAGATATTTGGGTAATATATAAAGAATGTGGCAACCCTTAACTCTTAAGCTACCTTTTGGGTTAAGTTATGCCACATTCCTAACTCTTTTCAATTTTGGGTTCGAAACTTCTCGTCGTAACCCCGTTCTGTTATGTTTTGGGGAATATTTCGCATAATATATCTAGTTTTTTAAATTTTCCATTCTCGATTATATGTAGATATCCGAAATGGACATGTCCACCCTATAAATATCCTTAATATTGTACCATTGGATAACAACAACATTATTGACTTCCTCACCAAAAATTTGAAAATATTTCTTCTAATCGTGCCTTGTGACAAAATTGGAAGGACACTATTTATTCCAATTAGAAATTAATTTATGATTTAAGAATGGGATTTAGTGGCTAAGCTTAATTTACCATTTTGCCATTATTCCTTTTTCGATTAAAACGTTTTCCCTTCCAAACGTCTTTACGAGAGAGAGAGAGAGAGTATCTAAAATTTAAGCTTGTGTTTGAAATCGAATCGAGAAGAAAAAAAAAAATCTCAATGGATGCTGATGACGATTTCTACAGCGGCACGGAAAACTACTCCGATTACGCCGACTCCGACGAAGATGACGCCGACGCCGATTACGAGTTCGTTGAAGACGCCGCTGATGATTCCGATGACCTTATCTTCCGCCGCCGCCAGGTTTCTCCTCTTCCATCTTTCTGGATCTAATTCTTAATCAAATTGAAATTAATGTTGTTTCCAATACAGAGATAGATTTTGTATTCAAGTTTTGGTTTCGCAAATAATCGCAGGACCTTTTTGTAATGTTGATGATGATTTGAGAAAATTTATAGATCGCAATGGCTCATGAAGAATTTGTTTTTTTGGTTTGTAGCAAAATTATAGTGTGTTAAGCGAGGCAGATATTTGTAAGCTTCAAGAAGATGATATTTCAAGGATTTCTACTGTTTTGTCCATTTCGAGGAATTCTTCTGCGATCCTGCTTCGTCACTACAATTGGTGTGATTCCAAATTCTGTAATTCAGACATTGCAGCTTTTTTTGTGTTTGTGCTTAGAGGAACTTTTCATTTGTGCAAATGTTTAGGTGTGTGAGCAGAGTTCATGATGAATGGTTTGCTGATGAGGAAAAGGTTCGAGATGCTGTTGGCTTGTTGGAGAAACCTATTGTTGATTTCCCAACTGATGGAGAAGTATGTCTCTCATTGTTTATATTTCGATTAACATTGTGAGTTCATCTAAGTAGAATTCAGCTGTGTCTTTTGTTTATATTTCTTTCTCATTTTTTGGCAGCTTGAATGTGGAATTTGTTTTGAGGCTTTCCTTTGTGACAAATTGCATGCTGCTGCTTGTGGTCACCCGTTTTGCGATTCATGCTGGGAAGGTTTGTTTTACTGCTATCCTGATGATATTGAGACCCATTTCCAAACTTGATGTTTAGATTTAACTTGCAAATGTACTCTTCTTTTTTTCTTTGATTGTCAGTAACTTGTATCTTATTTTCCATAACAGTCATTTTAAGCATCAGAATTAATGATGGTGCATTATTGTTGGGTTAACTATCTGACCTTTCCCCTATCTTTAGGTTATATCACCACCGCGATTAATGATGGTCCAGGGTGTCTTACGTTACGATGTCCAGATCCTTCTTGCAGAGCTGCTGTTGGTCAGGATATGATCAGTTTGTTAGCTCCTGATAAAGATAGGCAGAAGTACACAAGTTATTTTGTCAGATCATACGTTGAAGACAATAGAAAGGTAAGCTAGCAAATTCAGTTTGGTCATGCGTGAGACATGTGCATGATGTTTATTTGTCTTATGTTAACCTTCAAATGAAAAGCAGTGCACAATTTTAGTGTTCTTTATCCGTCCATATATGTGCTCACCGAGGTAGTAATGCATCTTTTATTTTGTAGACCAAGTGGTGTCCCGCTCCTGGCTGTGACTACGCTGTAAACTTTGTTGTTGGAAGTGGTAATTATGATGTGAATTGTCGCTGTTGTTACAGTTTCTGCTGGAATGTAAGTTGCTCTATAGAATAGTTTCATCTTTCAATTGTGTAAAATTTAATTGACAAAACCATACAATGTGACTCGATCGTCATGGGTCTGCAGTGTGCTGAAGAAGCTCATCGTCCTGTTGATTGTGACACCGTTTCTAAGTGGATATTGAAGAATAGCGCTGAGTCTGAGAATATGAATTGGTACGTTGATTTATGAAATATATTTGAGTTATGTAGATGCCAAAGGTGTTTGGGATGTTGTGCTCGACCTCAAAGGGTTAGAGTTTTTAAAAATATTTGTGTTCCTTATATTGTATGGGTAGTGCTGGCTAGCATTTTGTATAGCCAAAGGAAGTCAAAATGGTGGATAAGTTTGCAGTTTTAACTATTTGTGGAAAGTCAATTCGGTTTCTTCTCTTCAATCTCCTCGCATTAGGGTGCATGCTGCTTTACATTATGTATTGTTGCCTCTAAATTCCATATTGACTTTCAGGATTTTGGCAAATTCCAAGCCCTGTCCAAAATGCAAACGGCCAATAGAGAAAAACCAGGGTTGTATGCATATTACATGCACCCCGCCATGTAAATTTGAATTCTGCTGGTAAGTTAAAAAAGTGGTTGATTGTACAGAATGCCATCATGTCATAAGTTATGGTTTAATTCTCTATATACTTCCTGGAATCTAACTTCGAACTGAATTTTATATTTTTAACTCTGAAGCGGAATAAATAACAAGTGAATTATACTATGTTAAGTTTTGTCAGTGTATAAAAATATGTTGTGTATCTTCTTTCTGTAGTTTTCTGTATCTTGTAATCTGATCGTCATATGAATCTAGTTGTGTAAGATTCTTTGCTGCTCCCACTGAAATCTCATTATAAGTCGTTGTATTGTATAAATGTAGGCTTTGCCTTGGAGCGTGGACAGAGCATGGTGAGAAGACAGGTGGCTTTTATGCTTGTAACCGTTATGAAGCAGCGAAGCAAGATGGCATTGTATGAGTTCTGTACATTGTTTCTGTTTCTGACTGACAATGAATATCTATTTTATCTTTGACCATATTTTTTGTCTTTCGTTATCTTTTTGTGCAGTATGATGAGACTGAAAAACGCCGAGAGATGGCAAAGAACTCTCTTGAGAGATATACCCACTACTATGAAAGATGGGCAACCAATCAATCTGTATGTAACTATTTATTCATTTAATTTTCAAATGTTTGAACTATCTCCTCTTAAAGGGGAAATTTAAGAAAGAGTTCTCAGGTGTCATATTCAAATCCCTTGCTAGGGAACAGAAAATCTCTTCATGTACCTTGAGAAATAGATGAACTATTTCATAATTCGATGTTGAATGACTAATCTAAAGTTTATATGGTTTTAATTGCGAGTTAGATATGAAAAATATTAAGCTGACTGATTGTAAAAAATTAAAGATACTATGAAACTTTGAGGTATACATGTAGTACCTGTGATGTATTTTCTTGGAGTAGGAACTGTTGTTCCTCCAGTAAGGATACAGCTCGTTTAAATATTTGTTTGCTATGTTAGTTGGGGGCATGGGTACTGTCAACTATGACAAATCTGTTATTGGAGAAAAGCACTGTTCTAAAAGTCTATATGTCATATTAAGCATATCATTTAGGCATACATAGGTTCATAATAATCCTTGAGATATGTCTTATCCATAATCCATATCATCTGCTTGAAGTTTCATGTTTCCGTTTTGGTAAAGTGTATTCTTTATTAAATAATGACCCCAAAGAAAAAAAAAAGTTTTGTTAAACATTGGCGTTAATTCTAAAACTTTATACAAGTTTTTTCACTGTTTGTTGCAGTCTAGGCAAAAGGCGCTAGCGGATCTTGAGAAGATGCAAACAGATGATGTGAGCTTACAGTGCAACTTGCTGATGTAAATAAAAATCACCAAGTTGCTTGATGACAAAAACCTGTGAAATATCTAGAATAATCATTGCTTGTTTTTATACCAATTAGTGATTCCAGATTTTATATCAAGTGAAAGTTCAGGAAGTTTGCTTAAGTTATCATGGTGATCTCTTACAAGAGATAATATATATGACCTTATTGATTTTTGTCTATTTTGGCATGAGACTTCTTAACTTGCAATGAATTTTCTTGCTTTTTATATGGTTGGGTTTTGCTAAAGTTTTTTTTTTCTATCATGGACTTCACAGATTGAGAAGCTCAGTGACATACAGTGTCAGCCTGAATCACAACTGAAGTTCATTATAGAAGCATGGTTACAGGTAAAATCCGTTCCTCCCTTGGCCTTTCTGAGACTTTTGGATTTTGCTCACTAAATTGCTCTACAATCATAGATAGTCGAATGCAGACGAGTTCTAAAATGGACATATGCCTATGGTTTTTACATACCTGACCACGAGCACGGAAAAAGAGTCTTTTTTGAGTACTTACAAGGTAACTTGATTTATCTCTCTCATATAAAAATAACTTTGCTTTCGAAAATTTTGGTTCTGATTCCTTGAGTGAATTACTTTACGGGTCTTTTTGCTGTGATTGATCATTTCCAAGCGTAACTGTTGAACAAAAGTTGAAAAAAATGATAGGAAATTAGGGAAGGGATGGAGGGGGGACTAAGAAATTGGTCAAGCTTTTTAATCCAAATCTTAACCAATTTGGTCAGGGTTCAGTTCCATCTTTGACCCGCTAATTTCAATATGTTAGTAGGTACTAGGTAGGGACCTGTTTGTAAGAGGCTTTATTATGCAAAAAAATATATCATTTTATTTCTTTCCTTATTTTATCATCCATATAGGCGAAGCTGAGTCGGGCCTTGAACGGCTTCATCAATGTGCTGAAAAAGAGCTGCAACCATACATAGATGCCAAAGGTCCAAGTGAAGATTTTAATGAGTTCCGCACAAAACTGGCAGGTTTAACAAGGTACTTTCCAAACATACAGAACAAAATGATAAATTAGTGGTCTTGACAAGTCTAAATTTTAGTAGCTGTTCCGAAACAGTTTCAAGGACATTTAGTTATGACTGACCCGCTAACCCAAACTTAGTGCTGAGTAAAAGAATTTAGAGAAAAGTTTAGGAAGTTTTTATTCATATAGTTGGCTCTGCGTTTTATGAAAGAAGCTAATAACATTTTGTTACCTGGAATCGAACAGTGTTACCAAAAACTATTTTGAGAACTTGGTTCGAGCACTGGAGAATGGGCTATCGGATGTGAGCTCGCATGATGCATATGATCGAACCTCAAGTTCAAAGAGTTTAGGTGGGAAGACTAAGGGATCAACTTCTAAAGCCAGCAGCTCCGATTCAAACCATTGGTCTTGTGAATATTGCACGTATGTAAATCCAAGGTCAACCACCATTTGCCAAATGTGTGAACATGGCCGGTGAAATGTCAGCAAACTGGCATTAAACACTGTAATAGTAATGTTTGGTCGCTTTTGGTCATAAACATGATCAAGCGTCATGTAACTTTGTATGTTTTCTAGTATTTGGAATAAACGGATCCAATAAATTGGATTAGATTGGCCATGATTGATTTGCCAATGATGACAAAAGCAACAACATGCGAGGTGAATTATAAGTTCTTACAAGATAATTGTAAAAATTATGTGCTTGCATTACTTGCTCTCTCCCGCTTTCATTTTTCTACCTGATGTTCTGTAAAGCTTTTTTTGTTTGCTTAACTTTTTTACAGACCATCTATATTTGTTTTTAGTCAAGGGTTGAGCCAAGGTCGACCATCAGCACAAACCTACTGGGAGGAGGTTTTCGGATCCACCGTGTTGTTGAGGTCCATTTCCGTAGAGAAATGATATATGGAAAAAAAAATGTGACTGACGCTCGGAAGCGATAAAAACGTTTATTCGAACTCTTGCAAAAATGTCCGAGCAAACAAGTTGAGAATCCTCTTCTCTTTTCAAATTAGGTTTCGAACTCGATCTCTTAACACCACCCAAAGAGATATCTACTTATAAAGACATATTCGAAAACCTACAATGAAGTCCATGTGGTCCATCATCCATGTGGGATCTCCATTCTTTTGAAAGAGACTTGAGTCGGATTAGTCCTCTAAGGCTCTAACCGGAAGTCTCAAGAAGATTTTCTCTATGACGTCGTTTAGTAGCGATGATGGAGCAATCACTTCCATATCTTTCTTCCTTTGATTGATATATGAATGTCTCTAATCAGTCTCTTGTTTTTTTTTGTCAACTGGTGTATTATTAATAAAACCAAAGAAACCATACAATGCTTGGTTATAAGTAAACCAAGACAAACATAGGCCATTATTTTCTACTGGACCTGAAAATGAAAACCAAGCCCAACAAGGTAAACCCTTAAGCAAAGATAATTAAAACGCACGATCACATCTCTCTACGTGGAAGCTTGCCGCACAGATGCTTATTACATCGAACTTCATCGCTTTGTGAACACGCGTCCAGCTCGTCATCATCGTCTTGTCTACCGCCGGTTTGGAACATTCGCCGGCAAAAAGAAAACAGACCGAATGATAATTTCTTGACCTGGTAATCATGTGAAAAAGTTAACGATTCTCAAATCAGCAACTGAATCACCTCTGATTCCTACTGAGGATAAACGATTCAGTTCATTTTGTAGAATCTTCTCCACGATACCATGCTATATCAGATCTTCTTGCGCTTTTTTAAAACTTCCAAGTCTTTATTGATTCTCTAGATCTTGAGATCTAATCCAACTAGAAGTTAAATTCGAAGCTCGATACTCCTCTAGCAAAGCACGAACCTTAGAAACTTGATTATACGAAATCGAGCGCCACATATATTATCGCCATATGAGATTTTACCTTGAACTTAAAAACATAACATAAGAAAATAAAAAGCGGTAAGGATTAGCCGAGACTATAGCCGCACTAGGTCGGAATAACAAAGAAACCAACCACCACCGCTATACAAGCCACTCCATGCCGGAAACATAGCCGACCACAGGTGTTGACAAAACCACCGATGTCGGAAACATAGCCGGACGAAGATGCTAACGAAGCCATCTAGGCCGGAAGCAAAGCCAGCCCACACCGCTGAGAGAGCCGGTGCAGCTAGACGAGAAACTCGCCTATCAAGCGAGACAGAATTCACCGGAGAGCAACCACCGGCGAAATCTGAACGAAAAAGCTTCTTTCTCTCTAAAAGATAAAAGAGAGAGAAGAGAGAGAGAAACTTTAATCAGTCTCTTGTTATATCTATGTTTGCATTAGAATTTGTCAATTTGAACACTCACTAACTTTTGTTGAAATTTACGCATTCAAATCTAAAAAACCAAAGTGCCCACCATTGTTTACAGAAAGCCCACTCTAGTACTAAAGCCCACACAAACCAAATGAAAAGCTAATGGGCCCAATATGAAGCCCAAAATAAATAATGAAGGGAAGAAATGAATACGAAGAAATTGAGACGAAGCTCATACACTCACCTAGGTCTGGGCAAAAAACCCGGACCCGATACCCGAACCGATACCCGGACCGAAAAAATCGGGTTGGGGCGGGTTAGGGTATTAGAAAATTACCTCATTGGGTAGAGTATTGGATTACCCGTGGGTATCGGGTCGGGTCGGGGATTACCCGTTACCCATTTAGGGTACCCACAAACCCGAAGAAATACACATGTTTATATATGTATATAGATAATTAGATATATAGTCTTATATAGTTATATACTTATATGTATGTCCTAGGTTTTAGGTTTTGTGACTTTTGACGTTTGAGTTTATATATGTATATAGATAATTAGATATATAGTCTTATATAGTTATATACTTATATATATAAACATATATATATATGTAATACACTTATGTTTATAGATAATTAGAATCTACTCTTAACACTTAAGAGTGAAATAGTCATCTTTGTTATTTTGGATTGGATTTAGTATTTAAATGTCATGTTTGATGTTCTATTCTCTTTTTTTGATCATTTGAGTATGTAAAGTGATTTTAAACTTCGGGTATTACCCAAACCGACCCGAACCCGACAATACCCGAACCGGACCGGAACCGAAACCATAGGAATACCCGAATGGACCATAAATTCATTACCCATTCAACCCGAACCCGAACGGGTTTTACCCGAACCCGAACGGGTTACCCATATGCCCAGGCCTACACTCACCGGAGTGAGCAAGTCTCGGCCGACGACGACATCAAACATCCCGTAGCATCGAATCCTCTCCATTAGAAAAGAAGATAGTCGTAAGATTTCCTGAAACCAATAGCCGTTGGACCAAACAGATGCCAAAGTCGAAGAGATTGTGATTTAAGGTAATAACATTACATGAAACTCCTCTCTCACGCATTTCGTCGAACACTTTGAATGCATCTATTGTTCTTCCATCTTTGCAAAGTTGATTCATCACACAGTTATTAAGTATAGAGATTAAGGAAAACACCATCTTCATGCATCTTCTCGTACGTCTCAAACCCTTGTTTCTTAATCCCGATTTTGAAATAACCCATGAATCAAAAACCGTGTAATTTTACAGTGAGAGTAATGGCAGCTAGAGAAGAGGAAAGTTTGGTGGCTATGAACGGAGAAGAGGAAGAGCATGATTCGAGGGAGAGATTTCTACTTAGATACTTTTTGCAAGAATGGAAGCTTGTTAAATCCCTTCTCGATGATATTGTTGCAAATGGCCGTGTCATTGATCCTTCTTCTGTTCAGAAAATCCGCTCCATTGTACGTTTGCTTCTTACTCTTTTCACTTCATCTTCTTGTGTGATTCCTTATTTTTCAGACATTGTTGTGTTGTATTGTAGATGGATAAATACCAGGAGCAAGGTCAACTAGTGGAACCTTACTTAGAGAGTATAGTTTCTCCATTAATGTTTATCATCCGTTCGAAAACAGTTGAATTAGACGCGAAACCTGATGAAATTCTCGATATTATAAAGCCGATAAGCATAATTATCTATGCTTTGGTTACTGTCTGTGGTTACAAAGCTGTTATCAAGTTCTTTCCGCATCAAGTATCAGATTTGGAACTCGCTGTGGCGCTTCTGGAGAAGTGCCATAGTATGACTTCTGTTTCGTCGTTGAGGCAAGAAAGCACTGGAGAAATGGAGGCTAAATGTGTTACTCTTTTGTGGCTTTCTATCCTTGTGTTGGTCCCGTTTGATATTTCTTCTGTTGATACAAGCATTGCAAACGATAAGAGCTTTGGTGTGGACGATCTTGCTCCTTTGGTATTGAAGATTTTGGGTTTCTGTAAGGACTATCTGTGCAGTGCTGGCCCTATGCGCAGGATTTCGGGATTGCTTCTCTCTAAGCTTTTAACGCGTCCGGATATGGGAAAGGCATTTGCAAGGTCTGCTCCTATCACCATATGTGTTTCAATTTTGAGTTTCATTTATGTGTTTGTTCCGCTCTGAACGCTTGTCTTCTATCAACAAAATTGTTCGGATTACGCAGATGGACTAACTTTTCTCTGTTGCGCTGTGGCATTTCTGTTTCAGTTTTTTCGAGTGGACCCATGAAGTTTTATCTTCTAAGGAAGATAGTGTCGTGAACAACTTTCGCTTGATTGGTGTAATGGAGGCTCTGGCTGCCATTTTTAAGGTTTCTTTTCTGTAACCTGGAGTTATTCACTTTGTTTTCAATAATGGTCCATACTGGAACACGTTAGACATAAATATAGATGGCAGTAAAGTAACCGATTTGATTTGCATGGTTTTATCTTGTAGGAAATATTGCTGGTTTCGATTACTTAAGTTTTCGTATTTTGCATCTTACTTTTATATGTCTTGCTAACATTGGCAGACTGCTAGCCGGAAAGTGTTGCTAGATGCCCTTCCTGTTGTTTTGAATGATGTGATCGTGCTAAGCAAATCAAATGGAGCAACTAGAAGTCCTCTGCTTCGCAAGTATTTGATCAAGTTAACTCAGAGGATAGGGCTTGTTTGTCTTCCTCATCGGTCACCTTCCTGGCGCTATGTGGTAAATATCTTTTAGCATGTATAATAGTAGTGTAAATAGCAACTCCCTCTTCATGGGTTTAATATTTTAGAATTTCTGGTTATGCTCGTAATTGAAATAATCTCATTCTCAAGTTAGTCATCTGAAACTTGTTTATTGAATGACCATGCAGGCTCAAACCGCCTCCCTTTCTGAGAATATATCTACGAGTTTGACCCAAGAGCCGCCTGATCATGCTATCTTTGCCGTCTCGCAACCAAAAAGTTCGGATGACCAAGAAGATGAAGATATGGATGTTCCTGAAATCTTAGAACAGATAATTGAAATGCTACTCTCTGGTTTGAGAGACACGGTATGTTTAGTGGGTGAGATACTACTGTTAGGCTGATAACTAGAGGTGGTTACATCTCAACTTGTACAAGTAATTGACAAAATGATACTCTGAGTAAAAAAACGCTGATATGCACCAAGTATAGACTGGAGTGATCAGTTAACACTTATAACAGATATATTTCGTGGATGCTATAACTATTTGTATGCCCACATGAAACTTTCAGCTGCCAACCAGAAAATCTCACATGTTTATAGTTTTTGCAAGCATTTTCCTTTCGAAAGTTTTTACTATATTCTGAACTGTGTAGGACACTGTGGTTCGTTGGTCTGCTGCAAAGGGTATAGGTCGTGTAACTTCACGACTAACATCTGTTCTTTCTGAAGAAGTGCTGTCATCTGTATTAGAACTGTTTTCACCAGGAGAGGTACTCAAAATTAATGGATATCTGGCATGTTCTAAAATCCAATCAAATCAGGCTGATAGTTATTATATTCAGGGAGATGGCTCATGGCATGGGGGTTGCTTGGCTTTAGCTGAACTGTCTCGCAGAGGGTTACTGTTGCCTAGAAGTTTCCCACAAGTCGTCCCAGTTATTGTTAAGGTCGTACTCTTTCCCAGTCACAGCATTACTTATTTCTCTAGTCAATGCATATGAAGCAATGGCATCACTCACCCAAATTATGCAGAAGCTGTGTGGATTTACATCTAAATATCATTTACAGGCACTCCATTATGATGTCCGTCGAGGTCCGCACAGTGTTGGATCTCATGTGCGTGATGCAGCTGCCTATGTTTGTTGGGCATTTGGGCGCGCCTATTACCACAAAGATATGAAAAATGTCCTGGATCAGCTTGCTCCAGATTTATTGATAGTGGGTTCCTTTGATAGAGAGGTACTAATCACTCTTTTGACTATAATTTGTTTGCCAATTCTTGCTTGATTTGGGGAATTATGTTTTTTTAGATCTCTTCATTAAGTAAAGTTTATTGATTTCTTTTATCAGGTGAACTGTAGAAGGGCTGCTGCCGCTGCTTTCCAAGAGAATGTTGGAAGGCAAGGAAATTACCCTCATGGGATTGACATAGTGAACATAGCTAACTATTTTTCCCTTTCTTCTCGGGTGAACTCGTACCTTCAGGTTGCTGTTTCCATTGCTCAATATGAAGGGTATCTATATCCTTTTGTGGATGAATTGCTATACAACAAGATTTGCCACTGGGTATGCTCTGTTTGATATTGGTTCGCCTCTGGTTTCTCTGCATATCTAAAACCTCTTTAAGGCCCTGCTTGTATTTAATGGTAAAACGGTTTTTTCTTAGGTGGTCGACAGGCTTTTAAAATTCAACAACCGATAAACTAGAGCCAATAGTTTGATTGGGTTCTGTATCAAATCGTTGTTCCTAGTTGTATCTTCCATATTATGTTAATTATTCAATCTTATCATTTCAGGATAAAAGCTTGAGAGAACTTGCCGCAGAAACTCTTGCTGCTCTTGTTAAATACGAGCCTAAGCACTTTGCCAACTATGTGCTGGATAAACTAACTCCTCGTACCCTTTCAAGTGATTTGTGCATGCGCCATGGTGCAACATTGGCAGCTGGAGAGGTTGTGTTAGCTCTGCACCAGTGTGGCAATGTTCTTTCTGCTGGTTGGTACCAGCTAATTTTTCTGCTTTGACTTTTCTGGCATCTTTGCATATGCGATTACAAATCATTTTTAGTATGGAAAACCAAATATATGGGAACCATCTTGGAATTCTCGACCTTATCATCATAGATGTACTCATCAGACTGTATTCAGCCCTTCGAGCATCATTATCCCTTATATTCAATGTTCCTGAATCCTGATGCACGTAATTTTTACAGAGAGCCATAAGCGTATGGCTGGGATTGTCCCTGCCATTGAGAAAGCACGGCTTTACCGTGGGAAAGGTGGAGAGATAATGCGACTGGCTGTCTCACGGTTTATCGAGTGTATCTCGTTATCACATGTGACATTAACTGAGAGAACAGAACGGATCCTGCTTGATACCCTCAATGAGAATTTAAGACATCCCAATTCTCAAATACAGGTACCTACGTTTCTAAATTTTATGAAGTTATTTGTTTTCATCCGGTTAGCATAATTCATTAGTTAATGGGTTTCACTTATTATACAGAGTGCAGCTGTCAATGCTGTTAAACAGTTTGTGCAATCCTATCTCGTTTGCAATGATAAGATTGCTGTTGATTTAGTATCAAAACACTTGACACATCTAACCGACCCAAACGTAGCTGCTCGGAGAGGTTTTGCACTTGCTCTAGGTGCCTTGCCATGTGAAATATTGACTGCAAAGTGGAAGGATGTAGTTTTGAAGCTCTGCAGTGCATGTCAGATAGAGGTAAAGAAGACGGCATTTGACTACATCGGTCTCGAATCCTTAAAAAAACAGTAAAATTTTTATTGAATTTGACGGATGTTTTTTTTTTCCCCAAGCAGGCTAATCCTGGAGATAGAGATGCTGAGGCACGCATGAATGCTGTGAAGGGACTCATATCCGTGTGTGAAACTCTTACTCAGCGAAGTGCTAGTGATCCTGAAAACGATGACCTGTCTCTCTTTATTCTTATCAAGACTGAAGTGGTGGATACTTTACTGAAAGCTCTTGATGACTATTCAGTTGATAACAGAGGTGATGTTGGTTCTTGGGTTCGTGAAGCTGCAATCCATGGACTTGAGAAATGTACATATATTCTCTGTAAGAAAGTACGAACAAATTCAGCGGATGATCATAACAATGAATCATCCTCGCTTTTTGATTCAAATCTCGCAAACCATTTGATTGGAGGTATTGTGAAACAAGGAATGGAGAAAATGGATAAATTAAGAGAAACTGCTGCAAAAGTTCTTCAAAGGATTTTGTATCACGAAACTGTTACCGTCCCTTTCATACCTCATAGGGAAACACTGGAAGATATTATTCCCAACAAAGCAAGCTTACAATGGGCGGTATGCAGATCCTGGAGCCTTGGGTTGCTTCTTCTGTTTCAAAGTGTTTATCTAAATATGAGTTATTTTATTCTTTTGTAGGTTCCGGAATTCTCTTTCCCACGTTTTGTTCAGCTCTTGAAATTCCGTTGTTATAGCAAACAGGTAATGTCTGGATTAGTAATTTCTATCGGAGGATTACAAGAGTCGCTTAAAACAGCTTCGCTCTCTGCATTACTGGAGTATTTGAGGGAAGAAGATGAAGCTAAAGACCTCAAACAACAACAATCTAGAGAATCTGCGATTTGCGACGACATCCTCTGGATACTTCAAGAGTACAAAAAATGTGACCGAGTTATCGTACCCTGTCTAAAGGTAAATACACCATTAACCTGTAGGTTCTATGTGGTTATGTCTTAACACTTTTCTTTTGACACAGACAATTCAAGAGCTCTTGGACAAGATTTTTCGGAATCAAGAGGTATGTTTTAGAGTTTGACTTGTTTGGATTAGATTTTGCCAAAGCTTGTAGATTCCACGTAAAGCTTATCTGTGATTTGATTTCAGGCTTATACGTTGAGTTTCTACACGGGAGTCATGGATTCCTTAGCCATCGAACTAAGAGCCTCAAAGAAATTCGAAAAGGTAGACGCAGGCGTTGGAATACTTGGGTCTATTGCCTCTGTTTCGGAACCCATCAGCACACAAGCGTTCTCTCAGCTTCTATCATTCCTTGCCCACCAATACCCAAAGGTTCATGTCACTTCTCTGCATCTTAAACTCTGTTTAGAAAATTCATGTTGGTTACATGGCTTTTTTGTTTTCACTTGATCCAGATCCGAAATAAGGCAGCTTTTCAAGCCTATCTTGCGCTGCTACAAAACAAAATCTTAGTACCAGAGGACAAGATTGAGAAAGTGAAACATATAATATCTGAGACTTGTTGGGATGCTGACATGGAGTCAACCCAATCTCAGAGGTTAGAATTGTGTGAATTGACTGGCTTAGATCATGGAGTAGTGTTCAAGACCAGAATCAGAAGGGTGACTAGGGATAGAATTACGGCTTTGGACGAGAATGCGTCTTACTCAGCTCTGGTTGATTCCTCTGGCTTCTGATTGGTAAGCATATGCATTGTTAATACTTAATAGTGTATAGGGACTTTTGTTCGAAATAGGCTTTAGTGTGCTAAAATTTATCATTTTATTTCTCTTCTGTTCTCATGCATTTAGGTGAAGCGGAGTCAGGCCTTGAACGAATTCATCGATGTGCTGAAAAAGAATCGCAAACATACGTAGACGCGAAAGGTCCGTGTATATATTGTAATGAGTTCCGCTCAAAACTGGATGGTTTAGCAAGGTACTTTCCAAACCTATAAAATACTGAAGCTAAATAAGTAACTTAACAATGTTTTTGCTCTTTACACGTCTAAATTTTAATAGCTGTTCTGAAACAGCTTAAAGGAAAGATAGTTATGACTGAAGCTAAATAAGTTAGTTATGTTCTGAAACAGCTTATTTTTTCTTCTTCTTAACTTAGTACTGACGATGCTTAAGGACGTATGCATTTGATTTAATTGGCTCTGCGTGATGAAAGAAGCTAATAACATTATTATTGTGAATGAACAGTGTCATGGAAAACTATATTGAGAACTTAGTTCGAGCGCTGTATATTGAGCTATTGATGTGAGCTCACATTGTGCATAAGATTGAACCTCAAGTTCAAAGAGCTTAGGGGGGAAGACTAAGGGATCAGAGTCAGCAGCTCCAATTCAAGCCAGTGGTCTTGTGAATATTGTACTTATGTAAATATTAGTTCGACCATCATTTGCCAAATATGTGAACCTGGCTGGTGAAATGCCAGCAAAAAAATTAGATTGAGAAAAGTAGAGGGTAGAAGAGAAGTCGATTCCAAACAGATTGTCTAAAACCGACATAAACATTTGTTCGAAAAGTCTCGCAAGAATCTCCAAGCAAACATGTTGATAATCTTGTTCCCTTTTCGCCATTCAAACTACGTCTGAACTATTAACACTGAAAGAGAGATATGTTTATAAATGACTACTTTAAAAACCTAGTAAGAACATCAAACCCAAAATCACTAGGAAAGGTAAAGCAAGATAAAACAAAATATAAAAATACAAAGTGAAACCAGACTTGGAGTAGATGTATAAACACATGAAGATGTATTTTACGAAAAGGATAAAGACGCGGTGCAGTTTCGGGTTATTCATGTGGAATCGTGGGCCGAAACCACGAGACTCGATCCTCGATCTCCATTCTTTTGGAAGAGAAAACTTGAGTCGGATTAGTTCTTTCACTGGAAGTCTTACGAAGATTTCCTCTATGACGTCGTCTGGTAGTGATGATGGAACAATCACTCCCATCTCTTTCTTCTTTAGATATGAAAAAATGGATGAAGGCAACTCGTTTTGTATTGGAATTTAGAGTATAGTAGTTTAAATTTAGTTTTATGTAAAAAAAAAAGTGTTTAAATTTAGTTCATTTTTAGATTTTTACTTTTTAGTAATGTTAATTTAAATTTTTGGGCAAATAATCCAGTTTTTTTTTATAAAAAGCTATAAAAAGATATGAAATATAATTAGACCAGATTTTAAAATATTAATTATTATTTTTGGCAGGAAATCATACCTATTACTAAAAGAAAAGTTGGAACAGAGAATTAGATAAGCAATAATCTAATATAATTATTACATGTTACCTTTATCAAAAAAAAAAATGTTACCTTTATCATTTATTATGTTTACTTTTTTAAAATTCATTTTTTATTAATATCATCAATACTACTAACAAATTATTAGGATATTAATATTTACAATTTGTAATCAAGTAGTATTTTTTGCAGTTAATTATTTCCAAAATAAATTTTAAAAAATGAAAAGAAAATCAAAACATTTATTATTTCCAAAATATAATTAAATTTTTACTATACAAATTTGAAAGGTAAATACATTTATAATAATTAACTAGGGATGGGCATTCGGATTTTTGGGTTTAGGGATATAGAACCCGTTTAGATATTTTAAACCTTCAGGTCGGGTTCTGTTCGGTATGGATTATCCGAACTTATCCACAAAAAAGCATATATTGGTAAATATAAATTATTATAAATAATAATGTAAGGAGAATCTTTATATTTTTGATTTTTTATAATTTCATGGAACATATATATCTATATATATATATATATATATATATATATATATATAGATATTACTATGGTAAATATACATTATTATAAATTATAATTACAGTTTAAAACAATCGGAAAAAAATGAATCTTTGTTAAAAAAAAAGAGATTTAAAAATTATAATTACAATTTCCACATTCAAAATAATAATAAATATGAAATTTGGCTTATCCAATAAAAGCCCAATAACTAGTTTAAATGAAGCCAAATTGATTATAATTAGCCTCATCCAATGCTTTTGGGATTAAAAGTCCACATAAAATGAAAGTAATTTATCCCACATCGGTTTTGAAAGCAAAAAAGACTGAAATTTTTGTTATAAATAGTTAGACATGCTGAGTGTTGAACATATATATTTTGTCAATCCTTAGGCTGAAGGCGGCAACAACCTCGACGAACGAGAAGGTGTAGACGCTCAAAAACAGTAGGAGGCAATAGCTTTGAACAAACAATTGATTAAAGAAGTCTAGAGACTAAAGGTGGCATCAGATGAGGTGATGCAAAACCCCGCCTCACCTGCTGCCACATTTAGTCGTTGGACTTTTGCAATCAATTATTCGCTCAAAGTCATTGCCTCCTTCACCCTGTTGAGCGTCTACACTCTCTTGTTCGTCGAACGCTGTTCCCACCTTCAACCTTTTGATTGTTGTACACAATTGTTTGCAAAAAGTGTTTCTTGTGAATTTTAGAGCTTTATTTGTCTCTCAGTTTTCCTAACAATTCTAAACCAAAATAGACTAAAGTTTTGGGGATGGACAATTTAATATGACGTTAATCTTGTTGTTTGGACATTGAGAAATCGGAAGTGTGAAACTAAATTGAACGTTGAAATTTTTTATTGTTTGCGCTCCTTAATCTTTTGTCGAGGTACTTTTTGTATCACTTTTTAAATTATCCATATTTTCCTAAATCAATTTTCAGAAGAAAAATAAAATCAATATGCTAAATGTAAATGTGAGTATCTATGTTTTCCTAAGTAAAATTTCATCAAAAAAACATATGAATATTTTTAAAAAAGAAATAAATTAAAATGGAAAGCAAATGATGAATCCACATGATATATTGAATATAGATCATGACATATATCCTAGTGGTTTGTACTAATGTTGTGATTTTGTTGATCGCGTGTGTCGTTAACCAAAAAAAAAAGAAAACAATCTACATTCCTTATATATTAATTGATAAATATTTTGGAAATCTAACATATAGTTTGTTAATAATTCATGAACCGTTTCATAGAAGCTCTTAAAGTTTAGATAGGTTCGTGAGACAAAGTCCCAAGATCTCAATATAATGCTTCGTTTTCCAGGATTATAGAGTAATGTTTCAGAAATTTAGTAAATAACTGAGTAAAATTATTAATGAAATTTCTTTCAATTTTGAGAACCAATGGGCCGAGATCTCATATCTAGGAATTCATCACAGACTCCATCAAATGACGGCTTGAGAGTCAAATAGTTAGCATTTTTTTTTGTAGTTTTGGCCAAAAGTAGACTACAACCTAGGAAAAGTATCTGAAATACTTTAACTTTGGCTTTCCACAAAAATTAATTGACCAGTGGTCTCTTAATGACCACTTGCATTATCTAGCATGAGATACCCAAATGTCATGGGTAAAAAAACCCCAGCATGAATCTGAATTGAGACCGCCCATCGGAAACTCGAAATTGAGAAAATCTTATGGATTTCGAGTATAGTGGATAAACCCAAAATAATTCGATGGATTACGGGTTAGCTTGTAGGTACCCGAATTTTAACTTGAAGTTTTTCTCTCTTTGTTTTATATATGTTCATCTAAAATTATATATATACCAGGTAAGAACCTGTGGTATGCATATGCAAAGTTGAATTTTCTGTCATTCAGCTTTGATAAATTCTTTATATATTTTTTCAAATATGTTTGAAGACTACAAAGTTGTTGTATTAGATTTTTAATACATATTTATCTTTGTGTAAGTTTGGATTATTGGAAAATTAACAGTATTTTTCTATTCTTATTTATGTTTAATTGGTAAAAGATTATTAAAATTTATTTTGTAGATAATTTTAATTGTGCTTTCAAATTAACTATCTTGTAAAGATGTGCTTCCCTTAATTGCATAATTCAATTATAATTATATATATATATATATATATATATATAATTGAGTGAAATTTCGGGTAAGTAATCCCAATTAGGCCTGAGATTTATATCCGTTATCCGCGGATATCCGTATCCGTATCCGGTTTTTGATCCGAAAAACGGATATCCGGCTAAACGGATACGAATACGGATAGTAAAATAACGGATATCCCGGATACGGATACGGATACGGATACGGAGAATCCTAAAATTTGGGCCGGATAACGGATATCCGGCAAAAAAAAAAAAAAAATTATAACTTAAAAGCCTTATAACTCCATTTTTCAAGTGTTAAAATCCAAAGAAAAACTTGTAAGCCCAATTTTTTTAATTGTTTTTATTTTATTTTCAATGTTAATAAATAAATTATATGACAAAAAATAAAAATAAATTTCTAAGAAGAATTTAAGAAGTTGATTAATGTCTCTTTTTTTAAAAAAAAAACATCACTTGAATCGTTTAAACTTTTTGCTACTTTAATAAATTCTTTATTTTTGTAATGTTTTGTATATATAATCAACTTCTAGCTATTTTATAAATTTTTTAAGCTTTTTATGTATGATATTAATGAATTTAGGATTTTAAAACACTATTTCCGGACGGACAAGTGGCCAAGATCGAATACATACAAAAATTGCGTACACATCGTAATTGTGTAGTAACCGGGTAATGGTTGCCCATCCTTTTTATGCATATCGTTATGAGACCAAGATCGTCGCCGACTAGTAACAAGTCGAGTTCCGGTACAACTTCAGATAATAACCAAACCAAATCGAATACCAAAATTGCAAAAGCGAAGCTATCAGGAGTGAGAGAAATAATAGACATTTTATTACTATTCGTCTAGGTTCCCATCCCAATTTATGCATAAAAAGGATGGGAAATTTTAAATCCCAACATAAACTACAAAGTCCTTAACGAGTAGTAACCGGGTAAAAAATAAAACTATTTAAGAGAAAGTGACATTCAATGTTTTTATGCGTGTACGTGAAACGTCTCTTTCAACAATTGTGTACACAGAACTAAAGTGAAAACTGAAACCTTGAAAAAGGCATGTTTTATCATATAGGCTTTACTTGGACTGAGATAAAAAGGCATGTTTTAGACTAGGTTTATTCTAAATCGCGGATATCCGGATTTTTAACGAATATCCGGATACCGTATATCCGGAATTTCCGGATCCGGATACGGATACTAAATTGACAGATAATACGGATACGGATACAGATATCTTAAAAAAACCGGATATCCCTATTCCCAATCCAATTCAATAGAAAACTAAACTAAAGAAGTAAATCCCAACCCAAATATGAGATGATGATCTAACAAAAGAAAATCCACATCTCAAATATGAAACCAATCTAGTATGTAACCAAGTTAAAAACAATATAATAAATTATTTGTTTATGTGATGCATATTTCTGAGGCTCACAAAGTCAAAATAAGATTTGCTTTATGCCTTGGGCGATTGAAGATATATAAAACTTGGAAATGCCATTGACTCTCCAAATGAGCTCAAGAGAAGCAATTCTTAGGCAAAAGCTCTGTTTCACAAAACATGGTCGAATCAGTGCCTAATTCATATACTAGATTTTTATGTCTTAATAATATATGTGCACGTATTGTAGTCTCATACTATAAATGCATGTTAGTTATGTTTCCAATATTGTAGAAATGATTATAATGTATATATTGATTAAAAATATTTAACTCACAATTCTTTTACTGGTTTTATATTACCAAATTGGCTCATCTACTTTTCCCAGATTGGCTGACAAATAAAACAAAAATTCTAGAGGTTTTGATAATTTGTGAGAGTTTCAAATAATATGTGAAATTTCTAAATTTATTAAAAGATATTGGATGATTCAACCAAGAAAACCCTATGAAGAGTATATTAGTGTTTGATTAAACAAAATATTAGCTTTTCTCCATAGGAGAGAGCTCGAGAGATAACAGAATCAGAGAAAAGATATTTTCTTCATTCAACTATAAAATATGTACAAGAGAAAACTTAAATACTAAGTAAACTAAACCAAAAATACTAACCAAACTAAACCATAACTAAACCAGCTATATACACACTCTAATACAAAAGCATGTAAACAAGAAGTATTAATTAGTATATATTTTTTTAACTTTTTATCAATTAATATTTTTTTATCAAAAATAAAAAAGAAGATTATTTGTCCGAGTCAAGGTGCGAATTAGTATTACAGATCGTCTGAGATTTTTTAGACGAGTTAGATTTGAATCCAGGGAGGGAGCCATGATATGTATTAACTGTTGCCGCATATTTCATCATGCTAAGCATTGTCTCTGATGTTTTGGTGGTGCCTATTTGGGAAGAAGGAACATGTTCAAACAACCTCAATCATCACCCTCTAGAGAATAGTTCTCATAGTTCATATATCTCCTTTTATTCGCCAATATCTCACCCCACCTCCCGCTTCACCTGCTTTACATGGCAATGAGTTTGATGTGGGTCCTCCACCAACTAGGTTTGCTTTCTCACGATCCACATCTAACCAAGCCTCTTCAAGATCTTCTTCTGTTAGGGATAAAATAAGGTATGAGATAGAAGAGAGTTCTAAACGCAAAAAGGCAAACAAATTGATCTAAACTCGGAGAAAAACACTAGGAGGTGTCGTAAAAATCACGGGCTCCGGTTTCATCCGGTGGATGGACAACCTCCATAGGTCTGCTGAAGAATACTATAGACCTCTGAGTATAATTTACCCTTATACTCTTGAGGGTGACACTTTTTGGGATAAGCTTTGCTTTAAGTTTTCTAGAAAATAATTAATCACTTTCAGGTCAAGTAAGTGATGATGATGGATCACTTTTTGAATGCCTTAATGGCTTTAACTGCTTTATAACTCTGCGTCGGGAAGGTTTAGCTTTAGTTTGAAAGACCTTCAATGACTTTTTGGTAACGGTCTACTACTAGTCTAGTATCTGGTGTTAAGATGGTGAGCAGGATGCACTCATAATGCAAGCATATGTTGGAAACAATTAGATCAGCTGTAAACTTTTTACTTTATATGTTTGATCTTATTGAGATTGTCTATACTAATAGACAGTTGTATTTTTCTGTTTGGCTTGTAAATTAACTGTTGTATCTTGTACTTGCTTATCCAATTTAATTGGGTTCTCGAATGATGGATGATACGGTTTATTTGTTATATACACAAAATATGTTTCGAAAAAAAATAAAAAGATTATTTGTTAAAGAAAGAAAAATGTAGAGCGTCATTGGATCAATGGAGATTCTCTCTCTTATCTCTCTCAAACTTTTTAGAGAGAGAATGACTTAGAAGCAAAAAATTCGGCAACGGTTCGTCTTCGTGACGGCGTTTTGCTGGCTTCCGTTTCCAGCATCATCTGATTTCCTTAACAGTGGTGTTTGGCTTGCCGTCCGGTGTGGTATCCGACTTTTGTTCGACATATATTGGCTATCACAGCAGTACATGTTCGGCTCTTGTCTAGCATCATCGACTCTCTTAGCGGTGACGGCTAGCTTACGGTTTTAACCCAGCATAGTCTGGTTTTCTCCTTTTTTCTGTTTCTGCTTTGTCTCTTCTCCGGCGTGTCCGTATTTATTTTCTTTTTGGTTTATATCACGGTTTCTTTTAAACCGTTGATTGCTTGTAGGTAAAAACTAAATAGGATTTGTGTGTTAGTGATGGCGTTTGTGGTGATTCTCTGCTCAAAATGGTCTAAAAATGTAACATTTCGGTTTCAGGAATATGGTGGTGCATGCTGAGAGGTTTAAAAGAATTGATTTGGCCCCTATGTCAGCAAAGTGCACTTATCTTTTTGGTCAAACGTCCTGAGAGAAGTCCACAGTTAACCGTACTTGGGCTGGAGTAGTTTCAGGATGGGTAACCTTCCGGGAAGTGATTGTCGGAACTATGTGAGTGAGGACAAAACATAGGGAAAAATCATGTGGTGATTTGTAGGGTCCGTAAACAAGTCTTTAAAGCCTCCCAGACGTAGCGGACCGGCCGTCAGACAGGGATAGGCCCATGGGCCCGAGAAAGAACGTGGAGCCTACTGGTAGGGACGGTCGGGACAGTTGTTGGAGAAATACAAAAGAATCTATCATCGCTAGTTTCATTCTCCGGCGGAATCGATGGCTTCAACGGCGAAGGACGTGACGGAAAACTTTTAATCTTCTCATGTTACACGTATCTTTGATGTTGACACGTGTCTTGAGATATTTTCAATCGATCTAATCTTCTTCCCTAAAGTGATGCAATGTTGGGCCAGTTGGACTTTCTTTAGTCTGTAAACCGTTGTATGTTGTTGGGCTTTTGCTCGGTCGTTGTTTGTAATGTTTATATCAATAAAATCCTCTCTTGTGAAAGAAAAAAAGCATCATCTATATATACATTTTTGGAGACATTTTTGAAATAATTCCTGGAGTTTGAATGTATTTACAAGATATGCCACTGGTGGGTCGGGACAATTTAAAGATTTTGCACCGGAAATATTGAAACGGATCTTTCCTTATATTTCTGCAAAATATTTGTTAATATCCAAAACCAGAAACTACATTAAATGGTTGCATTATAGATTAAATTCTAACAAATCTGGTTTTAATGCTAACAATTTTTTTTTAAAAACGTTTAATGCTGAAATTTTTTAATTTAGGTTTTGGAAACAATTAATACGAGATATATTATGGAAACAGTTTGAAAGCAAACTCTTAATTTCACGGGACATGGTTAGATGGTGGGACGGATTTGGGTCGATATTAATACGAGATGGTATAATATGGTTGAAATCCTAGATATAACAATCAAAATACAATATATCATCTTAAACACTAAACAAAAGAAATATTATTAACAAAAAAATCTAATTTTAAATTTAATTTTTTTTTGTTATAAAAAATGATCTGCGGTGTACCGCGGGATATAATCTAGATTTTAACTTAATGAATTGTATGTTATCGTTCCTATATTTTAAAACGGTAAACCTCAAACATAGTAACTGTATACTAAAACATATATAGATATAAGAGTTATACATTTAGAAAATTCAAAACATTAGGTCATATATATATTTAATATATTTAAAAAATTACATTTTGACTTTTTAAAAAAAAAATATAGCTCCGCGGTAATCTAGTTGGATAAATTTTTAAGAGATAATTGGGTGAGAAGTATCAGATCTGAGTCTAATTAAATTTTCGGTTTTATCTTTTTGATCACAAGACAATGATAATTTCAACCCCATTTTCTGCCTTCTTTACCCTCACTCGCCAGAATAGAGTGATCTAAACTTATCTTCATTTATCTTCATTTTTGTCTCATATTTTCTCTCTCTGAAAACCTTTCTCTTAGTCTCGTCTTCCTCTCATCGAAAACTTGTTTTTGCTCCAACGAAGTACATGATTCCCGTCGTTGTCACTATTAAGTCGCCGCCTCAAAGCTTCTTCCTCTCTAATTCGGTAAGCCGGAGCGTAGAATTTACACAAATTTTTGTTTCCTGATTTCTTTTGTTTTTCCGATCTTACCACCCGTCGTTTCAATTGTTTCACTCTAATTTCGACTGGTGTTTTCCAATCTTAAACTCTATCTTTTCTGTTAGGCCTCTCCGAATCCACTTGAATCTCTACTTATTTTACTTAGATCTACATATAGACACTCATAATTTCCCGTGGATCTCCATTTTTAACTTGCATGTTGTCATCTCCCCTTCGTAGATCTAAATTTCTTACAGGATGACTCATACGGAGCTTCCTTCTTGTTTATTTGCCGAGAGAGAAGAACCTGCCGGTGATACGGAGCAGTTGGTGATAAAACTAAACCAGAATCCGACGATGAAGATATGTTCCCTCTAATTTCTTTGAAATTAGATAAAGTGTGAGTATTAGATGTAGGAGATCAAGTATGTTAGACCTCTATGCGTTTATATAAATGTCCATTCAGTTTTTGTCAAGCGACATTTGTTTAGATATACAACTACATCCCTTTTTAATTTCTATAAACTGTTGTTATAGATAACTATATTTATAAATACATGAATACTTGGTTATGTACAACTACATATTCAATTAGTTTTACTTTGGTTGTTAACTATGTAGACGTATATATTAAAATGTGTATGTCTAAGCAGATCTTATGTTGGACATGCACAGGTAGATCGCATAAGGGTCAGTTTAACTTGACAAGCATTTTTTTTTTTGTCATCTGAAACTAAATAGAGCTCAAAAGAGTCATTCCTGAGGAATGTTCTTTACATATGTGATATGAAGCGGTTTCGTACGAACTTTTCGTGCCAGTTTATCCGCTTTGACATTAAATTAAAGATAAAGAAAAAGATGAAAACTCCTCCTTGTCTCCCTGAAATTCCTCCAAATACACTGAAAACGCCGGCCATTCTGTCGGAGAAGACACCATCTTCACCAGGTCTGAACAGTCTGTAAAGAACGCTACCTCTTAATTATCTGCACCAATCATACACTTCATCGCCCAGAGAAGGGCCTCGACTTTGGCATGTAGTGGAGATAGACTTCTACGGAGGTTCGCAGCTCCCATGGTTGGCAAGCATTTAATACATGTCAGTTCAATTGTACTTTTGTGTTAAAAGTCAAACCCGCTTCTCCCACGCGCAAGACCAAAAGTGAGACTGGTTTTCTTGTAAATATTTTGAAATCTATACCCAATTGTATATTTTATTTGACCATTGTTCCCTACAAAAAGCCACTAATGTCTATTACCTAATTTACTACACCAATAATATCTTTGCACACATTCACTCAATTTTTAAATCATTAAAAAAGGTTATTAATTGATTAATTGTTCCCCAAAAATTGTAAAAATTGAAATTCAGACCCAAAAAAAATTGAAGGAGTAAAATGTCTTTTAAACTGATGAAAATCTAAAAGCTTCAACGCTTTTTGTCATTGTTTCTCAATCATCACTCAAATCTCACTCATCTTCTCCAATCTCCATTGATTCCTTCAAGCCAAGCTTCTCCTTCTTGCATTCTCCTCTTAGACCAATCTGGTTCTTTCGTATTCCTTGTGGATATGATCCGTTAAGCTTTGTTTTGGGTCTAGTAGATCGCTGTGACGTAATAAAAACCCTAAATCTCAGAAAAGTCGAGACTGGTTCTCATGGCTTGTCAAATTCAAGCTTCACGCGTTTTCCCAGTTCTGGAGATTGAAAAAGGTCTCTCCTTTATGATTAATGTCTTCCATAGGAGAAGAAGAGCTTCGTCCATTACTCTCACTTCATTCCCTTATCCAATGAAAAGGTACCGTTTTGCGTTTGCGTTTGATTTTGTGCATAATCATCATTAGTTCAACATTGAACATTTTGATTTAGGCATTTGCTTATAGAATTTCGGCGTAATCTTTGATTTGCTTATTGAATTTGGGCGTTTGCGTTTGAATTTGGGCGTAATCATTGGTTTGCTTATTGAATGTAGGCGTTTGCGTTTGAATTTGGGCGTAATCATTGGTTTGCTTATTGAATATAGGCGTTTGCAGTTAAAATTTGGGCGTAATTATTGGTTTCCTCAGTCAATTTGGACGTTTGCTTATTGAATTTGGGAGTAATTGTTGTTTTGCTTGTTGAATTTGGGCGTTAGCGTTTGAATTTGGGTGTAATCATTGGTTTGGTTATTGAAAAGTCTCTTCATTTTGGCCAATAGTTTTCAGATGAGACGACGAAACCGGAAAATAGCGTTTACGTTAGACACAGGTTCGTCTATTCCTGGAGATAATGGTGGAGGAGGACAAGAGATGAATGGAGATAGAACCGGTCTCGGTAGCACTCGGTTGGGTCGAATTGCGGTTGCAGGAGGCAAACAGTTACTTGGGAAGATAAACTCTGCAAGAAAAAACTTCCCAATGAAGATATTTCTGCTGCTTCTTGGTTTCTATACCGCCAATGCATTGGCTACCATTCTTGGACAGACTGGTGATTGGGATGTGCTTGTTGCGGGAATTGTCGTGGCTGCGATTGAAGGAATCGGTATGCTTATGTATAAGAAACCATCTTCTTCAATGTTTTCAGGGAAGTTGCAGTCTTTTGTTGTGTTTATGAATTTCTGGAAAGCTGGTGTTTGTTTAGGTCTCTTTGTTGATGCTTTCAAGTTAGGTAGTTAAAGACAAATCCTTCTTTTCTTCTACTATATGTATATATACATTTGTTACTACCGTTTTTGGAGATTCACAAGTATCAATTAAAGTTTCAGTTTTGTTGGAATATGTCTGAGAATGCATGTCTTTGTTCTTCGCACATTAAACCAAATTCTCATTGATGCGTAATGATATCTCAGCTTACAATGCTTTCCTGATCTATGCATCTAAGATAAAAGAGTGTTTACAAGTAGACTAAGATTCGTATTGAACCAATTGATCACGACACTTGCTACTTAATATGTTTGCCAGAATCCAAGACATAAGTTGTATGTCAGACATGCCTCGTTTGCATCCCTATTATCGGTTAGTGTACCCGTTTAGGCTTGGTTTGCGTCCGCTAGTATCTGATTGGTCCATCGAGGCTGCCTGTAGCAAACTGAAAGATACGAAACAAAAAGGGATGACTAAATCTGCATCACAAGTACTTCAATGTTGAAATTAGATGTGAGTAAGTGAAAAAGGGACCTGTTGAACTATTGGATTTGTTGAGGTTGTAAATTCATGTGTCATTCCTTGCCAAACGATCTTTCCTTCATACAGAAACAATAACCTGAATAGAAGAAACAAAAACTTCTCAAGGGATGAAGCAAAAGCTGCAAAACAATATCTTGTAATATGGGACTAAAAGCAGAAACCTGTCCACAGCTCTTTGAATGGTGCTATGTTGATGGGTAACAACCAGATAAGAGGCAATTTTTCCAGGTTTTCCAACTGCATCCTCGTCCGTCATGTGAACAGACCGTATAAGATCTTCGACTACAGTTGATGCAATTGGATCAAGTCCAGCAGTTGGCTCATCGTACAAAAGCACCTACGAAAAGGCAGTGAAACCCATACATGAATTCCTAATTTTTGCCACATGATGACTTAAGTTTCGTCAACAACTATACGGATGCAGGAGTCGAGCCTCTAAAGAAGAAACAAATTCATGAACTTAAGTAGATATTCAGATTACCTCTGGCTCTATGACCTCTTTCGTTGTATCAAAAATTAGTGAACGAGCTAAAGCAACCCTTTTCTTCATTCCCCCAGATAGCTCAGAAGGTAATCGATTCTCAACCCCCTGATCTTATTAAAAACAAAAACAATAATAAGCTGGATGTGGACTATTGACTAGGTACTTAACTAGCGAATGTTATGAAAGTTGTACTGAATTAAGATACCTTCAAACCAACAGCTGCCAAGGTTTGTGTCACAAGCTCAGATATTTGATTCTCCGACATTTTTGATCTTTCATAACTGTGATTAGTTACCATTGAAAAGTTTAATCAATATGACTGCAAACAAAAGAACATCAGCGATCTTTTGGCTAGAAATGAGGTTATGTCGGACGTTAAAGAATAACATCTTACAGTAGAAAACCAACATTTTCACGAACTGATAGAGAATCAAAGAGAGCTGCACTCTGAAATACCTGTGAGATAAATAAAAAAAAAGCCATTGAGATACAAACTCACAACAAAAAAATCCACGACTCATGAGAATTATATCTCAGAACAGCACTTACCAGGCCAATACGAAGTCCTGATATTTCCTCATCACTTATCAAACCAGCTCGTTTTTTTCCTCGTATGTAAACTTCTCCCTACATACCAAGAGACAATCCATAATCTGAAGGCTGTGATCAGATAGATAGAGGAAAGATATAGCGCATGACATGCAACAGTTTCAAACCTTGTCTGGAGCAAGAAGACCAGCCATGATCTTTAAAATTGTTGATTTTCCAGTCCCAGAAGGACCGATCACCCCAACAGCTTCGCCATGTCTAATCTGCATACAAAAAATGGTTAGAATGTGGTGTGTTTGTGTGACTTTCAAAATCTGAAGGCTTTCCCTAATCTAAAGATCCAAAACAAGTCTAGGAAAAGATAACCTTGTAGCATCTCATCAAATTATGGGTCTAACAGTAGAATAGACATACAAATACAATATGAAAAATATCCACCGGTGTGAAGAGAACTGCGAAGGTGCCCGGGAATCAAGACTTTAAAATACGATACAACAGCTTATGGCATGAGGTTTGTCAATGTGATCCTTAGAGCAAAATAGTAGCAAAGAAAACCGCTGAAAACAGTCGAGAGTGATGACAAGCCGCACAAAGCCTAAAGCTAGAAACATTCTTTGACAAAAGCAAGTACTCTCAATGTGAAATGACAAAACAAAATACCTTAAAGCTAACACCTTTCAAGATATGTTTGTCCCCAAACGATTTGTAGACATCTCGACATTCTATAAGAACATCAGAATCATTCTCAAGCTCTCGCTGTTTACACATACCTCCTCCAGACTTGGAGAGACTCTGCAGATATCATCACATTATCAACAAGTTACAAACAAAATTACATAACATTTGTTCTAAACTATAACACCAATAACAATTAAGGCCAGATTCCACAGTGATCCATGAAATTACTTTAGAAGAATCAAATAGTGAGATTATTACATCGAATTTGGTGGCATCGTTGTCCAAGTTCTGAGGTGGGGCTATGCAACAGCAAGAGACTTTCCTACGAAACGATATAACACTCCTTCTTGGTACAACGATTGACTGACCAGAAGAAGAACCATGACAGTGTAAACTCGGACGAAGTAGCGAAGAAGAAGAAGAGGATAACGAAAGCATGATTCTTTCTTATGGGTTGAGATTGTGAAGAAATTGGATCGAAGAAACACAAATTCGATACCAATTTGGATGATTTAGGAGAAACCCAGAATCAAGAACGACCAAAGGTGTGAGCTTTGCGGCGAAATTGGCTTTTCTTCACCGAGTAAAGCGAGTTACCGATTTGAGTGAGAAAATCAATCACATTGCCTTTTTTTTTTCTTTCTTGTAAATTATTATTTTGTGAGGAAACGAAATTTGGATGATGAATGTAATTTGCAAAAATGCAAATGTTCTTGATCTATTAAAAACAAAATGATAAGAAAACAGCCCTTAAGTCTTTTTGGGCTTTGTGGCCCTTATAATCTGTGAGCTGCATAATGTTTGTCTTGCTACCAATTGCTCTCTGATGTAAGAACTAAGATAAAGCCAGAGAGAACATTCTCTTTCAAGTCCTTTTGTTTTAGCCGTTTTGACCCAAAAAATTAACGGAAAATTCCCGAAAATCTACACACAACACATGTACATATGGTACACAAAATGATGGCTAGAGGAGAAAACGAGAGGTCAGCCAAGCTTATAAATAGTTAGAATTTGGGACGAATTGTAACACCTTTGACGAAGAGCCCTGACTTCCACAGTTGACACTCGTGTTCGTACATTGCAAAAGAGATTTCCCCGACGTTTTTCATCGATGTGGTGAACTCCCCAACCGAAATTTCGAGCCATTGGTTACTTATATAATCGAACATGTCCACACTCTGTTCTTGCGGTTTCTCCCAAGTATTAGGCAAGTCCAGCTTTAACTTCACTGGTGTCTCCCATTCGAATGTGTATTCCAACTTTACCACAAACACCACCTCATACCTTGTCTTCGGAGACAAATATCGTGTGTCAAACTTTCCAGCTATGTCTAGCCAGCTTGCACTTTTCAAAAACGCAATTTCCACGACCGATTCACTGAAAAAAATTGTGTTTAGTAATAGATAATAAATCTAGAAAATTATCTTTAAAAAGTATATATTTCTGTGTTAGTTATCTTGCTTGTCACTTAATATTGCATATAAAAATAATATTTTCACCATTTTTTTATGAGTTATTAAATTTTTATGGTTCAAAAGATTGTATAATAAACCCAATCGATTATTTTTCTTCGTATAGAAAATAACATTATCTAAAAGCACCCCTTTATTTTATTTCACAAATTTATGGAGCATTTTCAGTAATACCAAACTTTGTTTTACTTAAAATGCAACAAAAATGTAGGAGACTCTACTAAAATTATAAGGCACTGCTATAAATCAGTTGTATGAAAGATGATTTAAAAGTTTTAAAATAATTTTTTTTTGGTGGCATTTTGAGTGATCTTTTTTTGGTTGATAAAAGGCCGCATTTAAGAGATTTCTCTCAATTTATATAATGAATACTTTTAAGAGAAGCTTTACTTTGATTTTTGGTTTGGGAGAGGGAGCCAGGTCCAATGGTTGGAGTTCTCTGACCACGCAATGGAAAGATCCCTTGCGTCAATCATGAAAACGTTACCCTTTCGTCTCGTAAGGACCCAGAATTTGAACTGTCGATATATAAATCTCCATGTCAGTTCATATAATGATACCAATAGACATATATAAAGAAAATCAACTAAAAAGACAGCAAATTGTATGACCTCGTGTGATGGCCCTGGTGACTGATTCCTCATCTGGTAAAATTCATTTAGCACCGAAACTTGAACAGCTTCCTCACTGAACATAGATTAACATCGACATGAAAAAAAAGTTCTAAGGAAACGAGACCTAGGGGATTTAATCTTTTCATGCAAATTAATGTCATAGTTTCTAATCTATCCTTAAGAAGAAAATGTAGACTTTTTCCTATTATAAATTAGAAAGCAACTGATAAAGGAAAATATAGTAGACATTTTATACAAGTTTTTCAAGATTTTTTTAAAAAACATGATTTCACTCTCTTTTTTGCGATTCAAAATATTCATCAAGTTATAACGTTTTACAAAAGTGATTATCCTAAATGATGTGGAATATTAAAAAGATAATTATAAAATTAAGTAAAACTTAACAAGGTTTTGCTATTCGATCAATACTTTCATATCATCATATGATATACCACTAAAGCCGTACATATGTATGAATATCCTAAATGAAATCGTAAGGAAGGCTCTTACTTTGGTGACTCGTGCATAGTGATAGTGAGTTTACTTGTAGGGATCAAGCAACCTTGATCTCCTATTTCTCCATTTCTTCCTTGGGAGAAATTCCGCTGCACTTTTTTAACCGCCTTGACGATTACCTTTACGAAATCTCTATCGGAAGTGTCACTATGATACCAAAAAAAAAAAAAGAGTAAAATTTCAATGAGTCAAAAGACAAAATGTTTCAATGACTAGATATTAATTTGTGAAGTAATAAGAACATAAAAGTGGAAAAATAAAAACCTGTGTTTTGGTAAGATCAAGGCAAACAATTGGCAAACAGAGAACAAAGCTTCCGTCCATTTGTGGAGTTTCTCTGGTTCAGGTTGATATTTATCTACCATATTCCAGAAATTATCGCCGAATTTACCTGTAAGATCTTTCACCACGTCGAGCTCAAGCCTATAGAATATTGGAATGATTTTGAGTCTGTTTTTATCCATGTATTCCTTGATTGTTACCAGCTCATCCATACACCAGTGTGACTCACAATATCCCTCAGAAAAAATAACCAAAGCGATTTTCGACTCTCCTATCGTATTAAACAGACTGATTAGGTATTTGCCCCTTTCCTCTTGCTCGTCTATAAACACGTTGATCTTTTCTTTTTTCAAAGCAGGCGAAAGAAAGCTGAGGAAACCTTTTCGTAAATCTTTTCCTCGGAAATTGATGAACACTTGAGGTCCCGTAGGGATCAATGATACATTAGAAGAACAAATAGAAGAAACAGAAGATGCTCCCGACATTATCAGAGAGCTTTTTTCTTAGACACAAAAGGAGTTTGATAGATTCTTCTCTTTGGTTGGGATTGAGAAAACATTTCCTGCTTTTGTGAGATATATAGAGTTCATTAGTCATTAATATTCTAAAAAGATAATTTTTGGTGTTTTGCTTGAAACTTCGGTGGCCAGAAATGGAAGTTGCAAAAGAAGACAGAATTATAGTTGACAACTTGCTCTTTTTTTTGGTCAAAGTTATAGACTTATAGTTTACAACGTGTTTCCCCACTAGAACACGGAACACTAGTCGACTTCTTCGCTGACAAAATCATTCCAAAACGAGTTAGATCTGACTTCTTTATTGTATTTTTGGTTTTAGAGTAAGAGCTGACTTCTTTGGACTAAGAGCTGACTTCTTCTTTGGCTCACGAAAACAGGGGAATCAACAGATTCTTCATAACATTTTAAGTCACTAAAACTCTATTTAAATTACAAACCAATAATATTCTCTAAGTATCGTAATTAGTTTCCTAGTTAAAATAATATTTACCTCAAAATTTATTATATTAAATTTGATATTTAAATTTTATTATAGCGTGGGAGTTAAATCATAATCTAAAAAAAAAAAATTCATAATCTAATTAAAATTTTCATTTTACTATATTAATTAACTAAAAAGTAAACTGAAAACAACAATTTCAATATCCCTTAAACACCGTTCATAGAAATTATTCGCTTAAATGAAGTATATCCATTATTAAAACAAAAAAAGATTAACAAACTCTAATAATTGATTTATAATTCTAAGCAAAGTAAAATTTTGGAGTTTATATCAACAACAATAAACTTTCCACCATTGCAAGGATTTAGGCGGTATATTTTAAGGAATAATGCACATTACACTACAAAAAAAAGAGTGTATTGTATCACAAAACTAAGTGATGTTATTGTTTATAATTTTTGAATGTGTAATTGATTAAGCAAATTGTGAAAATCTATACAAAAGAGTATCAAGAACAGCAAAAACAGAGCATTGAGCAACCCTGCTATGACAAACACGTAAAGAGAAGCTAGATAAGAGAGGAGAAAACCCACGTCATGTATTTGCAAGGACACATGGACGAAACGGCGAATCCTTGTTGTAGGAGAGCTCGAAGCTTTTGGTCGGGTCATGTAATCCAGGGAGTTTATCCTATTTCAGACAAGCTTTTCAGCTCGCCTAATGATTTGCTACATGGTGAAGTATCCACTTTGATGGATCCGCATGTTTCTCTCCTTCCAAAGGAGGTAGATGGTAGTTTGAAAACAAAGGTGGAGAAGGATGTCATGTAGATGATTTCCAGTCCCTCTCGTCAGTTGCGTCAAAGTCGCCTCCCAATCTGGGTCTTCGCGGTGCCTTAGGATTGATCCCACTAGAGCTGACCATACATTAAAGGAAAACAGACAAGCGAAGAATAGATGATTGTGAGATTCATCCGGTTCTCCACAAAAAACACATGGTTGATTGAATCCCCAGACCCGCATTCGATCACCCATGGAGAGACGATTGCGAACCGCTAGCCATGTGATGAAATTAAATTGCAGCGAGGCATTCCCTAACCAAACCACCAGATCCGAGCTTTAAATGCAAGAGCCTTGTCCGTCTTAGTCTCCATCTGCGCGGACCGAGGGCATCACGAACCGATGCTTGGATTGGTATCCCAAGAGTTCTTAGCCCCGATTGTCCGGTTATATCCAAACAAAGTGATGTTATTTTAAATTACTTTTTTTATAAATGAAGTAAATATATATGACTTAGCATCAATTATATTAACTGATGTCATAATTAATTAGTTTGACATCAATTAAATAAAATTGATTCAATTTTTCAGCAATAAATATAGGTGAAGTCAGCTACAGAAACCTCAAACGAAGCAAGTGAAGAGTTGCTTCGCTAGGAGTACAAGAGAATAGAAGATAGATAAGGCTTCTTCCTTGATTAAGTGAGCAATAGACAAAGAACTTTGAAGTAACACAGAGGAGTTGACGGAAGCTTCTAAACAAACATGCATACACACATGCAATAATAGTTGGGCGGTAAATGCTCAGTTGATTGTTCCTGGGGTAGGTTGGTTGAGTAGCAAATCCTTGTTCTAGCGAAGCAAGCTTGAAGATTTACTTTTCTTCGCTAGGTCTGGCTAAAGCTCTGCCAGCTTTAGACTGAACTATATTTAGGCTCAGTAATAAGACCTCTTAGCTAGTGGAGGTAGATTCCTAAGTAAGCATGGAGTTGAGTTCTCTTTTCTTTTTAATTGTGCTGCTTCTTCTTTAGCACACTGGCTAATTATCACCCGATTGTGCTTCTGCTCAGCACACCCCGAAGTCCTTGGAGTGTCTTCCTCTGCTTGCAAGCTACGATTCTTCGTCACCGACCAGATCGGCTCAAACATAGCATCTTTTACTAGCGAAGCTCCAGGATCTAATCCCTTCTCACTATTTTATTATCCAACCTAATTTCTCGCAATGAAGTTTTCTCTAGCAAAGCAAGATCCCACTTCTTTAGCATAAGCACACTCCTTCTACGGGAATGGCTCTCTTCTTTTATCTTTTTAGGGGTTCCAGTTTCATAATTAGAAATCTTGAGCAGAGCTTGTGCAGCACATTAGTTCACTCTTTGGCATTCCTTTGAACCTTCTACTAGTGGAGCAGCCCTAGCGTAGCAATTTTAGTTTTCCTTCCTCCACACTTTCGGTTGATAAGTCAAGCACATAAAAGGATACTTCTTTTCGGATGGATTTATGATGGATGACGGATGTTCCAACAGATATTACAATATGATTTCCTTAATATTTGTCGCTATTTAACTACGTTTAATAACAAATTGTCTTCAAATCGTATTAAATTAAAATATGTCTCTAATTTGTACATAATATTAGCAAATTGTTGTTACAATAGTTTGTTGTCACAAAACGGATAGTTATATGTACTTAAGACCTATCATTGAGAAAGACAGAGTGCAGACCATTCTCTTGCTCATTAATTTGTCGATTGATTCTGCCTTTTGAATTCGTGTAACTTAATCTTCAGGAGTTTGTTTGATTCTTCCTGCTTTTTGAATCGGTTTCAAGAGGAGTTTATTTTGGAGATAGAGATTGTTTTGTTTGAGTTTTTCTCCTATGCGTAAGCAATTATGTTTGAATATCTAAACTTTGTACAATATATATTAACGTGTATAAAATACATAATATATGCTTATATGTATTATATATGAGTAAGGAAAAACATGTGAATATATATGTATAAACTTAAATTTAATATTATATTTTACAAACTCTTTCCTTACTCATATATAATACATATAAGCATATATTATGTATTTTATATATTTTAAATATATAAAAATTTCCATTTTACATTTAGTAGATAAATAATAAATTAAAAATGTTGTTTAAGAATTATAAATTGTTATAAATTTATTTTATTTTTAATTAATATTATCATTTTAATATAAAGAAATATTAATCTATAGTAATACACATTTAAAACTTATCAATCGCATTTTTTTTTTAAACGCTACAGCCACAATTACCAATCATGCTTTTTTTTATTAAAAAAACAAATTACAGTCAAAATACTATAGCTACAAAAAAAAAAAAATCTACCGTCTAAAACGTAAAGCTACAACCATGAACCATAGTCAATGAGAGACCCTATATCAACTTCTTTTTCTGAGCTTTTGTCAAAACTGTAAAAGATTGTATTTGGCCTAGCTTGATAATGTTTGTCTTACTGCCCATTGCTTTCTGATGTTTAACAAGATACTTTGCTTATCTTCCATAAGTCCTGGCTTGGTTCATTTTTTGTATCGGCTCCCAAATATATCGGATTATACATTTCAATACCCAAATTAAATTATCCAGCCTGGTTTGCTAACAGGGCTCATCACGTCCATTCTCCAACCATTAATGAGGGAGAAGTTGAGTTCTGTGACAGTAAACTACCGAAGCTGGAGCGTGTCAAGCTTAAAAATATTGGTGGGGTCCAAAACGAGCTCCTTATTATTAGATTCATCCTAGAGAATTCTCCTATTCTAAAGTCGTTCTCCACTAAACCTCGGGATCCATACATTGATGAGAATGAGGACATGTTACTGAGGATGCTCGAGTTTAAACGAAGTTGTGCTGAAGCTCAAATATTTTTCATGTGTAGCTTTGCAAGTAAGCCTTGCTGCTTGAAGAGAGAGATAATTCTCCGCCACTAGCTCAACTTCTGTCTCTTTTTTTTTTTTCTGGCCTATTAAGCATTGCATGGTCAAACTTATGTGAGAACAAAGCCATAATGGATTGTTTTTTTTTTTTGTGTATACTCTTGAAAACAAAGCCAATTTCGGAGCTTTTCTCAAAATTGTAAAAGATTGTGTTTGGCCTGCTTGATAAGATTTGTCTTCCACCACTTGCTCTCTGATGTTTAACAAGATGCTTAAAAAAAAAAAAAAAAAAAAAAAAAAAAAAAAAAAAAAAAAAAAAGATGCTTAGCTTATTTTCCATAAGTCCTGCCATAGTTCAGTTTTTGTACTCGGTGGATTATACATTTAAACACCCAAATTATATGTTCCCGATCATTACCCACCATTTCCTGTCCTAATCTCCGAAATGGATACCATTACTCACTGACTCGAGGTTTGATGTGTTTAGATAGATAGTACAACTAGATTATTGAGTCTAATCACTTCTTGAATCACAAACAGAACAAGAACCCAATACGGTTCATGTAAATGTAAACCTGTCAAACTATATACACAATTAAGTAACAACATTTGGGAGATCAAACTGAGATTTAGCTAAAAGCGAGCATTTCCACTTCACATCTCAGACCAACAACATACATGCTTGTGTTACAACTGAATATACATCAATCAATCTTTGGAGTTAAGCTTTGGTCTGAAGAATATAACTACGAGCACGAGCTGAGCAAAAGATACCTAACACTCCAAAATCGAAGCTAATAAACGCGCTTAAGCAGAATATCCAAATCGATATCGGTCCTTCCACCAATTCGTTTTGATATATTTCCTCTTGTGATGCATCAATGTTTGCCGGGTCACACTTGCTTCCGGGAGATTCCACACACAGTTCCGGATTTCCAGCCAAAGCGCCTGGAAACTTTCCGAGCCCTTCTTTCTCGGTAATGATTCCAGAGAAACAGTTGTGAGATAGATTCAGTAGGGTCAGTCCTGGAGGAGCTGAGATGTTTCCAGTGACTTGACCTGACAGAGAGTTGTGTGAAAGATCTAAAGCCTTTAATCTTGGCAGCTTCTCTAGACGCGGAAGCTGACCTTCAAGGAAGTTGTAGGATAAGTTCAAGTACTCGATATTCTTCTGTCTGAACAAAGCTTCTGGGATCTCTCCGTGTAATAGATTGTCAGAAAGATCAATCCCAACCATGGATAATAGATTGTAGCTGAAGCTTAGTTCGTCTTTAGCAACCACAGCTGCTGATATTTTGATCTCTACTTTTCCTGGTGGCTCTGCAAATCTTTCATCTCCACCGGTCTGAAAATCTTTGAAACGTGTGCTGTTTAAGTTATCGTCTGGTATGAACCAAGAGAATCTGTTGCTGGAGTAGTCGATCATTTGGATTTTGTCGAACTTGAACAACCAAGAAGGAAGTGTTCCACTAAATTTGTTCCGGGCAAGAGAGAGATATTTGAGGTTGGACCATTTGGTAATGGCTTCATTCAGGTTTCCTGAGAGGTTATTGGAACTGATATCCACAATCTCTAGAGACTTCAGGCCAGCCAAAGTAAGCGGTATCTCACCCGAAATTTGGTTGTGGCTTATGTCCAGTATCTTCAAACTGTCCAACGCATCAAGCTCGGGTTGTATTTCGCCCGAGAGATTGTTATTACTAATCATCAGAGCAAGCAACTGAAAGCAACCAACAATGTTGAGAGGTATTGAGCCGGTTAATGCGTTATGGGAAAGATCAATAACCTGGAGATATGTCAGATTCCCAATTCTAGCCGGGATATCTCCCGTTAAAAGATTGTGAGAGAGACGCAATGCTTGTAAACTCTTCAACTCGGTAATCCTCAACGGTATATCACCAGAAAACCTATTGTGAGAGAGGTCAAGAAGAACCAAACCCAATTTCTCAGTTGTTTCCGAGATTCTACTAGGAAGTCGACCTGAAAACCCGTTGTGACTCAAGTCCAGCATCACAAGCTTCTCTGAAAACATAAACCTCGGAGATATCTCGTAGTTAAAGCCATTAAAGGACAGATTCAAATGACTCAGCTCTTCTAAAGAACCCAAACAAGAAGGTAATCCACCAACCAAAGAGTTCTCAGCCAGATTCAGAACACTAAGAGACGGACGCGAGGCATAGAAACAAGGTAGTGTACCCGAAAACCGATTTGAAGCAAGATTAAGAACCACCAATGGCTGCTGAAAATCTCTAAGTGTACCAGTCAAGTTATTGCTCTCAAGATTCAAGTACTTAAGAGACTTCAAATACAGTAAGCTCTCAGGTAATTCTCCAAGAAACGAGCAGAAACTTAAATCAACTCTCTCAAGATTCATTGAGAAACCCCCAAACCAATGAGGAATCAAACCACCCAAATCTCTATTCTCACTTAGAACAACTTCTCTAAGCTCCTTAAGACTCACAAATGTTCCCGGAATCGAACCAACAAAACTATTCCGACTAAGATTAAGTGTCCTAAGATTACGCAACGAACCGAAGCAAGAAGGAATGTTTCCAGAGAAATTGTTGTGAGAAAGGTCCAAGCTTTGAAGAGAAGAGAGCTCACAAAGAGATGGGTGAATCTGACCGGAGAGATTCAGACCAGATAAAGTGAGAGAGAGAACTTTTCCGGTCGGATTCTGACAAGCTAGACCTGTCCAGTTAGAACACGATGAGCCGTACCATGTCGATAAGCTTCGATTTAGGTCGTGAATTGAAACTCTGAATATCAATAAAGAAGCTTTGTCTTGTGGGTCGATATTGGGAAGCTGAGATTGAGCTAGAAGCAACGAGGGAGAGGAGACGAAGAAGATGAAGAAGAGAGTGAAATCTGCAATCTTTATCATAGCTCAGTGGAGAAAGATGAAGTTTAGGGATAGTGGCAGTTGAAGTAAATTGAGAAGGTTTCAGGGGTGAATTGCAGAAATCGTAGCGACCTCTCTTTTGCAATGGAGAGTGAAGCAACGCGACCTGAAAGTGGAAGTGTGAGTGGAAGTGGAAGATAAAGACAGAGAGAACATTCTCTTTCGGTTCCTTTTGTTTTAGCCATTCAGACCCAAGAAATGATTAATTAATGGAAATTCCCAAAATCTGCGCTTATTTCTAGAAAAAAAAAAAAAAAAAACTAAAATATAATGATGGTTTACAATTTTACATTGCTTTGATTAAAAAACGTTGTTGGGTGCTTGGTGATATGGGTGAGAATCCGTTTTTGGGGTGATAAGTGGTTGTTGGACAAGCTACTGTATGAAATGGTAACAAGAGATCTACCGGTTGGTTATGAGGAGGTCAGGCTAGGGACATATGGCCAAATGGATTTGGTTGGGAGTTCGCATATGTTGGGCAGTTCACGCTAGAGAATATCAGATTGAGGCTCGCTGCGGTGGTTTTGGACAATGTTACATGAGCTAAAAATAGGATTTCTAAAGGGAGAGTATGAATGGGGACTTTACAGTAAAATCAGCGTACTCATTTCTTACTCGGGATAATTCACCAAGACAGAACATGGGGAAGCTCTTTGATTGCGTATGGCGAGTGGTGGCGTCTGAGAGAGTCCGAGTTTTTCTCTGCTTAACGGTGCATCAGGCGATAATGACCAATGTTGAAAGATACCGGCGGCATTTAAGTGACACATGCTTTTATGTTCGGTTTGTAAAAGTGGTGAGGAGACAACTATGCATGTTCGACGTGTTTGTTAGGCTATGATGGATATATGACCGATGTATAACAGTGGCTGTAGGAAAGTTACGGCCATTTTTGTGCAAACTATACTATAGTGGCTCTATAGAAACTTGGGGGATGATGCTTGCCCTGGAAGTATGGTGGGGATGGAAGTGGCGCTGCAAAATGATTTTGGTACAAATGGAAAATATCGTCATAGAGTGGGTTTTCTTAGAGACCACACAGAAGAAGTGGCTCTTGCGCATTCAAGAATGATTGACGGCACTAACCGGGCTGTTAGAGAGGAAAGGATGGTAAAATGGATACCTCCAAGCCATGGATGGATTAAACTCAATACAGACGGAGCCTCCCATGGAAATCCCGGCTTGGCCACGGTGGATGGAGTTTTGCGTGACATAGATGGAAATTGGTGTGGAGGTTTCGCTTTGAATATAGGTATTTGCTCTGCACCCTTGACGGAGTTATGGAGTTATACTATCGTCTATATATAGTTTGGGAGAAGCGAATTAAGTTGTTGGAGTTGGAAGTTGATTCAGAAATAATGGTAGGCTTTCTCAGGACATGGATTAGCGACTCTCATTTGTTGTCTTTTCTAATACGTTTGTGCTATGATTTTTTGTCGTGTGACTGAATACTCCGCATTTTTCACGTGTACAGAGAGGCTAACCGTCTAGCCGATGGATTAGAAAACTATGCGTTTTCGTTACCGTTGGAGTTTCATTTGTTGGAGTATAGGCTAGAGTTGGTTAACTATATTGTTTTAGAGGATGCGATTGGGTATGCGCACCCATGCTATGTTCAAGTATAATTTTTGTTATCTTTTTAATAAATTGTGGGGGACTTTGTCTTCCATCTCACCAAAAACAAAAAAAAACATTACTCAAAGCGATTTTTTTAGTTTTTTAACCATTATTTTATATCGTTTTTTAATTATTTTTATATCATTACTTTTTTTAAGCTGTTAAAAACGTGTACCGTTAATATTTAGTTGTATCTATCATGTTTTAACGTAAACATTAAAGAACAAGAAAAAATAAGAAAAATGAAAGAGAATCGTGAAAAAAAAAAAAGATGAGGCGGCTAGGTTTACAAAGAATCTTATCTCTATGAAAAAGATGAGGGTATTATTATCGTGAAAATATATGATATTAAAACCACCAGACCTAGATAATTTAATTGACACCTCACATTGTAACTATTATATATACCGTATTATAGTACATAGTGTCATATTTTCTGGTAATATTTTGATTCCAAAAAGAAAAGCGAACTAGAAACTAATTGCAACAACCAATCTACACAAATGGCATATTACATACAACAATACTAAATTGCAATAACGTCATTATTCGTTTCTAATAACTGTAAGTAACAGATGTTAAAAAAAAAAAAAAAAAAAAAAAAAAAAAAAAAAAAAAACTGTAAGTAACAAATTTAGAACATATCTTATACTCTATATTTAAAATTATATGCTGTTATATGATAATATTTAGTATTTCTTTTCGATTGCAAAAAGATCTTTAATCTTGATCACCCCAATATTCTCAATTTTCTTTTAAACCTAACACTAACCATCTATGACCTCTCTATATAACATTTCACTAGATGCAAAACAAATTAGCACATCAAAGTTGCTTTGGTACACTCATCCTCTTATTCTTCATATGTAGGTTTCTTTGATCTCAATTATATATCATTTATCTATTTGTGTGGTTTAAAAAATATGGGATTGAAATATACAAAAGGATGTGAACTGGTCATTTGGATGGTCAGTTGGTGGCTTCCATGTCCCTTAGATAAATTTAATTATCATATTATATGTAACGAAGGAACACAAATGTATTTATTATTTAGTATAAGCATACGAAAAGAACATTGATTTTGTAAGTATGCCAAACTCGATACCTTTCTATTCAAAGGTATATAAATCTATTTATATCATCGTAATCTTGATACTATTAATATGTTTTTGAATGTTAATGTCATCCTTATCTTTTGATAGAAGGATCACTGAGATCTCTGGTGTAAATTGTCAGCTTCGACCCAAAACCAGTCCCGATTAATTTTTTACTACTCTCGAACGTTTCCATATGAAATCAACCATAAGTAAATTTTCGTATAACATTTCGGAATGAATTCAGGGTGACTAGAATGTTTCTGACTGCAACTACAATACAAAGTCGATGAGAAACGATGGAGGATTAAGAAGTGTGTTAAATTCTTTTGATGCTTCACAAATTCGTATCAATCCTCCATATCCATAATCAGTATACTAAATCATAAGAATTATTATATAAATTAGTACATTCATAAAATAATCTTATGTGAACGATAATAACATTTGTCATTGTTTTAGGCGTGAAATATGATATTGTAGGCGTGAGAATATGATAACAATCTGAAATTGAAGGTTGTTCATTGTTTTGTCTTTTTCTGAGATTTTTTTAATATAAGAAGAGTTAAATGAGATTTGTAAAACAACAGATGAAGGTAAATTGTGATTTACATTTTTTCTGGAATAAAACTAACTAACTATATTATTTTTCATAATATGCACTAAAAAAAGGTAAATTGAGATTTATATTTTGCATAACAATTAAACTACTAATATATAATAATCAAATTTTACATATTTAATTTATATATATATATATATATACACACACAACAAACAGCAACCATATCTTTAATATTTAACCCAGTTCTTTATTTCAAAAAGAACTACAAATTAAAATCATAGAGCTATATATAATAATAAATTAAAAATATATAAAAATTTAATATTAGACAAAAAGAAAACAAAAATATTGTTTCGCGGGTTAAATCCTAATTTAGAAAACGACCAAATTATTCAATTTGTATTTAAAGATGATATTTCTTTTTTGAAAAAATCTTTTATTAAAAAACAAAAACAAAAAGATGAGAAATTCTCTTGTGACAATATCAAAAGGGACAAAATTAGGGGATATTGTTATAGGGATTTTGGAAATAATTTTTTCTTTTATTTTTAAGAATCATATGTTATTCAACTAATAAATTTTAAATTTTTTACTCTCAAATCTTCTGTTATTGAACCGACAATTTACTTAAAATCATTCAAAATCATTTATACAATTCAAAATTATTTATAATCACTTGTTATATTAAAGCGAAAGCAAAGCTCTGAAACAATATTTAGCTCATGGTTGTTGAAAAACCAAGGTGGATCTCAAGAGTGTATGGTTCGTCAGAGAAGCGTTCTCTGCGGCTGGACGGATTGAGATATTCCAGTCCATCTCCCTTGTTACTCGGTCACTTTGGAGATGGTTGGCTGTGTGACTAAGTAACAAAATAAGATGGTGAATGGTGAACAATCTCACGATAGTCGACGATAGTCGGAGCCGAGTCTACGAATGTACAAGTAAGAAGATGAACCGACGCCCAAAGTCTTGTTGGTAATTATGGGGTTACCGTGAGACGGTGTTTCAATATGTCCAGTGCAAGAACACAGAATTTGGGTCGGGGTCTTACAATAAATGCATTTATTTGTGAATTGCTTCTCTTCTAAAATGTGAACAAAAACTATTTTTATTGTTTTTTAAAAAACAAAAAGAAAAAAATATATCTTTGAATGGATCTCCATTAATGAGTAAGACAAAAAGCCTCATTTGCAAAAATATCAAGGTGGGGAATAAGTGGACCATTGACCACTGGCAAATTTCTACTAAGTGCCCAATAGAGGAACAATAAAACTATCTCATAATTTCAGAAGAGTTGATTTAATAATTGAATATCTTTTTTTCTATATAAAAGATGGTAGCAACTTTTTTCTGAAATCTGAACTGAACCCCTAAAAATGTCTAATTACAAAAGTATAAGTTGTACCGTTGTACGTATCGAAATGTCTAATTACAAAAATGTTTAATTACACACTCTAAAATTAATTTAATTATTACAATTCTATGAATAAGATTCCCAATGTCAAAAAAAAAATGAATAAGATGACCAATTTTTGTTTGTTTTACTATTCATATCATGAAATTGTGTGACTAATTAAAACTATTAAATTTTACTTTAGTAGTATATCAATTTTCTACAAGACTAATAAAGTAATCCTAACTACTTAAAAGCAAGTTTGTTTTGAAAAATGATTCATGAGTCATCATGTCAACATGAGTCTTGATGACGGAGATACAGTCAAAACTCGTTTGTATTCTTGCGTGTGCATATAATTTTTTACTAACACACATCACATATCAGGTAATATCAGTTTGCAATTTTCAAACACATTCTATATCAGATTTGACACCATCAAAATAATCGCTATGCTACAATCTACGAACAATTGAACTAGCATTTTACAATAACTTCTTAATTTTCAAACCATTAAAATGTTACTACTAAAAAGTTAAGGACTAGTCTTTCTAAAATACTCTTCATTAATTTATATTACACTAACTTGAAAATTAACCCTAACCACTTTGCTTAAAAAGCTAGTTCATGAATGTTGATAGCTAGTCACAATCACCTTTTTTATCTTGTAGTTCACACACTAACGAATTGTTTGCGTATACGAATGACATAAACACGATTTTAAAAAGTACTTTCACAACAAGCACAAAGACACAACACATCTCTATATATAAATAGGTAAAGACTTAATCTCACTTCTCATCTCATTTAATTTCATATCACTCAAACATAAAATCTCCAAACACGATCCTAAATTAGACATAGACAATGGCAGAACAGACTAACTTGTTATCTCCTTTCGAATCTCTCGTCATGTACGATCGGTACAAGTTCGTTTTCACTGCCAAGGAAGCAGAATCGGAAGGTGTCACCGAACCCATCAAACTTCCAAAGCTGATCAGAAATGCGATATCACTGACTCGTGCTCCATTCTCGAAATACAAAGTCGGAGCCGTTGGACGTGCATCATCCGGTCGGGTCTACTTAGGCGTTATTGTCGACTTCCCAGGTCTTCCTCTTCACCACTCCATCCACGCCGAGCAGTTCCTAGTCACCAACCTCGCCCTCAACTCCGAGAAAGACCTCTGTGAGTTAGCCGTCGCCGTCTCTATTGACGGCAAAGAATTCAACACGCCGTGCGGACATTGCCGCCAGTTTCTTATGGAGATCAGAAATGCGCCTGACATCAAAATCCTGCTCAAATCAAAGCATGAAGAAGGATCATTCTCGAGCCTTGGAAGCCTCTTTCTGGACAGATTCTCCCCTGAAAACGTCCTCATGAAAGGTTCCCCTCTCCTTCTCGAGAACCACGATAACTGTCTTGTTCTCTCGGGTTCTGCCGGAGAGATCTGTTCAGACTGTTCCCATTTGGAATGCAAGGCTCTAGCCGCGGCAAATAATTCGTTCTCGCCGTACACTCACTCTCCCTCGGGAGTGGCCCTGGCTGATAACGACGGGATCTGGTACCGTGGATGGTACATTGAATCAGTGGCATCAAACCCTAGTTTGGGTCCGGTACAAGCTGCGCTGGTTGATTTCGTGGCTCGTAGCAAAGGTAAAGGGTTCAATAAGATCGTCCGAGCGGTACTGGTGGAAAAGAATGATCCGAATGTGAGTCAAGAACGCACGGCGAAGATGATTTTGGACACTATAGCAGCTCCGAACTGCGATTTCAAGGTCTTCCATTGCCACGTGAATCTCGTAAAAAGAATGAAGTATCTTCGTGATAGGTTTGTGATAGATTAAAAATGATACTATTTAATTACACTGTTCTTCGTTATTAAAACTACTTTATTATCCTATCATAATTATGCTTTGTTTACTTCTTGTTTGGGTTCATTAATTAAACCGTTTAATAGTGTCATAAAATCATAATTATGTTATGTTTTCTTCTTGGGTTCATGTTACCTTTTTATATAATGTCAATGCCGTAGTAATCTTATGATCTCAAAATCACTTTGCACTTATAATGTTACCTTACGAATATTATTTGTGTGTTGCTTCTCTTCTAAAATGTGAACAAAAACTTTTTTCTTGTTTTTTTGCAAAACCAGAAAGAAAGAAATAAAATGTCTTTGAATGAATCTCCTCCTTTAATGAGTAAGATAAAAAAAAGTCGCATTTGCAAACATATTAAGGTGTAGAGTAAGTGGACCATTGTTTGACCGCTGACAAATTTTTACTAAGTGCACAATTGAGGAACAATAAAACTATCTCAGAATTTTAGAAGAGTTGAATTTCATGGTTGAATATTTTTTTTTCATAGAAGATGGTAACAACTTCTTTCTCAACCCCTGTAAATGTCTAATTAGTAATTACAAAAGTATAATGATGTATCATTTCCCCTAGACTAATCCTAAACATAACAAATAGCAATGGAAGATTAGTCTAATATTACTTTTCTATTTTTTTTGGTCTAGTTACAAAATTATAAAGTGTATCATTGCAACTTGAACCGTAACCTCCATTTAAAAAGTTAAAAGTTATGAGGTTCAAGAGAGTGTGATTTGCTAAAAATAGTTACGGGTTGAAATTTTGTTGAGGATTGAGACATAAAAGTGATTTCTCTGTTCTGTTCACATCATCTTGCGTGTACATGTGATTTGATTCTTTATGTTAGTCTTTGTAGAATGTTATAAAATAAACATATATACAAATTAATAAATGTAGCATAAAAGATGTATAACGTCATTTTTAATAAACATATGATGTATTACCAGAATCACATAGAAGCAATGGCATACCAATTTTTATTATTATGGACATTTAGTTTGGTTACTATTCGTATCATCTCAAACCCATTGAGAGATAATGCCAGCATGGGTTTATTTGTTTTGTGAGATTTTCACTCATTTTCTAAATTTTTTTTTTTTCATCCTTCTCATTCATTCCTCTTTTTTGTTATGAAGGAAACTAATTCATGATTTTTTTTAATAATTTGCAATCCATACTATATATGACATGGTTTGAAACTTTGAATTTGTGAGTTGTGCTAGCTTGTTTTTTTCCGGAAAATATAATTCGTATATATTATTTAAAATGGTTTACCAAAAAAGTACCCATGAAAGAAGATCGTTTGAAATTTCAAAGACAAAACAAAGATCGATGTATATAATGGACTTAATTATTATTAGATATATTCGTTGTCACAGTCTAACACATTACGTAAACAATTTAGTTATCATTTTATGAATAAAATTCCCATAAAATCATGTGTCTAGAAAGCTAAGGTTAAAATCGTTTTTGTACTGCCGTTTTAATATAATAGATAATTATGACGGGAGAACAAAGATAGAGAAATGATATGAGTGTTGATGAATTAGAGAAAAGAGAATTTAGAATTTTTGAAAATACCTTAAAACCGGAATTACGCAAAATCGAAATTGAGGGATGTTTGGTTTTCTTCCTGTTTGTATCGGTAAATAAATCTCTCATCCGGCCCAAGTAAAAATTGTGATAACGGCCTAAGTTCAGTAATCTCCGATTTGAATTGATTCGTTTTCTATTGGTTTGGAGTTGCAACAGCAATTGAACCGAGCTGGTCTTCTTTACTTCGATTTTTGCCCAATCTTTGTCTCTATCAACGACAATGAAACGATGGTATGTTTTATGAACAATTGTTATCTCTCTGAATTCTTTTTCTATCAACTGTTCTAGGGTTCATTTAAATTGTTAGTTCCAAACCAATTGATTCATGTTTTTTCTTTTGGGTATTTGAAAGTTTGAGAAATGGAAGTGGTGTGAATGAGCACAGGATCAGTGACTTGCCTGAAGCTCTCCTTCTGCAGATACTGTCTTTACTTCCAGTAAAAGATGTTGTTTCCACTAGTGTTTTGTCTAAACCATGGAGGTCTCTCTGGAAGCTGGTGCCCAAACTCATTTTTGATTATGAAAACAATCAAAGTGAACACGAGACATACTCAGAGATCTACGGAATGTGGAGACTTTCACCATTGCAGTGCCATCTTTGCAGAGACTAACAATTAATGATTACAATGATGAACAAGAGTTTGTGAGCTATATGTGATAAATGCTCCTTCTTTGAAGTACTTGAAGATTCAAGGGATTAATGCTCTCGAGTCTTTTCTGATTGAGAACGCACCAGAGTTGGTGGAGGCAACTATTATTGATGTCTCTAAGATAATCAATGAGAAGCTTCTGGAATCTCTCACTTCAGTCAAACGTCTTTCCTTGGCTTTATCACCCTTGGAGGTAAGGTTTTCTTGCAATTATTCGGGTCACTTGTTGTTATTAGATTGTTTCTGTACTAATACTGCCTCATGTATAGATTAAGTTTCCAACTGGTAGTATCTTCTATCAGTTGGTATCTTTGGAGCTATATACAGATAAAGAAGAGTGGTGGAATCTACTTGTGCTCATGCTCGATAGTTCTCCTAAATTGCAAGTCCTCAAGCTCATTGGTGTAAGCAAATGTTCACCTGTCAGTAATTTTTCCAAGTTGGTTTTAAATTTTGTGATCGATCTAATATTAGCATTACATTGTGTTTCCCCTTCGTTGGTCTCAGAAATGGTATGGTGTAAAAAAACCTTTAGCCATTTGGAATTGGAATCAACCAAAGAATGTTCCTGGATGTTTGTTGTTTCATCTCGAGACATTCATGTGGAAAGGCTGCAAAAGGTTAGGAGTAGACGAAAAGGTGGTGGCCAAATACATCCTAAGGAACTCAAATAGTTTGAAGAAAGCAACTTTCACCAGAAAAATCTATGAAGAGAACAATTCTCAAGACATGGTTGAGAATCTTGAGATGGTGGAGGAATTGGAAAGTGTGGTCAGGGCTTCAAATTCATGCCAGCTTGTGTTCGAATGTAACTTAGACATATTACGAATGTGAAGGATTGGAAAATGTGGTCATGGCTTCGACGCCAAGTGCCAACTTGTGTTCAAAGAAACTGATAACCCATGCAAGTACCAAGTATTATAAACGTCTTATTTCACTCTGTTTTTAAATTCGTATTGGTTTTTAGATGTTGAGTTATAGTATGTTTAACCGGTTCAAAATTCTGAACTTTATGTATTGTTAAGGTTCAAAAAATGTAATGTTGTTTTTTAAAAGATTAACTGAAGATATATCATATTAGTTTGTATTTTTAAATATAGATATCTATCTATGTATTATTTAGTGTATGATTACCTATTGTTTAGGTTTCAATTTTTGAAGTATAGATACGAAAACATACCTTTTTTTTAAGTAACGATGTATGGTGGATTTTAAAATTTTGAATATTTTACTCCGCAGTATATCGTGGTTAGGGTTTTTTATAACTAAATTTTTTTAATTTTAAGTTGTATTTGTTTTGTTAATATTGTTTCTTTTGTTTTGTGTTTAAAATTGTATAAATGTATTTTGATTGTTAATTTTAGGAATTCATCTGTGATATGTCGTTATTTATTAATATCAACCCAAACCCGTCATCCCATATAAATCCTTCTATATTATCCCGTTAGCTAAATTATTAGTGTTATAAAATCCAAGAAAATAAATTATCTATACTAGTATAATTGCAGCACTTTTTGTGACGGGTGGGTAAAAAATCTTACGGGTATATCGGATATCCGACCCGTTTTAAAAATTCCTTCACAAAAATAAACTTGGATCGGGTTAAATTAAACCCAACTCATACACCGGATATTCCATATTTAATAATTTAGATATTTAGAAGATTTGATTAAAATTTATAATTATGATTCTCCTATCATCTTTGTTTGATTTGTTTTTAACTGTTTTGAATCATCATATAATATATAAAGTAAAAAAAAAATCAATTTTTTTTTCTGCATATACTGTGATTCGAAATTTAAAAAACGGACATATATTATCTAATTGACGAAAATGTGTGTTCAACGTTCTACATCGATTAAATTATTTAGACAATGATTCAGAATCGTATCATAAATAAGAACATTAATAAAATAAATGAGTTTTTTTGCCGGACGGGTTTGGCGGGACGGGTTTTTGAATCAACAATAATAAAAAAATTAAAATATCATTAATCCGACGCTTTAATACGGATTAAATCTTCTTTGTTAATACGACAAATATTAGACATATTAAATCAGTCTCATTTAGAAAAGATTGTATAAAACCAAAAATTGTCCCATGGTATAATGTCCCGTGGTCTTAGAGGATGATATGATTTGTAAACTTTTATATATAATAAATAATCATTAAATTTTAAAATAAAAACAAATCACGGGATGGGTTAAAAAATTACGGAACAGTTTATATTTCGGAAAGGATTTATATGGCGGACGAATTTGAATCAATATTTATATACCGCTTTAATACGGGTTAAATCCTCCGTTTATTAATAATTATCTCGTGGACTCGTGGTATACCGTTACTTAATAACAATTGTAAATTATAAAATATTTATATTTTATAAGAATATACAATTTACAAAATTTTATATATACTAAAATTTAAAAATAAATTATCCCGCGGTGTACCGCGGGTTAAAATCTAGTTATTGTTGTAAAATCCAATAATTTTAGGATCTCACCCATGGTATACCGTTCTTTGAGCGATTTTAAATTTATACTACTAATATATATTTTAATTTATCATATAAAGTATATGATTTCAAGTTTTTGTGTTTTCTTTTATTTAAATAAAACAACGGCTTAAATGATGATAGATATACATAGTTCTTTTTCCTGTATGTGTATATGATTTTTCTATGTGGATATTTTGATTATTATAAATTAGTATTTTTATTGCTATGCAAAATGTTAATATAAATATTTGGTATAAATTATTTTTGAAGATATATGCAAAATGTTAATATAAATATTTTGTAAAAGTAAATAATAAATGCCAATGGCATGGACTCGTAAATAAGGTGGAGTGTTTAAATAGAAAGAGATATCTCGGCAATCTCGGGAATCTCGGCAATTTCGGTATTAATTCTCGAAACACAATAATATTCTTGGTGAAGAATATTTTTGTAGTTAAGTTTGAGATATTTTAGGAAGATTACAACCAATATGTCGTTAAAGTATAGTAACTAATTTTGTAGTTTAATATTTAGTTGGGTTAAGTTTAGATTTTATAGGAATAATTAAGATTATGTAATTAATGTGGTTTTGCCAAAGAAATTGAAATAATAACGTTGGTGTGATGGGCCAAATATTGGGCCTCGTCGTTCAAAGAAAAAATAATAACGCAGATTTTGCTGCAGTATCCGAATTTTAAACCGGGTCAATCGTTTAAAAAAAAAACCCACCCAACCAATGGCATTCTTTGTAAATACTTCCCAACCCCAGGATTTATTTGCTAAAAGTGTTCCAAAAATGTATATATAGATAGCCGAGAAATGACACATATTATTATTTAAATAATCGATAATGTGTTTACATAAAAAAAAATGAAATTTGGAATGAAATATGAATTTGGAATCGATAACGTCAGAAATGACACATAACTAATAGATAAGAGAAACAAAAGTATATCCAGACGTGTACATATTTTAGTAGTTCAATTTTAATATTCTATCAAAATATATTTATAATTGTTTTATTAATAGCAAAATCTTTTATAATATAAAACAAGTCAGAGAAATGACATTATATTATTTTTCATATTTCGTTCCAAATTCTATCTTATAAACTCTTTGTATTATTGAAGTATAAAACAAATTCTATACTAATATATACTATATAAAAGTGAATATATTGATATTGTGTGTGATTTGTTAAATATACCGTTTTTCGGCAGTTAAGTTTACTTGGGATAGTTTTGGTGGTTTTAGTATCTAAGTTCTCTTATATACCAGAATCAGACCAACAAAGAAATGTCTTTGAGTAACTGATAATTTGCAAAGTTTTTATTTTGCTGATTAGTTTAGAGCTGAGTTAAATTTACTTGGGATAGTTTTGATAGCTTTAGTATCTGAATTCTCTTATATTCCATAATCAGACCAACAAAGGCTTTGAATATTGATTTGAATCCCCTCCAGATTCTCTTGTTGGATCAGTTTAATTTTCCTTGCTTTTTCAGAGCCACATTCAATCCGGATCAGCTGTGGTGCTCTTCAAAGTGTCAAATCGTCACCAAGTTAAAGACTGTGGCACAAGGATACAACTTTTACAGGAGGATTAGCTACCAATGCAACAACACTCAGTAACATCACTCCATCCTTGAAAACGATGCATTATTTCCCATAATCTGCTGGACCAACCAACTGTTATCACCTGGTCAGAGTGCAAGTGGGCTACTATTCTGTCAGGATCTTCTTTGAACTGGTTAACCATACATGTTTTAAGAAAAAAAAAACCATTTTCGACATATCTATTGAAGGAATTTTGGTTTCAACTTTGATTATGGGCTAGACTAAGAAGGATGACCAAGTGTTTGTTGAAGCTCTTATCTTTGTCCTCAATCGGACATCAACCATTTGCTTCCATACTAGTCAAGGAGATCCAACAATTCTCTCTATCGAGGTCTTAGAAGTTGACGATGAAGCATACATATAAAGGGGTGATCCTCAGAACAATCAAAATTTAAATTTTGGCGTGAAGAAACCTAAATTTGATTATGATTACAGTGGAGATGTATGAGGTGGCAACCAACTTTGGAGTATATCTACATCTTTGGGAAGAAAGGCTTATTCTAGGATAGTAACGGAAAACGCTATCGAGCATGCTTCAACCTCTCCAAATCTTCATCCTTAGAGAATATATCAGTCAGCTCTAATTAGATATATAAATTATGCAACTATATGAAAGTTGATATACTCAGGAATTGGAGCAGAAAGCTGCTCTGGAAAATTTCTGGTAAATTCTTGATTGTCCCACGTTTTGTTAGATTTAAAGATTGATTGTCCCACGTTGTCTCAATCTAACCTCATTGTTGTTTTTTTTTCCTTTTTTGTTTTCTTAGGAAACGCATCCCACAATCTAATTCACCAATTCATACAGTTCCAGAAACACTAGACTTTCTCCGTCCCCATTATGGGACCCTTAAAGATCTTCTTAACGAGATGGATCACTCGAAGGTATTATTTTATACATTTGAAGTCTCAACATCTTCTATGTTTCTTGGGTTTGGCTTAAAGTTTTCTTTTGCTATGCTTGCAGAATCACTTGGCTGACATCCTGTCTGTCTTAAACCTTGGTGAGTGTGACAAGGCTTCATATCTTGACATAGTAGATTGGCCAGAGTCAGGAGGAAAATCAGTTAATAAGTTGAGCATGAACGAATTGGAGGCGGAGCTTAGGAAACATAAGTTGGAAGAGAAAGGAAATCGATCAGATATGGCATTGCGTTTAGCTTTATACATTCGGAAGACTGAAAATGGGTATTTTCGAAAGCTACGAGGTAAACCAATTCCTGAGTTGATGAATTCGTTGATATATAAGTTATATGAAAGTTGATTTTTCAAACTAACTATGAAAATATAAAAACTATACAAATTTGGGACATTGAAGTAACAATAAAACAACAAATAGATTTGCAACTTTGCAAGGTCACTTTGCAACCAAGAAAATATGCAAAGACACATGTTTCGTTCATAGGTGTAAAGTGTAAACTTATTTGAAATACAGAGGTTGAGAATTTCTAAACTTTGTGACATACCACAATCATTTTTATTTTTGATTTCCAACTGTTCTTAATTTTCATCAAAAAACCAAAATTGAAATTTATGATGGGATTTACCCAGTGGTTTTAAAAATTCTTTCCAAAATCTGAATTTTGTGAATGTCCAAATTATGTTTGAAAAAATATATTTTGCCATCATAAAAACACGCCTTGTACACTGATTTTTGTTCAATGTACAACTGAATTTGACTATGCCAACTATACTGCATCTGCAAAAAAACAAATTAACATCACAACTGTTTTTCATTGCCGAATAAAATCTAAACCATAGATATCAAGTAGTCAAGTAGATTAACAATATCAAAGAAATGAATCAACCAATTTGATTTTACTAAGATTGTCGAATCTAGCAAAACTTCCACATATTTAAAACGAAGCCGCAATTAACAAAAAAAAAAAAAATAGATCAAGGCACGAGCCCAACCTTTTGAAGTTTTCGATTCGTTTCTCGATGATAAGCAAATTTCTAAGTCAATGAGCTATAATACAATCGGACAAGTGATTATGAAAACCTAAACTAGTGATATATCAATAGTAATCTGAATTTGGTGAATGTTCAAATTTTGTTTGAAAAATTCTATAGTTTGCCGCAAGAAAAACAGGTGAAAGTTTTTATACTAATGAAATGAACCATTAGCGAACCTATTAAATATTCCTTTGAACCAATAGTAAACCAATTAAATCAGTTTTTGATTTCTTAAACCGGTCAAGAACTAAACCCTAAAAATCAAGTGTTTCCTCCCCAAATTTTGTATCTGTGCGATTCCGAGAGTTTCCGCAAGTGAATGATCGATGAGTGATACTCTTGTTCTTCACTGTTCGATAGTAATCAAGGTCAAATTTTGAATCTTGGGTACGAATTGGATCAGATATATTGGTCGTATCGCTTCAACGCTTTGCATTGTCATGAATTCTCTGATAATCCGTAGGTTCGTGGGGTTGCAGAAATGGCGTAACTTGAGAGTTTCATTGCAAAATGGATCTTCTTTTTCCAATTCTTTCTCTTCTGCTAGTGCTGCTGATGTGAGCCCTAAAGATGGTGGAAAAGGGGAGACCTTTAAAGCTTCGTCATTCCTTGATTCACTGCGTTTAGTCAATGCTGATTCGGTTCTAGATCTTCTTAGAAGTTATGGGTTCACAGATTCTCATATCTCCAGCATCATTAGGAGTGATCCACAAGTGCTTATAGCCAATACTGCGACATCCCTTGGTTCGAAGCTTGAGTTTTTGCAGGCCAGAGGAGCTTCAAGCTCTGAGCTCACTGAGATTGTTTCTACAGTTCCTAAAATCTTGGGGAAGAGAGAGGGCCAATCTATCAGCAGATACTATGATTTCGTCAAAGTCATTATAGAAGCAGATAAGAGTTCCAAGTATGTAAAGTTATCTCATTCTTTATCACAGGGTAACAAGATCAGAAATGTTTTGGTTTTGAGAGAATTGGGTGTGCCTCAAAAGCGGTTGTTACCTTTGCTCATCTCCAAAGCGCAGCCCGTGTGTGGAAAAGAAAAATTTGATGCATCACTCAAGAAGGTCGTTGAGATGGGTTTTGATCCAACCACCTCAACGTTTGTGCACGCTTTGCATATGCTTTACCAAATGAGCGACAAAACGATTGAAGAAAAAGTTGAATTCTATACAAGTGTAGGTTTCACTGTGGATGATGTATGGGCAATGGTCAAGAAGTGGCCACGCTCTCTGACACACTCGGAGAAGAAGGTAGCCAACTCCATTGAAACATTTCTTGGTCTAGGATTCAGCAGAGATGAGTTTTTGATGATGGTCAAGCGGTTTCCTCAATGCATTGGATTTTCGACAGAGTTAGTGAAGAAGAAGACTGAGTATCTGGTGAAGGAGATGAATTGGCCACTAAAGGCTGTGGCTTCAATCCCTCAAGTAGTTGGATACAGCCTAGAGAAGAGGACTGTCCCAAGGTGTAATGTAATCAAAGTTCTCATCTCAAAAGGATTGCTCGAAAGTGAACTCCCTGCAATATCGTCTGTTTTGACAAGTACTAGTGAGAAGTTTTTAAATTGTTATGTTAGGAAACATGATGACAAGCAGCTTGTGGCTGAGTTGATGGTTATCTTCACTGGAGATCGTGTTTCACTCACCGATCAGAAGACACGCCTAGAACAATGAGCAACGTTAAGGATTGATTTTTGTTTTCTGTTAGGTTTAGATTCATTAGTGAATCTTGATGCTTCACTGTGGGAAGTAGAAAATAGCTTTTGTGTATGAGTGTCTGAACCTTTTATCCTGAAGGATGATGAATCAGTCTTGTATGAAAAAAATCTTTACAATTAGGAGGATATTGCTCACTCAATTTTGTTCCTCTAAATTATATATCTTTGTTCCTCTTGTTAATATGAATTGTGGTAAAGATCTTTCTGATGTTCTTTGTTGTGTTTTGAGAATTAAACAGAGCATAAGAAATAATTCATTTTACTAATTTCTTAGCAAAAATCTTTTACTTTTACTCTTACATCTTTAGCAGGATTTGGTAGACATCTCTGTGAGGAGTAAGATCCACTTGCAAACGATGGAACAGTTTATCCAAAGAACGATGGAACGGTTTAGAGCATTTCCATCAGGTAGAAACTCTGAAAGTTTCTCAAAAAAAAAAAAAATTATTATTTTAAGATTGTAATTTTTTTTTCTTTTTTTTTATTAATTGGACCATTGAAACTATGACATGTGGCATGACATCAGAGAAACAGTTTCTCAAAATGTCTGTGCAGAGAAACGTGTCTGCTCTTACATCTCTGTGGTAAAGCAGCCTATAATTTGTTGGTGCACTGGGTTCTGAACCCACACTACGCGTGGGTCTATTTTTAGAGTTTTTAATAAAATTTTGTGTGATTAGTAATATTTATTAATTTTTTTGAAATATATGTTTTTATATTTCTACTTATTGTTACTGTTAATAGTTCAAATTCTTTGAATTTTAAAATTACCATGACAAATAACAACTCAAAAAAATCTAATACAACTTTTAGGTTTTTACAACATTTATCAAAAGTATATATTTTTTGTTTAATAGCTCTCTCTCTCTCTCTCTTTAGCTTTAGATATTTTGGATGACCAGATTTTTTCATGAAATAAATAAATTGTTTTATAGGGTCTAACTTCGACGAATTTCTCATTTTTGTATGCGAAAAAATTCACTATTATTTTTCGTCTATATTCACTGCATTAGTTAGTACAACTCTTCTAAATATAAAATCCTATACAAAAGTATACTCATAAGCTTATTTATACTTTCTTTTTAACAACTCATATTTTTCTTACATTCTTTTCAATATGTATATGAATTTGTGATATAAGTCTTTATGCTGAAATATATTCTTTTTAATAAGTTATATTTTTAGAATAAATAGAAAATTTCTAATTCTAAAATAATGTACTTAATAGGAATTAGGAACAAGTTTCGAAGATAAGAAAATTATGAAAATTTATTTATAAAAAAGTATTAACATAATATAAAAAAAATATTTGGAAAATTGGAAACTTTTCTAAATATATAATAAAAATATGAAGTTTTTCTTTTTTTAATTTTATTAAATTTACAAACGAAAGTATCTAAAAATATGGAAACAATTAAGCTATACGTATTTTGATTTTTGACCACAATAACCATTAACGGTTTTAAAGTTTATGAATTTATAAAAAAAAAATATATGTTGAGAAACAAGAGAAAATTAACATTAAAATACGCTGAAGCAAAAGACATATAAATTTGTTATCGTAATATCTAGAAAACTATAAAGTATAAAGAGTATCTAAAACACTTCTAGGAAGAATCTCTATGCCAAAAACGAATATTTTTGGTTTTTTGAAATTTGAATGATCAGTTGTACACTTATTCCCTTGTGTATATCTTTAAGAACTAGGATATGACCCGCGGTACACCGCGGTACACCGCGGATTAATTATTTAATTTTTTTATTTTTTATAAATTGATGAATTTGTTGTGTATAATATTTTTTGTTGTACACCGCGGGTCAAATGCGTTGTAACTAAAAAAAAAAATTAAGTTGTATTTGTTTTGTTTAGTATTTAAGATTGTATAAATGTATTTTGATTTGTTAATCTAGGATTTTACCCGTGGTATATTGTCTCGTATTAATATCGACCCAAATCTGTCCCACCATATAATCTCATCCTGTGAAATTATACATTATTTTGTTTTTTTTTAATAACCTTTTTATTTAAAAGACATATAATTCGAGTCAATTTAAAAGTTTGCTTTCAAATGGTTTCCAAAAGTATATATTTTCAAAGTGTGTGTTTTTGGACCAACCCATAAAAACAATTTATAATTGTATCTTAAAATACTAAATAATTTTATTTTGATTTGTTAATTTTAGAATTTCACCCGTGGTATACTGTCCCGTTTTAGATAATTGTATAAATTAAGAAAAAATCCGAATGACTCAATTTCGGGTAAGAATAAAAAACGACATGATTAAATGCGCAATTTGTTTATCAAAATTGTTAATATAGATTACACACATATTTTTTTATCGATTGAATAATATATGTCCGTTTTAAAAAATTTGAATCATAACATATGCAGAAAAAAAAAAATTATTAACTATATATATTTTATAATAATTTAAAATAATATAATATAAGATCAAATAAAAGTAAAATGAGAGTCATATATTTATGTTTAAATTAGGTAGAGATGTTTTAGGAAATTAACTCAAATTTGTTATATTAGCATTAAATCATCATATTTGATTTCTTTTACCTATAAAAATCGTAAAAACTATACCATAAATAAAGAGTTTAGATATAGTAATTAGTTGAGAATATATATATCTATACTAGTATTTTTGCAACACTTTGGTGACGGGTGGGTAAAAATGCTTCTGGGTTAATCGGATATCCGACCCGTTTTTTAAATTCCTTCACAAAAAAATACTTAGATCGGGTTAAATAAAACCAAACTCATACACCGGATATTCTATATTTAATAATTTAGATATTTAGAAGATTTGATTAAGATTTAGAATTATGATTCTCTTATCATATTTGTTTGATTTGTTTTTAACTGTTTTGAATCATCATATAATACATAAGTAAAAAAAAAATCAATTTTTTTTCTGCATATACTGTGATTTGAAATTTTAAAAACGGACATATATTATCTAATTGACGAAAATGTGTGTTCAACGTTCTATATCGATTAAAATATTTAGACAATGATTCAGAATCATATCATAAATAAGATCAACACTAATAAAATAAATGAGTTTTGTTATTCTCGAAAATCCATTTGCCACATACGAGAATCACCTGATCCATCATGGTGAATTTCAAAAAACGTGTGTTGGCTGTCGTCTAAGAGATAGAGAAACGAGATAGAGAAACGGTTAGGATAGCCCAAAACCCTAGGAAAATAATGTAAGTTAGATTATCTCGTCATTTATTATTTTTCAGTTATGGAAATTCAAAACAAAAAAGTCTGTCGTGTTTAAAAAGTCTGTCATGTAGTCCATCATGAAAAGTCTGTCATCAAATATGTATAAAAAAATATGTCATAATATGAATAAAAATTAAAATCTGTCATTGCGTAAAACATATCTGTCATCACTATATGAAGTCATTCCAGCAATTTCTTTTTTCATCACTAAATCTGTCGTAATGTGATAGTTTTCTTTGAACTAAACCTAATTCTGTCGTAATGTAAATAAAATCTGTCATCACAGAAATATTTCATTTGCGATTGTATGTCAATCTAGCAATTTTTTTTTTGTATGACAAATCTGCTATCACTCGACAGTTTTTTTGTTTAAAAAATAAAAACTGTCATAACATCAAAAAAATCTGTTATCACTACTAAGTCATTCTAGTAATTACTAGTAATTATTTTTCCAAAAACAAACCTGTCACTTGATGACAGATATTTTTATGAAAATTAAAATTTTGAGGCCACTATGAGTCTATGAACATAAATCTGCCACCAATTTTAATAAATCTGTCAAAGTGATGAAAGTCTGTGGTGTTAAATTAACTCTGTCACAACCTATTAAATTAAGTTTGTGAGAGATAAAAAATCTGTCACAGAAAATCTGTCGTTGATAAATAAGTCTGCCATTTAAAATAAACATGTCATAACGAATCCAGCAGACTTTTAAAAAACCAAAAAAATATCCTAAAATTTTTTTCTCACGTTTTTCGAAAAATTTTAGGGGTAAATTTGACTTTTTTTTCTAACAAAGAGAGCAAGTGTATTATCGTCATGAAAATAACCAGTCTAACCCCCATATTTTATGAGACATTCTAGTAATTAAAGTCATTATTTGGGTCAATCTAGTAACTTTCCCTATTTAAAAAAAGCATTCAACATGCACACAGCGCACACATATCACATCAGGCTAAACTAGTAATAGTTAGTTTACATTTTCTAATAAAAAGGGAAGATTTATGTATACCACGGACTTGAATCTTGATTATCATCAAATGTTTTTTCCTCTAAATAAATCAAACACATTGTATATCGTATATGTGGCACCACTAAAACACGAGCAAACATTATGTTAGGATTTACCAACATTTGTACTAGTATTTTACAAATAAACTTCTTAGTTTTTTTTTAAAAAAATCTTTATAACTCTTCAATTCAAAGCATCAAAATGTATAGTAAAATCAATCCCAACTACTTGGCTTAAAAAAGATAGTACATGAGTCTTGATAGTCACAATCATTTTTTTATCTGGAAAAATATCGAGTCTATTTAAGCACGTGAAACAAAAAGTTAACCACATGTTCGTTCTGTTAACAAAAATTTAACGGTATGTCCGAAATGGCCAAGTTAATGAAACTTGACTATTCTATCAAAAAGTCAAACCAATTAAACTTTACGATTTAATTAATTACATTTCAAAAGTTCATTTTTTTTCGTCCCAAATTTAAAAGTATGGACGTTTTTTTTTGGACATTTTTCCCTAAAAAAACACTCTAAATTAAAAGGAAAACTGTTTATTAATTATTATCATCTTGACATCACAAATCTGTGATAGTCCTTAGAAAGAAGATTACATATGAGATTTAATACGTAAACTTGATCGTGGGGTGTTACAACGAGAACAAACACATTGGCTGAAAATACATTGTGTTACACGACAACCCGGACATGTATCGTGACAAGTATTGTCGTTGTTGCAAGACCCTCCACGTTGTATTGTTATATCTCCACTAATTCTTGCTTCTCCCTCAAATAAACCTATATATAATAGTAATTAAAAGGAAGAAGACATTAAGATATATATACACGTAACATAGTTTGAATCATTACGAATATATGATGCACTTATGTTTCATATTCGTTTCTTATTAATTACGAATATGATCATCTTGATTTGAATTGATTTGCCTTTTTTTTTTTACAAAACAAATATTTTTTTTTCTTTGGCTTTGTTGTTAAAGATGACGAACTATATTAAAGAAAACAGTTAACTTGCATGTGGACAATAACTATCATGAAAAATAAATAAAGAACACTATGAAATTGCGATGAAATTAAATTTAGAGTTGAAAGATGGACTCACATGAAAGGGACAATAAGAAAGCAATAAACACAATTTTCCTGAACATCATTTTCTCCATTATTGATAGTATTGATTCTCATTATACAAACGTGTATATATATATACATAAGTTACGCTGATTTGTTGCCATATACATTATTGATTCTCATAAATTTTTGATTTGTTTAATATTTTGCAACGGCAAGTTTAAGGCAGGAGATTTGGAAGATTCTCATAGATTTTTGACATGAAATCTCTATAGTTACGACTTTTGAAAGAAAAAATATCGGATTAACAAGTTTGACAATATTTATTATTCTAATCATGATTTTTTACGTAAATATATAGTCTTGTACTTATGTTTTAAAAACTTTCTAGAATTATTATAGAAAATGTGTTTATTCTCAAGATTCGGACAATCGCTACATTGAATATTTTGGTTAGAGAAAACAACCATTATGGGGGATGTGCCTTTAGTCAAGTGGTTAAGTCCACTTGACTCCGCCTTCTCCACCGGAGTTTGACTCCGCCTTCTCCACCGGAGTTCGACTCCACTAAATCGCGTTACCTCGCGTAGTAGGGATTGGCTATGGATCGGGCCTTGTCGATCCAAAGATGTTAAAAAAAGAAAACAACCATTATTAAGTAACCCACAAGAGAGAATAAGATTCAGCTTCAATGAAAGTTTCATTTAGCAATAAAAAGATTTACTATGAGACTGAATTGTATGTGTAAACATGTCTTGTAGGTCTACTGAATTAATATTGGGTTCATAGCAAAAAGTTAGGCCCAACATTAGTACTGTTCTAAAATTTAAACACAGTTTAAAAAAAAAATAGTTTTCTTTTACATTTTTTTTCTGTTTCTAAATTTTAATAATCTTATTATATAATTTAAGAATATTATTATAAATAAAAAGAAATACTTCGTGGAAAAGGAAATGAAAAGTCGTTTTGAAGAGATGTTTGGATCTTCTTAAGTTCTTTGGCAACTTCCACCATCGTTGGAACTTCTTCACTTGGACCGATGCATCTCAGTGAGAGCATTCGGAAAGCTTCCATTTGACAAAGCATTCGATGGATCTCTTGTTCTGAAATTTGACCCATCTTTTCTATCATCTTTGGATCTGCAATCTCTTCCATCGGTCGGTCTTCCTTTAATTTTGACATAAAATTTTGAGCACGTTTTTTCTTCCAACTGACATAATCAGTATAAGAACCTCCACCTTCTTCTTCTAGATAAAGATCCAAAATATTTTGTTTTCCTAATAGAAGCGTTAGACCCATAAACATTCCAAAGGCAAAGACATCTGTTTTCTCTGAGACTACGCCACTGCTATTGTCAGAATCATACAAGTAACTATAGAATACCTCTGCTTTGTCAACGACATTAACAAATGTTTCTCCTTCTGGGATTGAGACGCAGTAAGTGAAATCCATCAGCTTCGCGACACCATCTTCATCCAATAAGATATTCTCAAGATACATATTCCTATAAACGAAGGGCCTAGGGAAGGCAGTGTGAAGGTAAGCTAAAGCAGTAGCGATATCTTCTGCTATCTTCATTCTCCTTTTCCACGTCTGTTCACTTATTTTTAATCGATAGTGTTTCTTCACACCATGATAAACCATGACTGGAAATTCAAACTCAAGACAACATCCAACCAATTTCAAAAAGTTCTTGTGGCCACTCACCATCGATGAAACTGCTATGTCGCGGCACATAAGATCTTCTCTCAAGCCACTAAACCAAGCTATGCCAACAAATTTCTTGATGAGTATCATGGGATGGTTCTCGTTCTTACCTGAATACCAATCGTTGTAATAATCGGATATAGAAACACAATTAGAGCTGCTGAAATTGTTGGTGGCTTTGAGGATCTCATCAGCAGAGAAGAATTTGATGGGATTGGATTTGCCATGACCGAATTCGATCAGATCTTTTAACACCATCGCCCCTCTCTCCAATATTAGCTTCTTATTCCTCTTCCTCCAAAACCAACCCATCTCTAAACCTAAATTGTTTTTTCTTAAAAAAAAAGAGAATTTACTTAGAAATCAAATGACCAGAGAAGATTCAAGACCTACCTCACACAATGAGTTGAAATCAAGATGGATATTTAGATTAGATTTTTAAGGTTCTCAATTCTTGTTGAATTTTCAACACTCACGTCCTCCCGTCGAAATGGGATATAAGGCCTGGGCAAATAAACCGAACCGAATGTACCGAACCGAAACCGAAGTAAAAATAACCGAACCAAACCGAACCAAAAATTTGAAAATAACCGAATGGATACTAAATTCTATAACCGAAATAACCGTAACCGAATCGGTACCGAACCGAAATATTTCGGATAACCGAAATACAATTAAATTTTCAAAATAATTAGTTATTTATATACCAAATAATCAAAAATACTTGAAAAATATATAAAAATAGTAAAAATACTCGAAAATAACGGAAATATATCCAAAAATATCCGAAAATACTCAAAAATAACAGAAATATCCGAAAATATCCTAAGCAAAATAACCGAATGGATACTAAATTTTAAAACCGAAAGAACCGGAACCGAACCGAAACCGAACCGAAATTTCAAAATATCCGAATGGATACTAAATTTTGAAACCGAAAGAACCGAAACCGAATGGACCCAACCGATAACCGAACGGTTAACCGAAAGCCCAGGCCTAGATATAACTCTGGCCGTTGTTGGGTTTTTTCTTACTTCGCCCAAGACTTGAACCATGAGAAACCCAGCCCACAAAAAACCTTGAAGTTTGATTAAAGATTCTTTTTCTTTTTTTTTTTGTTAAAATTTTGTTGATTAAAGATGTCATTTGTTATAAAATTATATTGTTGTTTGTTTAAACAACTAATGAAAATCATTTTTTTCTCCAAATAAACTCACTTTCACATAATTAATTCAGATACGCTGGGATCATAAATAAACATCCAAATAAAAACTTTGTAATACCATCATTGTAGATATAAAATACAAAGCTAAAAATGTCCACCATCGATGCTCTCAAATACATAATTGTTATAAAATTACCAAAAGTAGTTTTTAAAGATAGAGAGCGGGAGAAAGCTAAATCACATCTAGAGAAGCTTGTCTACTTTCGATGTTTCAAATACAAAAACGTTTTCAAGTTAAACCACTTATTTTGTTCTGTTTGTTTGCAGATCAAATATAATCTTGTAATATAAAGATATTAAGTCTAGGTCGATTATATTTTCTAAAAGTTTTCATCAAAAGCCATTGATTTTTTGGTTACTTTTGGTTGAATTCAACAATGTTTTTAACAGACTCAGCTTGGCTTTTTCGATTCAGACAAGAACAAGTATTTTACAGAAATTTTTAAAATCATACATATAAAAGTAGGGTTTCACTCTCGCATGATTGGTCCACTTGGCATTTTTAAAATTATAATATTTATTTTCAATTAAACTTAATATGTAACACATTTAATATATACATTAATCCATACTTTAAATCTACACTTTACTACTCAATTGTAACTGAAATTACATAATTGTGAATTGACTATTTTTCCTCTATTCATTGTCATTTAAACACACTATAATTATAATTGTAACTCCTATAATCTAATTAGTTTAGAAATGTAACTTCCATCACTTATTTTCCTATAAATAATCATTCTCACATCCTCCTCCACCATATCTCAAATCCTAAATATTCTCTTTGTTTTGTTTATGTTCTTGCATGAGTTAAAAACTCAATTAAGATATCATTGTAAGAGTTTTATTATATATTTTGTTTAATATATATCTTACATTCTTTTCAATTTTATTTCTTCTTTGTTTTTGTTTTTATGTATTTCTTCCTTCTTTCTTTGTTTTTGTTAATAATTTTTTTAATTTAAAATTACATATGTATATTATAATTTTGATGGCTATAATAAAATTATCTTATTGATACAGATTCAAAAATATTAATTCCGACCATCGCGCAATAAGGAAATCAAGGTAAAGAAACTATCTTCATTTTTGTTTACTTAGAATGTTTGATTATCTCTTACATATTCATATATATTTATTTTATTTTAAAAGTATGTATTTTTTAAACGAAACGATTTTTTGTAATACAATTATCAAATTAATTTTCCTTAACTCTCTCTTACCTCCAAAAAATTGTAATATAATTTGTTAGTATACTCATCATTATATTTAGTTTTATTGATTCAACATATAATAATATAAAGATCATTAAATTTTTTATTTAATTCAAATTTTGTAGTGTAAGGATTTTTCTATATATATAAATAAAAATTTGATATTCCATTTCCAATTAGCTTGTACTATAAAGATGAAATCATTTAAGACAAATAATTTCTTCACAATGAATTCTTTGGAATATAACATAAAAATTTATGATATAAATACAATTAAATTTACTCATAAATAGCATTCAAACATGATTGTGAAAGTTTTATCAAAAACAAAACATGATTGTGGAAGTTAAATAGTTATCTAACGTAAATATGCTTTTATTACAAAAAATTTCCTATAAATATTAAGACACACATCTCACAAACCATCATATTCTAAGTTTTCTATTACTGGTAAATTGTATAACATTTTCTCTTCTAATTCAACAAATGGTGTTTTAATATATATATTTGGTCACTTTGGTAAGAGATTGTGAAGAGGAGGTGACATAAAACCAAGAAATCCTACGCACGGTCAATCGTTTGTGCTACTTTAGATGTCTTTCAAAAGAAGAGAGTAGAGAAGATGCATTATTGTAAGTTTTCTTTGCTGAAAACATTCATTATATTCAATCTATATTAACCTAAATTTGAGTTGACTCAAATAAATTTGATATTCTTGCTGAGAGATTAAGAATAAAATCAAGAAGACTAAAGACGAGAAGAATGATAAGAAAATGGAGTATGCTTCGAAACAACATAAGTCTAAAGTGAAGGGCAATATTCCAAGAGTGCTGATGGTGGAGGTAGACGATGAATTGTATAGAATAGTCATTTATCTCTCTTCACTTATCTTTATACAATTTGATCCATCCCCATTCTATATTAATAATGTTTGATTATTATTTTTAATCTTTTTATATGTAAATATCTTTTAAATTGTAAAAAATTTACAGAAAGTAGCATAAAATTAATGGTTTATTATTATTAGTAATATGGTGTTTAAAAATTTGTTATGTTAATTATGTCCATCAATTTATGAATAGCTTGTAATTAACAAATACTAATAATGGATATTTTTACGAATTAAATTAATTTACTATATACAATGAATGTCATTTTCCATATGGTTATCTTTGGTAGTTGAAATTTAGTAATGCTTTGGAAAAAGGCAAGTAAAACATATATTGAACCAAGTTGTAATCTCGAAACTATTAAGTGAAAGTCTTAAGTCTATATATTGATTTTTTAACTATCTCATTCATCTGTTATTTTTATATATGCGTTAATATTGTTGTTTCGCTTACAAAATATATTTCATTTATTTGTCTTACATAAAGAAAAAGTATATACAATAACCCACGCGTCGCGTGGACAAACATCTAGTGTAGTCAACATGAAAGTTTCTCAAAAGTGTTTTAGACAGTGAATAAGGAAAAATAAGATTTGGAGAAATTTTTCGGCAAACCTACAGCAATTTCTTTGGTTCACGTAGATTGCGCAATCTACGCCTTTGTTTCAGATTCACTCGTCTTGTTGTAGAAACTCCCTACTCGAGAAACGTAGAAGAAAAAATTAGGTATTAGAATTGTTAAACGCCTTGTGTTATTGACATGGTATATATATTATTTACACGAGATTCATATATCTTCTTGACAACGGGTTTGAATGGTAACCCCGTACCGATGCGGTATGGAGTGTACCGTTTTGATAATTACCAATCACCAGAGCCGGCTCAACGTTTATGAGGGCCACAATCAAAGGAAAAAAAAAGGCTGCCTCATATTTATATTAAAAAAAAAGCAAAAAAAAATTAAAATAGTCTAAATGTTAAACAAAAGCTCTAATTTGTAGACATTGTAAAACACAAAAAAAATAAGCATACTATTCTTCAAATCTAACAATTCTCAATGCATTTCTTCCTGCAAACTCATTCATCAAGCTTTTATAATCAAGTTTTTCAGCCATACGCCTTTCAATCGATATTATCGCCAATCCATTCAGTCTATCTTGCGTCATAGTTGACCGAAGATAAGATTTTATGAGTTTCAACTTCGAAAAACTTCTTTCTGCAGAGGCAACCAAAACTGGAATCGTCATCATTATGCGGTATGCAGTCCATATATTCGGATAACAGCTTTCCATCTTTTTCAGAAAATCCAAAACCTCGACAGGCTTCTTCATCTCTTTTGGTAAAACCTCTTTGAAAAGCTTTAGCTCTAAATACAAATCATTACCATCTAGATCAGAATGAATACCATGCTTCAAGAAAACTTCAAGGTTGGTACAAGAAGCCATCAAGTCGTCATCGTTTGCTAACTTTAGTTTCTTCAAGTCAAATAAAAATCCAAAAGTCTTTTCATAACTTTGAAGTTGATCAAATCTTGTCTCAAGAGAAACCAAACCTTGATCCACGATTTTGATGAAGTAGTTGATCCTAAAGTTTTCTTCCGCTGATAATATCACATCTTCCCCAACCTTTTCAGCTTCTTCGTCACGATATCGTTTCCTTTTACATACGCGTTTTGCCTTCACAGAAAATACATGCTCAATATCCATACTAATAGCAATCCGCTCAGCTTCTACTTTTGCTGCTTGAAAGCCTGTTTCTCTGTAGTTTCTAAAAAAAGAAACAAGTCCTTTTAGTTGAGCGATAGCAATATCAATATCCATATCTTCTGACTGCAAGATCTTACTCACTTTGTTGACAACAAACAAAAGTTCATACCAAATTACCATTCCAAACAAAAACTCAAAACTCCCAATTCCATGGATTTCACTCATTGCAAGAGACTCGGCTTCACTTTTTGTTTTCGGATTATCACTGTTTTCTGCCAAGTAAAACAAAGCATCTCGTATTTGAGGAGCTTGAAATCGTATTGCTTTAACACTTTTAACGCGGCTCTCCCAACGAGTTTGTGACAAAGGCTTGACTGTAATACCATTCACAATCTCTCTGAAAACTTCACAATTATTTGTAGAAGATGCAAACAAGCAGTAGATACGTTGAATAATTCCAAAAAATGACACTGCTATCGTCGACGAGGAAGCGATATCAGAAAGTGCAAGATTCAAACTATGACAACCACATGGTGTGTAAACTGCCCTTGGATTAACTTCAAGCAATCTAGATTGCACTCCTTTATTTTTCCCTTTCATGTTTGATCCATTATCATAACCTTGCCCTCTAATGTCATCAATACTCAACCCAAGATCAAGCAATACATCTTGCAAAGTGTCAAAAAGTCCTTCTCCAGTTTTGTCTTTGACTTCCAAAAATGTCAAAAAAAATTCTTCAATCTTTGGTGACATCTCAGAAATATCCACACAACGGATAACTAATGACATTTGTTCCCGGTGACTGATATCAGGAGTAGTATCAAGAATAACTGAAAAATACTTTGCACATCGAATCTTCTTCAAGATCATATGTTGGACCTCATTACCAAGCATCAGTATCAACTCATTTTGAATATCATGACTCAGATAATGATGATGCGTTTCACGTTTTTCAAAACGTCTAATGTGTTCTTGCATCACAGGATCAAAATCTCCAAATACCTCAATCATGCCCAAAAAATTTCCATTATAATCCTCATGAATCTTATCACTCCTTCCACGAAATGCTATATTCTTTTTAGCAAGACCTTTTACCAAAGCAATTATCCTCAACAACACATCTCTCCAGTGCTTTTTCTCTTTATTAATCTCTTCCTGCATATGCTTATCAATTGTTTGCTTCTTTTGCAGCCTCACCTCTAGCTCCATCCAATTAATCATGCATCTTATATGCTTATGACTCACAAGGTTCTGCTTCTACGTTCGATTGCAATATTTTTTGTGTGTAAAAGTAACTATTTTCTTAATGTATCCAAATGTGTAATAATAACTAGGGATTGACCCGCGGTACACCGCGGGACTATATTTTTATTTTTAAAAAATAATATATGTTTTTTGAGAAAAATCAATATAAATTTTAAATATAATAAGTCTTTTTTTTTTTTTTGTAAACCAATATAATAAGTCTTTATATAACCTATTTACATGTGTGATTAGAATGTATATAGAAATCTATATAGTGTTAATTGTACGATTAGTATGTTGTATGTTTGAATATTTATAAAAAAAAATGAGATTACTATTTTAGTAAGCGGCGATGTACCGCGGCGTGTGCAAATAACGTATCATCTTATTGTGTTTGTTGTATAACCATATTTATATGTGCAAATATCTTTGTTAGTTTATAACTTTTGTTTATGGTACGGTAAACCGAGGGACGATATTTAAAAAAAAAATTAAATTTTAATTTCATTTATTTTGTTAATATTGTTTGTTTTGTTTAGTATTTAAGATTGTATAATTGTATTTTGATTGTTAATTCTAAAATTTCACCCGTGGTATACCGTCTCGTCTCCCCATATAACCACGTCATGTGAAAATAAACATCATTTTGTTATTTTTCTTTTTATCAATACTTTTATTTAAAAGACATATAATTTAAGCCAATTTAACAGTTTGTTTTAAATAGTTTCATAATAAATATATTTTTATTTTATGGAATTCAAATATTATTAATATTATCAACTTTTTTAATTTTGTGTATATCAAAACTATATTATTCTATATATGTATATGTAAATTCTAACCCGCTCCATCATATGATCTATGATCATTAAAAAATTTAGCAAGTTAAAAATATTTATAATCAAAAAGTTATAAAAGGTATTATTCACAATAAAACAAAAAGCGTAAAATAATCAAAAGCTAAAAATTTGATTATTCTAAAGTGACAAACCGTATAAAGCTTCTTCATCTCACATCTTCTTTATCAAGACAATCTCTTATAATATATCACATGAATCCTAAGAAGTTTTATCAAATCCAAATTATGATCAAATTTAAAAACCAATATACAAACCAAATATTGAAAAAGGGTAACTTGATATGTAATTACAATCAACCACAGCACCACAACACTCACGTTATCGGAGGTCGGTCTTGCTAGAGCCAACTTCGTTAATAGCAACGAAGCATCAGAGCAAGCATTGTGTGTCGCTGCTGCAACGGAATCATCACCATCCGCTCTACCAGCACCTCGAGGGCACATGCAAGCCATGCCATAACGCCGTCTCATTTGGTACAACATCCCATAGTCCATCACTCGCCAATATCAAACACTCGTCGTCGTCGGTTCAATCTGTCACTGTTACTTTCGGATCCGTCATCGTCGTCATATGGTTTCAAATAAATATGGCCTATGTAAACAAAAACAAAAATCAACAGTTTTAATTCAAACATGTTATTAAAATAGCTTTACGAATTCGAATCACAAAGAGAGATTCACTCACCAATTGCTCTAGACATGGCAAGAACTCTAAGAACCCTAGCTACATACCAATAATAACCCGTCCACCTGCTTGCTGGATCCAAATCAATTCATCGGGTTGATCCGACTGTTCATCACTTTACAAAACCACAAAAACTCTTAGAATCATATGATCTTGATTGATACTAACCAATTCTTGATTATATAGAGTTTTGTTTTTAAAACCTTGTGATCCACAGAGAGGGGACTGCCTACGCCGTTACGGCAAAGCACATCACGTGAATCGCCGCATTTGGAAACAATGGTCTTCTCCGGCGTGACAACAGAGACGACAAAAGCAAAGAAAAACAAAAACTTTGTCACTGAGACATGAACCACCAGAGATAAAGACCCGAATGGCAAAGCAAGCATGTCGACAAAAAAAATAGATTTGACCGAGAGAGCAAAGAAAGACGATAAAAACAGAGGCAATTTTAGCTAGCCCACATCGTTAGTCATATAGATTCGGCTTTAGAAACTCTCACAATCTGAATCTCGAAAACCAAAAGCTTGGTAACCATCGAGATTATTCATAAAAAACAACAACTGTATCGGCCAAAGAAGCCGAAATCAAAGCGGCAAGTAAAGGCCGATAGCAAACCAATCATCGTGGCTACGTGAGCTAAACGATATTGGACGAAAGCCGACCAAACACCACAATAGAGTCGGTGGCTGTCGGAAGAGAAGCCCGACTAATCGGGATCTAAAGCCGGTAGAGAAACTGGACGTCAAATTTCTTGGAAAATGAAAATCAACGGGAAGTCGTGCCATTGGACCTTGAACAACAAGAAAATCTATCATTCTATTGTCAATTGTCCTCCAATTTCCAGGATCATTGAGATCTCCATCTAGATGATATTTCTTAACATCATATGTTTTCTCTTCTGCACTCTCCTTCTCATCATTCCCATTATCACTCTCAATCTCAGTTTCAATCTCCATATCACTCTCATTCACATTCTCATTCTTTTTCTCTCCACACTCGTGTTCATCACCATGTTCACCAATTTCATCTTCACAAGTTTCTGAAATACCAGCTTCTTCACTACTCATATTGATCTCTTTTTCTAAAGGCTCATCAGTTTTAGAAGTTTCAGATTTTTTTACATACCTCAACATCGAGTTTTCAATTGATTTTGTTAATTTCTCTTGTCTCTTCTTTTTTCTTACTTTTGATGCTCCTCCTGGCTGGTGTCTTATTCGATTCGAAGTCATCTTCCTGCAATCATTGAACAAATCAATAGTTAGTAATAGTATGACTTTCTGTACAAGGAAGAGATAGAGTCGTAGAGAGAAAGTTGTTTGTCTAATGTTTAAACGCATATAAAAAATCAATTGACAAACCTGAATTGATTCAAAACTCAAGTCTGAGCAAAGTGAAAAAAAGAGAAAGATGAATCCTTGTTGCTTTGATGGAGATTGATGAGGTCGAAGGGAAGAACGATTCACGATTGCAAATTTGCAAGACCAAGGAGGAAGAAGAAGAGCAAACGACGTCTTAATTAGGTTTTAAGGTTTATTGCTTTTTTTGATTAATATTTGTTTTATAATTTTTGTTTAAGTAAATTAAATTTCGTTTTATTTTTAATCACAAAGCTTTTTAATATTATTTTTCGTTTTATTTCTAAAAAACGGAAAAAAAAAAAAAGGCTATTACCAAGACTTGAACCCGAGACATGGGACATTATACACATGAGAGCAGACCACTAGACTAAAGGAACTTCTCAGAAATATGGGGCCGCAAATTAACTATAATATTTGAGGCCACAAGCTACTGCCTCATGGGTCTGTGCCATGGGCCCTTGTGACTCACAAGATTCTGCTTCTACGTTCGATTGCAATATTTTTTGTGTGTAAAAGTAACTATTTTCTTAATGTATCCAAATGTGTAATAATAACAAATATCATTTGAAAGAACTTAATATATATATATATATATATATATATATATATATATATATATGCTTATCAAAGTTGTATTACTAGACTAATATAGATCTTTAGAAATTACGTAATAGAATATTTATGCTTCTAATTATATCCTTATTGGCTTTGTTAAAAAAATTATTACCAAAATGTCAATACTATTTTAATCCATATATGCAAAATTTTAAATTATTTACGAAAAAATTGCCATGCTTTTTTGGATACATGAAAATAATTCTGAGCTGTGTCTGACGATTTAAAACTAATTAGTTTACGGGAGTCGGTAGTGGACTTCTAGTGTAAAATTTGCAGCAAAGTAGACATAGCAAAAAAAAAAAAAAAAAAAAAGTAGACTTGTCAGACATTTGTAAAAATGACCTAGACTATGAGAAAAAAAACACTCTAATACGAAGATAAAAGTAAAACTGCTTATTATTATCATCTTGTCACCACAAATCTGGATAGTCATTAGAAAGAATTATTATCATCTTGTCACCACAAATCTGGATAGTCATTAGAAAGAAGATTACATATGAGATTTAATACGTAAACTTGATCGTGGGGTGTTACAACGAGAACAAACACATTGGCTAAAAATACATTGTGTGACACGACAACCCGGACATGTATCGTGACAAGTATTGTCGTTGTTGCAAGATCCTCCACGTTGTATTGTTATATCTCCACTAATTCTTGCTTCTCCCTCCAATAAACCTATATATAATAGTAAAAAGGAAGAAGACATTAAGATATACTATATACACATAACATAGTTTGAATCATTACGAATATATGATGCACTTATGTTTCATATTCGTTTCTTATTAATTACGAATATGATCATCTTGATTTGAATTGATTTGCCTTTTTTTTTCTTACAAAACAAATATTTTGTTTCGTTGGCCTTGTTGTTAAAGAAGACAAACTATATTTAACAGTTAACTTGCATGTGGACAATAATTATCATGAAAACAAATAAAGAACACTATGAAATTGCGATGAAATTAAATTTAGAGTTGAAAGATGGACTCACATGAAAGGGACAATAAGAAGGCAATAAACACAATTTTCCTGAACACCATTTTCTCCATTATTGATAGTATTGATTTTCATTATACAAACGTGTAATATATACATAAGTTACGCTGATTTGTTGCCATATACATTATTGATTCTCATAAATTTTTGATTTGTTTAATATATTACAACGGCAAGTTTAAGGCAGGAGATTTGGAAGATTCTCATAGATTTTGGACATGAAATCTCTATAGTTACGACTTTTGAAAGAAAAAATCTCGGATTAACAAGTTTGACAATATTTATAAAGATATTCTAATCATGATTTTTTACGTAAATATATACTCTTGTACTTATGTTTTAAAAACTTTCTAAAATTATTAAAGTAAATGTGCTCAAGATTCGGACAATCGATATATTCAATATTTTGGTTAGAGAAAAAAACCATTTTTAAGTAACCCACAGAAGGAAAAAACTTCTCTCTCTTATCTCATTCCTATTTTTGAGAGAGAGAAGACGATTTCTGGTATACCGGAATTTTAATCCGGCGATTCAAAAAGCTTCTTTTTCTTTCTTTATTTCCAAATCTTTAGATCAGAAGAAGCTTCTCGTCGGTTTTGATTCCGGATTTCTCCGGATCTATATATATTCTCGTCTTTGAACGAGTTAAATAACTTCCGGCAGTTGTCGGATTCTAGTTTACCGGCTTTGTCCGGCTTTTTGGTTCTCGCTCTAGCGAGATTGTTCTCCCTTCCTTCATGCCGTTGATGTCTCTGTTTTTCTTCAAATCTTAATCCGATCTCTCCAATCTTTTCGCGGAGTAATATCTTCGTCGCTTTATTTTGCTCGTGAAGTAAGAGCAAAGCTCAGTCCACATCAAGTTGGGTGTGGCCAGCGGTGGAGCTTCCCCGGAGATGGTGTTGCTCGGAAAAGATTTGAAGCGGTTTCTTTCAATTGATTCGGAGGCTTCTCGACGATTTACATAGGAATTGAGAACGACAGAAGGATGGAAGATTCTCATCGCTCCTGGGCTGATCGGCGGCGGCTGATCAGAATCAAGCGGTGTCCGGCGATCGTTGACGGTGGAGCTGAAGACCTGACGCGTGGAATGGAGCAGAACACGTATCCTACACGTGTCTTTTGCTAAAACATTTGTTTAGTTTGGGCCGTTAACTATTGTTGTAATCTTTCTGGGCTTTTTGCCCCTTCTGTAACTGCCCATTGGGCTTTTAATATAAATGAATTGCCGACGAAAAAAAAATAAGTAACCCACAAGAGACAATAAGATTCAGCTTCAAAGAAAGTTTCATTTAGCAATAAAAAGACGTTTTTGAGCCCTTTACTATGAGACTGAATTGTATGCGTACACATGTCATGTAGGTCTACTGAATTAATATATGGGTTGGCTGATTTTATAGCCATAAACTAGTTGTATTCTCAGCTTTCCCCCCAACCTTTTGGCTCCTGACAATTCCACCATTAACTTAAATAATTCTCACAATTTCAACATGTACTTTCGGATTCATCCTTAAAAATACGCCTCCAATTGAACCGGTCATTAAACCAGAATTAACCACAAATCCGCGTTTACTGTACCGCGATTGCGATTTACCCGACTAAACACCCATTACCCGTTAAAAAAACGACGTCGTTTTCCACTGGTTCACCTTCTCTGACATCTGTTTCATCAGCCGTAGAAGTGCTCTCCGATTCCGGCTACTTATCCATGGGACTCACTCTACAGCTCGCGAATCAAGATCTAAACCTCGAAGATTGGCAAGAACTCACCATCTTCGCACCTTCTGATCAAGCTTTCTCCAGATTTGGTCAACCTTCGCTTCTCGATATCAAATACCAGCTGATGCGGACATCCAAATCAAACCAAACCGGGAGCATACCAAACCAACCGGTACATGTATCAAACCGGTTAATATGGAGCATTTTGGAGGATTCTTTCCCAAATGGAGTCCTAATCAAGCACAAGGCCTAGGGTTAATTATTCACCAGCAAATTAACTCTAAGAAGACTAATGATGGTTCAAGAGGAATCAAAGACCAGCGAGCCGAGTCACCATGTTGTGAGAATTTGACCGTTGCACTCTTTTTCCCTTATCTAGGGTTTGTCCCAATGGGTTTACCTAGAAAGGTTTTTAACGAGGCAACATCAAGTCATCAAGGAGTCATTCACCAAGCAATTGATTCAAAGATGTTACAAGTACATATAGCTAATGTACTTGCTGACAGACCGGCTGAACTACTCGCTGAACTACTTGCTGAACTACTTTCTGAAGTACTGCGCCAATTGAAGTCAAACAAGGAAAGCTTCCTTATTCTACATTTGGACGTGCCTCAAAGCTTTATTTGGCGACCTGGAGAGTATCTAGATCACTTAGAGGCTTCACTACACGCTCTAAGATACACCACACCACATTTGATCAAGCGGATCAATTATGAGCTCTACTTACCATATTTGGACCCGATTGTCATCAATGTCCCGTGGATCTTCCCCCTTTTGTTTGAGCGTCCACTTAAGATATTCCAGAGCATCAAGAAGCTTCCAAGACGTCACAACTTCCTCCCCAAGTTGACAAGATACAAGGCACACCTCACTTGCCTTATTTGGACATATTCTACAATTAATGTCCAACGGCCATATCTCTTTAATGCTGCGATTTATTTCTTGTTTTAGAGTAGTAGAATATTGTACATGAGCCTATATAAGCTCATTATTTCGTTCATTGTAAGCCACCCTTGAATTTCGAAATTAAATAGAAAGTATTGTTCTTTTCACAAAGTTTGAGTCTTTGTGTGTTCTTATTCATTAGAGTTTAAGTGAGCGATTCACTTCTATTCTCTTGAAGCCTCGGATCAGCTTGTTTGAGTGATTCAAACAATCTAGTTCGACCACCGATTGAGCGAGTCAATCAACCTTTTATCCATCATTTCCCCTTGAATTGATCCCACACGAGAGAAGCGACCGCCATCGTGTCAGATTTCCATCTTCGACCATCTTTCCTTCACAAGAGAGAAGCGATCGCCAGCTTGTGAAGCCGCCATATCTATCCCATACAAGTCTCACCACCGATTCTTGTATCATCTGGTATCAGAGCATTGGTTTGCTCTTCCCTTGCCAGGTTCTATCGTTTCCTTTATATTCTGCATTAGTTTCTGAATCAGTTTCTGTACTAGTTCAGTTTCTGTTTTATTTAATTAAAAAAAAAAAAAAAAAAAATTCGTTTGCTTGCATCATAGTTTATTAAGTTGTTTCATTGAGTTTTATATTTAAAAAAAAAAAAAAAATAGTTTGCTTCCGTTTATTATTTAATTTATAATTATTAAAAGATAAAGCCAGAAAAAAAAAAAACATATTTTTAATTTTCAAAATTTTATTTTTTTATAAAATCAGAAAATAAAAATAAAAGTTGTTTTTCCGTATTCTGTTATTTGAATTTTCGAATTTATTTATATAAAAAAAAAAAAATTTCCATTTTTTTATTATTTATTTTCTTATTTGTTGATTTACTTTTGATACATTTGTCCTTTGCTTGTGCGAGATTCTTCTATCACGAAGACCATAGCAAATATGGAGTCCATTGAGTTCTATTCGGATGAAGAAATCCAAGGAGAAGAACCTTACCAAGTCATGTCGGATGAGGAAGACAACTATGGAAGCATCCCTTGGCATCACGATGATCATTCAGATTCTGAATCAAGAGATGAACCAGGCCGTGAAGCACCAGAACCAGAACCGCCTGACTCATACAACACCAATAAAGGCTATTCTAAACCATGGATTACATTTAATAATGATATTTCCAGCCATGGTTCAAAATCTCCATTGACTCGAGGTATTTCTTTTTCAGGAAAAGAGAATTATCTCAAGTGGGAAGAAGACATGGACTATAAAGGGGCAACAACGAAGGGATACCATTACCAACGTCCTCGAAGGCGTGAAGAGAAGCCCGACCACCATATCTTGTCACACCAAGGGCCTACAACCTCACGTCCAACAAAACCAAGAGACAAACACTTTCACACAAACCCGCGAGTAGTACATGAAGTAACTCAAGAAGTGACTCAAGGAGCATCAATTTGGCCTAAACCGCATCCCCGTGGTAGACGTGACTACCTAGCTGAGAGAGACTCAAGGACCAGTAAGCTAGGAGGAGGCAAGCTGAAACATGGCGTTAGTCGAGACCCACTATTATCCAATCCCACCCGAAGCTACAAGACAAAACTCAGGTTATCTCTAAACAATGGTTATGAATATTTTGGACCTGAATGTTTTGAGTTTACAGGACGTGAAAGAGATTATCTGCAATGGGAACTCAACATGGATAAGTACTTTAGGTACTATTCCATTCCCAAAGAAGAAAGGCTCAACTATTGTCTTGAACAACTCATGGGAAGCGCAAAACGTTGGTGGGACCGAGAAGAAAAAGATAGACGATGGTTCAAGGAGCCAGCACTTAAAACGTGGGGACAACTAAAGTTGCTTATGAGGGAGAGATATGCACCTCACATGCTTTCCCAGCCTGTTCAAAACACTTACCTTCCAAAGGAACCAAGCCCCATACCAGTGCTTGAACCACATGCTGAACCACACGCTGAACTACAACAAGGTAAGTCCTCTAATTCTTTAAAATCAAATGAACCAACATGCTATAGATGTCATAAGAGGGGACATTTTGCTGCAACTTGCTCTAAGAGACAAGTAGAGGATGTCATACCACTAGAGCTGAAAGCGAATGCATCTAACTCCAATGATTGTTTAGTGAATTCAAGTTTAGATATTCCCAATTCTAGATTAATGCGCTTGTCTTTGCCAAAGGTTATTGATGCAGGTCTATGTCATAGCATGGATGACACATCTAAAGAAGTAGACCACAATGCAGCAACTCTAAAGGAAGTTGAGAATGGCATAAGTTTTGAGGAAAAACTTTCGGAAACAACAACAACATCACAAGTTTGCCGAAATAAGATGTATGATCAAGCAGCCCTCAAAGGACGTGTGATGATACATCCATGTTCAACACCAGCTGATCTTGCTTCTAAGATCATCCACATCAAGGCTGAATTGATACCAAACACCTTACATGGTACACAAGTAAGCGAAACTTACTATCTTGTTCGATATTGGCATTATCTTATATTCGAAAGGAGTTTCAACAACCCTATCCATATCATTTCAAGTATGATGCACTTGATCTTGTCTTTGAGTGCCAGTGAAAGTACAGGTACCATAAAGATTTGCGAAGATCAAAGAGAAGCCACAACAATGTTACGGTTACTCTCGGATCAAAGCAAACAAGAAGTTGATTCTGGTCTAACACATGAAAAGGTTCAAAGTAACTTATTTCATTATGTTTATGAACGTCCCTTGACTGCCTTAATACACTTGTCTTGTGCCAAAAGTGTTGAGACCCATGTAGGTAATAAGGAGACACATGTGGATCCAAAAGAGGGAACAACAACGAATGATGTTGTGCAGCAATATCAAGAGCTTTTGATATGCAAATCTGTCTCTAAGGAGAATGGAATTGTTACCAACAATATCCTGCTGCAAGAAGAACCACCGGACCAGCCATCAAATCAACAAACCAAGTTGATTTCGAAAAATACACTCACCGAGGATCTAAGTCAGGTAAGTAAGCTATTACTTCTAATTGTTTCTAGCGATTCGAATGATGTGATAATAAACTTGTTAATCCTTAAAGAGTGTGAGAAAATAGTAGATCTTTTAAATAAATCTATGGAACTAATTTCTTGTCTTAGGACATATCAAGTAGCTGATCTACTTTCTGACATACTTTCTGAATCACTTTGTGGAAAAGAAATGGTTCAATCCGAAATTGGTTTACTTGTTTATATTGATCCCATGACTGTTTTAATGCACTTGTTTCTTGCCCAAAGTGTTGATGAACTTGCAGGTACCAACAAAGAACACATGGAACATAAAGGTGATTCACCGGAAGTGAGGAAAGTCAACGACCAAATTCAAAACCAAAGTGAACCAGCACCATTGATGCTAACACCCTCTATCATGGAGACTAGAAGAGTTTCAAACTCTTGCTTAATCAAAGAGGAACCGCCGGATTTTAAAGCTCAAGCCCAAACTCGAGGAGGAGTTAATCAAGCAACACGACAACTACAAGCACCGGATCAAAACAGAGGAGTGATCCTATCTTTCTTGCTCAAAGGAGAGCCACCCGATGCACCATGCATCATCAAACCGCCACCCTACCAAGGTAAGACCCTAGCCTCCCAAAATCGAATGAAAGCTAACTTGCTTTCTCTTGGTGCAGATTGTACAGTTTCGAGGTCGAAACTTTTTCAAGGGAGAGGGTATGATGCGGACATCCAAATCAAACCAAACCGGGAGCATACCAAACCAACCGGTACATGTATCAAACCGGTTAATATGGAGCATTTTGGAGGATTCTTTCCCAAATGGAGTCCTAATCAAGCACAAGGCCTAGGGTTAATTATTCACCAGCAAATTAACTCTAAGAAGACTAATGATGGTTCAAGAGGAATCAAAGACCAGCGAGCCGAGTCACCATGTTGTGAGAATTTGACCGTTGCACTCTTTTTCCCTTATCTAGGGTTTGTCCCAATGGGTTTACCTAGAAAGGTTTTTAACGAGGCAACATCAAGTCATCAAGGAGTCATTCACCAAGCAATTGATTCAAAGATGTTACAAGTACATATAGCTAATGTACTTGCTGACAGACCGGCTGAACTACTCGCTGAACTACTTGCTGAACTACTTTCTGAAGTACTGCGCCAATTGAAGTCAAACAAGGAAAGCTTCCTTATTCTACATTTGGACGTGCCTCAAAGCTTTATTTGGCGACCTGGAGAGTATCTAGATCACTTAGAGGCTTCACTACACGCTCTAAGATACACCACACCACATTTGATCAAGCGGATCAATTATGAGCTCTACTTACCATATTTGGACCCGATTGTCATCAATGTCCCGTGGATCTTCCCCCTTTTGTTTGAGCGTCCACTTAAGATATTCCAGAGCATCAAGAAGCTTCCAAGACGTCACAACTTCCTCCCCAAGTTGACAAGATACAAGGCACACCTCACTTGCCTTATTTGGACATATTCTACAATTAATGTCCAACGGCCATATCTCTTTAATGCTGCGATTTATTTCTTGTTTTAGAGTAGTAGAATATTGTACATGAGCCTATATAAGCTCATTATTTCGTTCATTGTAAGCCACCCTTGAATTTCGAAATTAAATAGAAAGTATTGTTCTTTTCACAAAGTTTGAGTCTTTGTGTGTTCTTATTCATTAGAGTTTAAGTGAGCGATTCACTTCTATTCTCTTGAAGCCTCGGATCAGCTTGTTTGAGTGATTCAAACAATCTAGTTCGACCACCGATTGAGCGAGTCAATCAACCTTTTATCCATCATTTCCCCTTGAATTGATCCCACACGAGAGAAGCGACCGCCATCGTGTCAGATTTCCATCTTCGACCATCTTTCCTTCACAAGAGAGAAGCGATCGCCAGCTTGTGAAGCCGCCATATCTATCCCATACAAGTCTCACCACCGATTCTTGTATCACCAGCTCTCTCCGACGAGACTTCCCGGAGAAACCCTAAGAAACCTCCCAAATGGCGCCAAAATCCCTACTCTCAGATCTGATTCCTCTCTAACCGTCACAAATTTTTCACGATTTGGAGGTAAAACTTCGATCAACAACGTCGTAGTTCACGATTCTCCTGTTTTTGACGACGGCTACATCGTGATTTACGGATCCGGCGAGTTTTTCACATCCCCGACGAAGATCTCCGACGATTCATCATCGTCTTCTTCAATCTCAAACACTACCTCAACTACTGGTTCAATCCCTATCCCTAGTTCAGCGACTCACACACCTCCAAGTCCTAAATTCTCTTCCGATTCCACTTGAAATCTTCCAAATGGATCAAAACCTACTGGTTCAATCCCTATCCCTAGTTCAGTTAGAATTATCTAAGTTAATGGTGGAATTGTCAGGAGCCAAAAGGTTGGGGGGAAAAGCTGAGAATGCAACTAGTTTATGGCTATAAAATCAGCCAACCCAATTAATATTGGGTTCATAACAAAAAGTTAGGCCCTTCATTAGTATTGTTCTAAAATTTAAACTCTGTTTAAAAAAAAAAAAATTTCTTTTACATTTTTTTCTGATTTCAATTTTCAATAATTTAATTATATAAAATTTGAATTTGGTCAAAAAAAAAAACGTAAATAAATCCTAAAGTACAATTTCAAATGTATTTAGACAGATATTTATCCTAATGTACTATACTGATATAATCAAATTAGTATGTTTATTTGAACAGGTAAGTTTTTGATTATTTTTTCGGATTTAGACAGATTGAGTTTGTTGAAGTTTTTTCTTAATTTTTAATCATTCTTTATCTAATAAAAAAATTAACTATCATAATCAATATATAGTCTTAAAATAAAAAAGATGAATTGTAGTATTGTAATCTCCATATATTATTATTTGATTATCATATTATAGTCTTAATGTAAAGAAATAAAGAATATTATTATAAAAGATATAAAGAATATTATTATAAATAAAAAGAAATACTTCGAGGAAAAGGAAATGAAAAAAAAAAAACAGAAACAATAATTTTGTGTATGTCACTGATGACCTAATCCATCGACCCCCACCCATAAGATGATTCTAGAATTCTAGTTGAGTCGGTCAATAAAAAACGAACGGTGACAAAACTTACACGTGTCGAATAGATCTTCCAACTGATAATTTTACATTTTTAGTGTTCCTTTTTTGTTGCCAAAGAGAAATATATAAAGAAGCATTCCCGTGAAGAATTTTATTCATCGTTCAAAGTTTTCTCCGATTCTTCTTCAACTTCCTCAAAACCCTAAATCGCTCTTCAAAAACTCTTTCGATTCTCTTTTTCAAGGTACTTTGTTTCTTCTGTTCCTTTTTGTTTTGATTCTGCCTCTAATCTCCGATTTGGTTCCATGAATCTTTGTGTGATTGATACGAATAATTATATCTTCGTTTCGTCAAATCCAGCTTTGTGTGTTGTAGAATTTTGTGATATTTATAACTGTTATCGTTTAGATCTGTTCAATTTCGTGTTTGATTCTGCAAATCTCATAGAAATTTAGGGTGTTTTAAGGACGATCATCAATTTAGTTTTTGTGTGTTAGGGTTTAGATCGGTTCAAATTCTTAATCGATTTTGCGATTCTCATAGAAAATTAGGGATTTTGCAATTTTGAGGACGAACATGTGCGATTCTCTTTGTGTTTTGATCAATTTAGTTTTGTTTTGCTGATCGATTTTTCTACTTTGCCCTCTTTTTTTTTTTTCAGATGCAAATTTTCGTGAAAACACTCACTGGCAAGACCATTACTCTCGAGGTTGAGAGCTCTGACACCATTGACAATGTTAAGGCAAAGATTCAGGATAAGGAAGGTATTCCTCCTGACCAGCAGAGATTGATCTTCGCTGGTAAACAGCTAGAAGATGGTCGTACCTTGGCAGATTACAATATCCAGAAGGAATCAACACTCCATTTGGTTCTACGGTTAAGAGGTGGTATGCAGATTTTTGTGAAGACGTTGACTGGCAAAACCATCACTTTGGAGGTTGAAAGTTCTGATACTATTGATAATGTTAAAGCTAAGATTCAGGATAAGGAAGGAATCCCTCCGGATCAGCAGAGGCTTATCTTTGCTGGTAAGCAGCTTGAAGACGGTCGCACACTCGCTGATTACAACATTCAAAAAGAGTCTACCCTTCATTTGGTGCTTCGTCTCAGAGGTGGTATGCAGATTTTTGTGAAGACCCTCACTGGAAAGACCATTACTTTGGAGGTTGAGAGCTCAGACACTATCGATAATGTCAAGGCAAAGATTCAAGACAAGGAAGGTATCCCTCCGGACCAGCAGAGACTCATCTTTGCCGGGAAACAGCTTGAAGATGGACGCACTCTTGCTGATTACAACATCCAAAAAGAGTCTACCCTCCATTTGGTGCTTCGTCTCAGAGGTGGTATGCAGATATTTGTGAAGACCCTCACTGGAAAGACCATCACTTTGGAGGTTGAGAGCTCAGACACTATCGATAATGTCAAGGCGAAGATTCAAGACAAGGAAGGTATCCCACCAGACCAACAAAGGCTTATCTTTGCCGGTAAGCAGCTTGAAGATGGACGCACCCTTGCTGATTACAACATCCAAAAGGAATCTACTCTCCATCTTGTGCTTCGTCTCCGTGGTGGTATGCAGATCTTTGTGAAAACCCTTACTGGGAAAACCATTACTCTGGAGGTTGAGAGCTCAGACACTATCGATAATGTCAAGGCTAAGATTCAGGACAAGGAGGGGATTCCACCAGATCAACAAAGGCTTATCTTTGCCGGTAAGCAGCTTGAAGATGGACGGACTTTGGCTGATTACAACATCCAGAAGGAATCTACCCTTCACCTTGTGTTGCGTCTTCGTGGTGGTATGCAAATCTTTGTGAAGACTTTGACAGGCAAGACCATTACCTTGGAGGTTGAGAGCTCAGACACAATCGATAACGTCAAGGCTAAGATTCAGGACAAGGAGGGGATCCCACCAGACCAACAGAGACTCATCTTCGCTGGGAAACAGCTCGAGGATGGTCGGACTTTGGCTGATTACAACATCCAGAAGGAGTCGACTCTTCACTTGGTTCTTCGTCTTCGTGGTGGAAGCTTCTGAGCTTTGTGATCTGTGTTCAAAACTGGTGTTGTTCGATTGAGCCTCGTGCACTTGTGTGGTGATGTCTGCAAAAAGAAAAAGACTTTCTCTATCGTATTGAATGTTAGATGTTTCATTTTCTGTTTTCCTTATGTTCTTTTTGTTGTGAACCTTTCGGTTGGGCTCTTAATGGGCCTTTATGTTTCAAATTTCAATAATAATCCAAGTGCACTTTAGAAATTCTGTTTTGTGCTTTCAAGTTTATTAGTTCCCCGAGTCTATTGCATCACATACTAAATGTGGTATGTGTAAATCGTCAAAATATGGGATTGGGTCTATGGGAGGGTATTTTGGCTTAAGAATATGAACTTTTTTTTTGTAGTGAAAATGTTCTTGTCATTAATGGGACTTCGTAATTAAGTTTTACCATTATTTACGATGGCGAAGTCTTCTTTCTTAGGGAAATATCTCGAGATGGCTGACACAGACAAATAGGTTTGATACATGTATGTATAAACAGAAGCCTAAAGGCTTTAATACCAATAACACAACGGTCGCCCCATATAAAACTTTTATAACACCAGTGGTGCCCCCATTATCATGTATAATTTTATTGAGTTTTTTTTTTTTTTTTTTTTTCTTTCAGTACTCCATCATAAAATATATTTGATTTAATCATATTATAAACAATGATCAATTCATTGATCTCGTTACATGCATCATATGTGATTATGATATAAAGACTACATGCCATGGATAACTTTTCAATGTTCACATTTCTCCGCAATACCGGATCATGACTAACAATTCTACGTACATCGCGATTGTAAATCATACCAAATCGGTACCAGACAAATTTAAAATTATATTAAAGTAATATTATCAAATAATAAATTATAAAATAAATACATCAAAATTGTTTTCTACAAATAATATTTATACATTTAAAAAAACTTCATCAGATTAGCTTCTTGTTTTGATTAATATTATAGACTTATGGTCACAAATATCCGACAAATATATATGTAATATCACTAGATTTCATCTTTTGGAACTTACGTAATTTCTGTTAGTGTAAAACTAAGTGAATCTTGTTATTTTTGAATCATTTTTTCTCATGTCTTTGATTGTATTATTTGTGATACTGTGTATATGTCATGAGTTAATCTATATACTGTATGTCAATCTATAACCAAAAACACACTTTAGATTTAATTTTTTTTTAATGTTTTTTTTTGCTTTTAAAGTTATTTTTTTCTGTTTCTAACATAATCATCAGGCTTTAAGCAGTATACACGCCACAAATATCAGGATCTTGTATAATATTTAAGTATATATAACTTTGAATGTCACAATATATACAAACATTGTGTTAGCCATTAGAGAGACCACTAGATTTGTGGATTGAGGAAATTTTGAAGGAGCAGAGAGTTATAAAAGAGAGTGATGTGATGGGAGAAGGATCAAGAGTATTCCCCACTGAAATCCTATGAATTGGTTTTAATGTCTCTTTATGAGACTTTGATCAGATTTTGTAGATAGAGATCGATTTTGTGTCCGTATAATTTCTGAAAGTAAGAAAAAAAAATATATAACACGATGAAAAAAAGTTAGAAACATGTGTTCGACGTATCTTATGTACTTTGGATCTTGCTTAATAAATTGACAAAAAATTAAAAAGTTAGAAAATAGGTAACGAGTGTTTGACCAAAAAAATAGGAAACGGTTTTGGTGAAATTACATTAAATTGAAAAATAGTTTACAAAAGAAAACATCCATTATATTGAAAAAGAGTTTACAATGTCATGATACAAAGTCAATAAAAGGGTTTACATGATACATGCAAGTATCAAACGCTAAAGCAACCAAATCAAAGGCCTAGACTTGCAGAAGAAGAAACGGCAAACTCTCGGATATATTATTGACTCAGTGACTTGGCCTTTCCTTGCATACGAGCGTCCAATTACCTCGACCCCTTTAACCCTAACATAAGGCCATGGGGGGAGCGGCATATCCTCATCAAATTTAGAATCATAGGCCTCCTCTATCGTTTTAAACAAGAAACTGAGACGTGCCTTGTCCGCTCTCTCAATCTCATCAAGTGTCCGGTGGTGAACAAGATCTCGACCTTCTTGTAGACCGATGCGTACAGAAGAAGCAAGAGCTGACTGATTGATAAAGAGCAAGAGAATCATGGAGTTTATGAAGCTGATTCTACAAGTATTCACCATTGTCGAATAGAATCTGGAGCTTTTAGGGTTTTCTTTGTTACTTGAATTCGAGAATCTTTGTTTAGAGTTGCTTTGGATGTTTCAGAGCTTCCATGTGTGGGTGTTCATATATATAGAGGATATACCTTAGTTTTGTTTTTCCTATTTTAATTCGAAGATAAATGTTACGTGTATAAATTGGAATCGGAATATCAATTTCTCTTTTCTCTAAAACCAAAAAAATAATTATATTTTCTTTAGATTATTAATAGATTTAACTAAGATTTTCCGACGTTAGTTAAGATTTTATTTTACCTTTGTAATTTACCAGTTTTTAATTTTTAAGGCTTTATCTAAATTAAGAGCCGCACATACAACTACAAGAGTTTAAAATAATAACATTTAAAGTTTAATGGCATATATTTGGTCAAATTTAGTGATCAAAATAATTCTTGTTTACTAATTTGTTTTGGTTTTAGTTTTTAAATCATTTTTAAATGTATCAAATTTTATATGATACACATGACACATCAGAATTTATTTAATAACAAAACTATGGCCATGATCACGATAATTGTTTTTAAAAATAAAACCATACTCAAACTAAATAGTTTTCTTATATTTTCATATTATTTAATGTAAAATGCTATGTACAATTCTATTTAAATGAATTTAGTATCTATAATAAATAATAATAATAATAATTACCAATTATATTGTACCAAACAACTGATCTTAAGGGATTCATATTCAAAGAAATTTCGCATTAAAACTATAAACCGCCAGTGTACATGCAACTTAAAATACTTATGGGTACGAGTTTATGTTTTGGACATCAATGTAAACTTTCATAATTTGCAGGAATCTTACAAAATTCACTTGTGGCATTTATCACAAAATATGGATCCAACTCTGCGCAGACACTATACATAAACTTGGAAAAGTGTTTAACGGATAATATGATTTAATGTCGTTACACATCCCAATGCAACGGATCAAAATAAAATGTATGTGTATACATTTAATTTCGTACATGTTATATATCGTAAGCGAGTTCATATCCTCACTAACAAGAAACACAATTTCTTGACCAAAAGAAAAAAATAAACGGTTTGTGTTACTATAATGGCGATAGTCATAGGCATACTCGAAATCTTCATAGCATTTGTTTTCTTTATTTTGTTCCAATGTGTATTGCTCCACAAGAAAACTCCCAAGCCTTTGCTCACGAACTGGCCGGTCCTTGGGATGCTTCCGGGTCTGCTCCTTCAAGGGCCTCGTATCTACAACTGGATCACCGAGGTTCTTGAGGCAACCGATATGACGTTTTGTTTCAAAGGTCCATATCTTAGTGGAATGGACATCTTGCTCACTGTTGATCCGGTGAATACCCACTACATTCTAAGCTCAAATTTCGCTAATTACCCTAAAGGTATGGAGTTTAAGAAGATCTTTGAAGTCGTGGGTGATTCCATTTTCAGCGTTGACTCGGGTTTCTGGGAGGATATGAGGAACTCGTCTCATGCCATTTTTAGCCATCAAGATTTCCAAAGGTTCTGAGTGACTACAAGTGTAAACAAATTAAGGCTTGTTCCTATTCTTGAAAACGCTGCTGATAAAAATATACTTGTCGACTTGAAAGATTTATTCCAGAGATTCTTGTTCGATACATCTTTGATTTTGATGACCGGGTATGATCCAAAATGAAATTCCTAAGGTTGAGTTCGTTGACGCGGTAGATGGTGTTTCAGACGGGGTTTTCTATAGGCATGTATTGGGTTTTATAAAACCATTCCAACTCCCCATTAGTATGATATTGTCCGCTTTGGGCCTACATGCTCAAGTCCGCACGGATTTGTTATTGGGCTCCTTCCCAAAAGGCCTCATACTAATTGGAGTTGGACTTTACTTATATATTGGAAACTTATTTTCTAAACTTCCGATGTGGGACGTTGGTTTGTACCCAACAATCTCCCCTTCAAACCACGGACCACGAACATTGGGTCTCCTCTTCAGCGAAACCTTAGCACCCTAACTCGGCACCTTCTTATTCGTGAAAGTTCTTAAGGAACCTTCTTATCATGTCACATGAGGGCTTCTCCCACACCGAACTTTAGCCCACACCCCTAGGTCCATATTTTTCAACCTAGGCTCTGATACCATTTATTGGGCTTTCCAAGCCCAATCCAACTTCCTTATTAGTATGATATTGTCCGCTTTGGGCCTACATGCTCAAGCCCGCACGGATTTGTTATTAGGCTCCTTCCCAAAAGGCCTCATACTAATTGGAGTTGGACTTTACTTATATATTAGAAACTTATTTTCTAAACTTCCGATGTGGGACGTTGGTTTGTACCCAACAATCTCCCCTTCAAACCACGGACCACGAACATTGGGCCTCCTCTTCAGCGAAACCTTAGCACCCTAACTCGGCACCTTCTTATTCGTGAAAGTTCTTAAGGCACCTTCTTATCATGTCACATGAGGGCTTCTCCCACACCGAACTTTAGCCCACACCCCTAGGTCCACATTTGTCAACCTAGGCTCTGATACCATTTATTGGGCTTTCCAAGCCCAATCCAACTTCCTTATTAGTATGATATTGTCCGCTTTGGGCCTACATGCTCAAGCCTGCACGGATTTGTTATTGGGCTCCTTCCCAAAAGGCCTCATACTAATTGGAGTTGGACTTTACTTATATATTAGAATCTTCTTTTCTAAACTTCCGATGTGGGACGTTGGTTTGTACCCAACAGCATGTTAAGCCGGTTTTCTTGTGGAGGCTCCAATATTGGATTGGTGTAGGAGTCGAGAAAAGATTGAAAAGAGGTCTAGCGGTTTTCGATGAACTTCTCGAGAAGATCATAACGGCTAAAAGAGAGGAGTTCAAAAGTCATGGGACTCAACATCACTCAAGAGGAGAGGCCTTAGACGTTTTGACATACTACATGACTATAGACACGACCGAATATAAGTACTTGAAACCGAGTGATGATAAATACATTAAAGACACTATTTTGGGGTTCTTGATAGCGGCAAGAGACACAACAAGTTCAGTTCTCACTTGGTTCTTCTGGTTTCTGTCCAAGAACCCTGAAGCAATGAACAAGATTCGACAAGAGGTTAACAAGAAGATGCCGAGGTTTGATCAGGGCCGGCTCAACAATTTCAGGGGCCCTAGGGTAAAAAAAATTTTTGGACTCTTAGAATTTTTTTTTTAATGCTTTTTTGCTGAAAAAAATTTTGATCCCGCGGATTTAGACAAGCTCGTGTATCTACACGGTGCCGTGTGTGAGACGCTAAGGTTATACCCACCAGTTCCATTTAACCACAAGTCACCGGCAAAGCCAGACATGCTTCCAAGATTTCAGACCAGAGAGATGGATTTCATACAGTGGAAGGTTAAAACATGAACCTTCATATAATTAAGTTCTTGGCGTTTAACGCTGGTCCAAGAGCTTGCTTGGGAAAACAGTTAACGTTCTTGCAGATGAAGACAGTGGCTGCGGAAATCATACGAAACTATAAAATCAAGGTCGTTGAAGGGCACAAAACCGAACCTATTCCTTCTGTTCTTTTTCGCATGCAACATGGTCTCAAAGTTAATATCACTAAGATCTAGTGATAGTTTCATTTTTATTTTGCTGTTAAAGATTTCAATAAAAGATGCATGTTCACTCATGCTTAGACTTATTTTGCAAACACGTCTTTGTATCAGTCATTTGCAAACAGCAGCTCGTATTTCATAATTATATCATGGTTTCACAATAACATGTGCTCACATTTTGTGGTCTTAAGAAATCTGATGTTATGTTACCATTTTTGTTTTTTGCAAGCTATGGTTTGTTACCACTATGGGACCCTTCCCCACAGTTAAATCACCCAAAATCGAGAACACACGTTTGGCGGAAAAAAAAAAAAAAAACGTTCATAGTAACATGTGTCTTGACGAAAACATAAAAATAACTAAACTTGTTATCTTTTCTTTTTTTTTGTTCTGACAACTTTTACTTCTTTTTTTGGTTAACGTATACATCAAGAGCAAACTAAATAAGATACGTCCAACATATATATGTTTCCAAACTTTTTCATCCTGTTCAGTAGGAAAATAATAAGTTACGAGATCGTGATATAAATCAATTAATTGATTGGATTTTAAAACGGAAATATTACAAAGTAGCCAAAAAAAACACATGAATTAAGGAAGTAACCATGCGTCAGAAACTTTTGGTAACTAACTCTTTTTCTTGTGGGGTAGGGGTAGGATAAATACGAAATTATCCTTGTAAGTTATAGTAATTACAAGAACTTTGTCGCCGGATATAAAAAAATAAGACAGTTTCGTGAAATTTTTGAAAATAGCATGTAACATTTAAATTTCGCATGTTATATTTAACTAAAAGATATGATATTTTAAAAAAAATAATGAATTTTTAAGAAAAAACATTGTTACGTAGTGTTATTTTAAGAAAAAACATTGACATGGAAAATTTAATCTGAATAGTAACTTTTTAAAAAGAAATCACATGTAATCTTAAAAAAAATCGTGTATTACTAAAAAATAATCATCTTTTTAAAAAAGAAATCACATGTGATCTTAATAAAACACGCGTATTATTACAAAATAACATGATAAAGACAGATATTACACTGACTATAATGTTTTTTTCGAGAAATACTATGTGTTCTTTATAAATAACATGTAGTACGAGAAAAATACATGATAAAAAGAGATATATTATGCTATCACATGTAATTCGAAAAAAAAGCGTGTTACAAAGGACATATACGTAATTACACAGCCATTCCGACATGTTACAGACAGGATACTGTAGCTCATGGTTAGTTTGTGAATTCTTTTTGAATTCAAGGTTAGTTTCTATAAATTCTCATTTTAAAATGTATAGCAAGTACTAAATTTTTATTTTTGGTTTCCAATCAACCGTTTACCACATGTTTCCAAATTTTAATTTCATGTTTCTATTTATCGTATAATTCATGTTAAAGTAAGTTTTATTTATTTTTATTTAGTTTCACTTACTTATATTTTTTTCAAAACTTTATCGAGATGATTATCCAAGATCTTTTTTTTATTACTATATTTGATATTTTTTGTTCTGATAAGTAGAAAGCCATAACACTGCATGAAAATATTCTAAATTGGTAGATTGCAAAGGCATATTTTATTCATTTATTTGAGAAATTTCATATTGGTGGGATTTGAAGAAAACAATTTTTAAGTATCGATTGATCTTGTTTAAAAACCCTCAACTAAATTATAAATAGAAAACTTCTCAAGTAAGAGATTTTAATGAAAAATCATTCACATATTAATTGGTTCATTTAGAAGCCCACAACTAAATCATTAATAAAAAAGCCCTCACATACGACATTTTAGTGAAAAACCTTTTGATTTATCATTCCGTCTAAACATATATAGTCGATACTTTACATTATTTGTTTAAATTATATTTGTAATATTCGATGGTTTTTTTTTTGTCAGTAACTTTTTTTTTGTTAAAGGTTTTTGTCAATAACTTAGTTAAGGGGTTTTAAATGAACCGACTAGTACTTATGAGATTTTTCATTTAAATCTCTTAGTTAAGTTTTTTTTCATTAATAATGTGGTTGGCGGTTTCAAAATGAATTGGTAGATACTTCATGATTTGTTTTCAAAAAAATCTCCATATTGAAATTCAAACTAATTGGTTGAATATATTGTAAAACCATATTCACAACTAAAGTATTTTTTAACATTGGACATATCGTCTTATTTATAATCTAATATAATCAAATTAAAAGTCCCGTAATCTAATCTAGCGAGTTTATATATTTTAACATGTTAAAAGAGATTATAAGTTGAAGAATGAGTTCTAAATCATCACTTTAGATTTTTCTTTTAAACTTTTTAAGTGTGAATAAAATTAAATATTCGATTTAAGTGTTATATTTGAAAAACACACAAAACTCTTATCTTCATGTTTTTTTTTCCTTAATTTACAAAATTTCGCCTCATATTATGTTATATTTTTATTCAAGAAAAAAGGATAAACAAAAGAGATAGTCATAATGTTAGAACTTTAGATACGCAACGTGATTGCATGTGATGTAAAATTGTTAAAAAGATAAAATTAAGTACACCCATTCCAAATTTTTCATGCAAAACTTACTCGAAGCAAACTTAATCGAGAAGATTGGAGAAAGCGGGCCAATTCTCAGGGGACTCCACAATTGAAACTAACTTTGCAAGTCTAGGACTTTGATTTGGTTGTTTTAGGGTTTGATACTTCGATGAATCATATAAATCCTCTTTTTTAGTTAACTCTTCTCCAATTTAATGAAAATTCACCAAAACTGTTATACTTACACAAAATCTGATCAAAGTCTCATAAAGACATAAAGCAATTCACAAATTATACGTATACAAACTTGATCTCTATCCACAAAATCTGATCAAAGTATTATAAAGACATAAACCAATTCTCCTTCTCCCATCACCCATCACCAACCTTCACCTCCTCCTCGTCTTACTGCACTCTCTTTTATAACTTTGATAATTTATCCATCGTGGGCACATGCTGAATTAGGGTTATAAATTGCATGAAAACCAGAACTGATCCTGAAAATTTGAAGAGTACTGGAAGCAATGACATATATATTTTTTTAATTTGTTACTCTTTATAGAGATATACATATATCCTCTAGATACTTGGCCTACTGTATTTTGAGCCCTTGTATTTTGAGTTATATCTATTTAGGGTATCTATAAGACATGACCATACAAAACTATATAATTAAGTATCTAACTATGGATTTTGTTTAATTAGGTAGCTAAGAGAGAGAATGGTGTTTATACATTTTTGTCCTTCTTCTTTTACACATATAACTATTTGTCTTCTCCTTTTTTCTTCTATGAGATTTCTTCGACATTGTTTCCGGTGATTTTTCGGCGTTATCTCCGATCACCGTCTCTCTTCCAATTTCTCCTATTTTTTCGCCTTTACCTCCATTTCTTCACAAACAGAAACATGAAAAGGAAAAAGGAATGTCTAAACGAGTTTGGGAGGAACTAAATTTTAAATTGAAAAATTTGGGGATGAAAATTATGGTTTTGTAATTTAGGGTGAAGATGGAAAGAAATGAGAGAAAGAAGTGGGAAAAATAGAAGAAGAAAAGGTGACGAAGTGAAATTGGGAGTTCGAGTTGCAGGTAACAATGGAAGAAGAAAAAATTTGAGAGACGTGACGGCGGAGGAAAATACTCAAGAAGAGAAGAAGATTTTTTTTTGTTCGCGACATTTATAAAATAAGATAACGTCAAAGTTAACCATTAACACTTAAATTATCATGATAAATAAATATGATAAAGTATAAGTTAACGATAGTAAATAAATTATCAAAGTAAATAAAGAGGTTAACAAATAAGTTAGCTGATACCAATCATATAATAAATAATTTAACACGATAAATATAATTTTACCATATAATTGTTACGTTATCGTGATACAATATGCTTTATATTGTTAATCAAATAAATAATCACGAAGAATACAATCTTGTTATTTCCTCTGGTGATGAATAGTATTTTCGATGTTAGCTGAACAAAGTTTTTACTAAAAATTAGTACAATACAATAAGATTTACACTGTAAACAAAATAAATAATCACAAAATTAATGTTTATCAATTAAATTATTATGATAAATAAATATGATAATGTATAAGTTAACAGTAATAAATAAATTATTAAATTAAATAAACAAGTTAATATATAAGTTAGTTGATATCAATCATCTAATTATTGATTTAACCCGATAACTATGAGTTTACCACATAACTTATAAATTTATCGCGATAAACTTGGATTTACAGTACTAATCAAATAAACAACCACAAAAATCATTGTTTTTTATTGATTCTGATGATGAAGAGTGTTCCCGATGATAGATGAACAGTGTTTATTTTTTCTGTTAGCTTTAATTTTCTTACCTTGATATTTTTTCTGTAAGCGCGCATACATAATCAAGGATACTTTAGGCATTAATTAATCTAGAGGAGAGAGAACTAATAAAAAAAATAACGAAGGTTACTTTCTTTATTATTCAATCGTCTGGGGTTTTTAATTAAAATAACCCATATATTTACTTGAAAATTATAAGATCCTGATATTTGTTGTGGATACTACGTAAAAAGTTAATGTTTATATATTTAAACTTAACAGTTTTTGGTTTTAGAATAAACAGAGAAATATGGTATATAGAGTTAAACTCATGAGTCATGTAAGCGCTAACGCAAAGAAAACAATCAAGGCATGAGAAAACAGTGGTTCAAAATAACAAGATTAATTCACTTAGGTTTATAAAAACACACAAATTAGGCAAGTTTCAGTGTAAGTAAACAAATCTCTAGACTAGGTTGTTAAGCTAGGTCTAGAACCAAGTCTTCTGGAATATGGAATCAGCTGGATACTACATTGATTGAGAAGACTCAGAAAACCCTAAAAGATCCGGATTCTCTTCGAAAAATAGTGAATACTTGTAGGATCAGCGTCATAAGCTTCACGGTATAACCATAACATTATTTTCTATCCAACTAAGATTACCTATAATTTAAATTATTTATTAATTATATTTATATAAAACTAATAACAGATAGAAAAATTTAGAGAGTGAAGAAATATCTTAAATTACCTTTGATGTAATTTGTTTTCCTTTAAATGGACATCCTAAATGAAGGATAAATCTAATTACATATGTGATACAATTATTTTCCTAAATGTCTTGTTTTTACGCCCCCCCCCCTCCCCCACCCCCAAAAGGTAAAATATATGTATGGGCTGTCTCTAAAACTAAATAATTATCACTTTACCCTCAATCACATGTCTACACGTAAGGGTGAAAACTAGTACTTATCCTGAAAATTTAGTAAAATTGAAAATTAATTAGTCCAGCAAAAAAAAAACCTATTGAGTCGAAAAATCTTTTATTTACTATATAAAAAATCCTCCTCATTCTAACAAAACAAAACAAAACACACATAACACATATAATAGATATGAGGGGGAAGGTAAAGTTATCGTTCATAGAAAATGATACAATGAGGAAAAAAACATTCACCAAAAGGAAGAAAGGGATGATGAAGAAACTCAACGAGCTTGTGACTCTATGTGGTGTTGAAGCATGTGCGGTCATCAATAGCCCGTACAACTCGATCCCGGAGGCTTGGCCATCAAAAGAAGGTGTTGAAGAAGTGGTGTCGAATTTTATGGAGTTTTCGGTGATAGACCGGACCAAGAAGATGGTGGATCAAGAGACTTTTATACGTCAAAGGATCGCCAAAGAAACAGAAAAACTGCAGAAGCTACGTGATGAGAACCGAGATTCTCAAATTCGAGATTTAATGTTCAGTTGTCTCAAAGGGAAAATAGATGTGTATCGTCTTGACGGAAGAGATCTTCTAGATTTGAGTTTCTTTATTGACAAGTATCTCAATGGTCTTATTCGTAGGGTTGAGATCCTTACGGAGAACGGTGAGTCTTCTTCTTCTTTACCTCCTCCTATTGGGGCAGCTCCTATTGGTGTGGATGCATCTGCTCCAATCGGATTTGATGGTCATACGATTCAATATCAAAATCAAGATCAGCAAAAGCCGGTTAAGTTCCAATATCAGGCTCTTTTTGATTTTTATAATCAGATTCCAAAGAAAATCCATGATTTTAACATGAAAATGAATATAGATTCGAATCAAAGTATGATTTTGGATTTGAATCAAAATCTTAATGTTGGAGAGGACGAGGGCATTCCTTGCAAGGATATCAACAACTACCAACCTGAAATCAACTGTCTCGCTACCGTCACCACTGTCTCCACTTATGTTTGTGCCCCTAACATCACCAATGATCTCTAGTCTAAAGGATGTATTTCGAGTGAAGTGTTTGATCATATGCATGTTTTGTTTTTTCCATTTCAGAAAACAAAATTTATATGTGATGTTTTTTTTAATTGTTGTAATGCTTAGAGGTTTTTTTTATTTAAGTTCATTTCCATTGATGTATTTGCCTCAAAACGTTTAGTTTGATTTGAAGAAGTTTAATCATTACGAAAAAAATAGTTTTCACTATCTTTTTTTTTTTTTAACAAATCTTTAGATATGTTTCGTTTATTTACCTTTTTTTGAGGAAATCCCCATTAAAACCCCTATACCTTTTTACAGTTTTCAAATAAAATCTCTAACTATTTGAATGCTTACGACAAACTTCAAATTTATTAATTTATCTAATACTAACCTCCAAGTAAACATAAGTGTGCACATTATTTTTAAAACATGTTATTCGTTTGCTTTTATTCTTTGCTTTGTAATTATTTAAAATATAAAAGTATCTAAAATTGTTTTGATTAAGTCAATTTCTTTTCTCTGTCTATATATATATTTATTGCTATGTCATGTTTTCGTCTTTCTTAGAATTTAACTAAAAAGATTATGAATGCCATTGCCATATTTTGTTGGATTCAAATGCTTATAACAAAAAAAAAAAAAGGATTTCAACTTTATGTGCCATACTATTTTAAGATGTTTCTAGCAAATTCTCAACTACGTAGTTTAGGTGACCACCTCTGAGATCTTCACATACTTTGACACACCTAATTTTCAAATGCATATCTCATCTATGGAGTCGAGAAGGCGTCCCGTGGGATGCCAAAAATCAAAGACAAATGATGTATAGTAGTGCTGACAATTGCGGATCTCCTGATGTACATACTCAACCATAATTTACCTTAATTTCAGTAGCTTCCGCCATGTCTCGGAACCTAAATTAGAATCCTTACTGTCCTATAAAGTATCCTAACGGTTGATATATTGTCGTAACCACCAATAATAAACCTGATAAAGTTAGTAGTTTCCAAATTAAAACTTAACCTGAACGTCTCTTTCCCCTTCTTCTCGCTCTCTCTTATTCCCCGTTTATGTAATGTTAAACCGTACTGCTTAGTCCGTTCTTTTAGACTTTTATTTTCTAAATTTTCTTTTGTAGACACTTATCCTCCTAATTGGGCAACCAATCAAAGAGTTCTTTATTAATTAATGTGAGGTTGGCAAAAAAAAAAAAAAAAAAAACTTAACCTGAACACCCGTGACACATGGATGCGTTGGATATCAAGGCCTCATTCCTTCTTAGGAATACACAATTCTTTCCACATATTGGCACGCTTTCGGAAAAAACATATAATAGTAGAAAATCTAGCAAGATACGACATCATAAGAAATTAAGGAATCTTAAAAGTTTATTCTTTCACTTTGTTTCCATACTTCCCCAGCTTTGTTGTTTCAGAATTGAGACACACTGGATAAGATTTCCGGGATCAAGAGAGTCGCAAATAAATTAAATTTTATGCATTGGGCCTAAATATATGTAGTCGATACTTTACATTCTTGCCGGTTAAAAATGACTTGTGTGTATTTTCTTAAACTTGAAATAATGCTGTGTTTGTTCATAAATAATATAAAATTTTAAAAGTCACTAATGTCGATAAAAGGTTTTCCAAAATTGTGTAAAATAGAAACCGTCATCCATTCTCGTGGTTATCTTCTATTTCTGATTCGTTTAACTACTAAAGTTATACATGTATTCATTTTTTTTACATTGTTTTACGCAACAATGGATGGGATAGCTAAGCTTAGTTATATATACTCATCGTTTCAGATTCTCAATATATTTCATTACATATTTAATGATATGTAAGGGTTAAAGGGGTCAAGGTAATTAGAAGCTCGGATGCTACAAAAAACAAAGTCACTAAACCAATAAGATATCCGAGAGTTTGCACTTTCTTTTTGTGCAAGTCTAGGGATTGGATTTGGTTGCTTTAGGGTTTGATACTTTGATGAATCATATAAACCCGCTTCTTTTTAATGACTTTGTAAACTCTTCTTCAATGTAGTCATAATGTTAGAACTTTAGATACGCATTGAGATTGCATGTGATGTAAAATTGTTAAAAAAGATAAAATTAAGTACACCCATTCCAAATTTTTCACGCAAAACTTACTCGAAGCAAACATAATCGAGAAGATTGGAGAAAGCGGGCCAATTCTCAGGGGACTCCACCATTGAAACTAAGTCTGCAAGTCTAGGACTTTGATTTGGTTGTTTTAGGGTGTGATACTTCGATGAGTCATATAAATCCTCTTTTTTTAGTAAACTCTTCTCCAATTTAATGAAAATTCACCAAAACTGTTATACGTACACAAAATCTGATCAAAGTCTCATAAAGCCATAAAGCAATTCACAAATTATACGTACACAAACTTGATCTCTATCCACAAAATATGGTCAAAGTCTCATAAAGCCATAAAGCAATTCTCCTTCTCCCATCACCCATCACCAACCTTCACCTCCTCCTCGTCTTACTGCACTCTCTTTTATAACTTTGATAATTTATCCATCGTGGGCACATGCTGAATTAGGGTTATAAATTGCATGAAAACCAGAACTGATCCTAAAAATTTGAAGAGTAGTGGAAGCAATTACATATATATATATATATATATTAATTTGTTACTCTTTATATAGATATAAATATATCCTCTAGATACTTGGCCTACTGTAACATGCAGCTCTTGTATTTTGAGTTATATTTACTTGAAAATTATAAGATCCTAATATTTGTTGTGGATACTACGTAAAAACTTAATGTTTATATATATATATATATATATATATATATTTTTTGTCATCCGAAATTAATTAAAGTTCAAAAGAGCCATTCCTGAGGAATGTTGTTTACATATGTGATATGAAGCGGTTCTGTACGAGCTTGTCGTGCCAGATTATCCGCTTTTAAAATGTTTATATATTTAAACTTAAAATTTTTTGGTTTTAGAATAAACAGAGAAATATGGTATATAGAGTTAAACTCATGAGTCATGTAAGCGCTAACGCAAAGAAAACAATCAAGGCATGAGAAAACAGTGGTTCAAAATAACAAGATTAATTCACTTAGGTTTATAAAAACACACAAATTATGCAAGTTTCAGTGTAAGTAAACAAATCTCTAGACTAGGTTGTTAAGCGAGGTCTAGAACCAAGTCTTCTGGAATCTGGAATCTGAAATCTGGATACTCCATTGATTGAGAAGACTCAGAAAACCCTAAAAGATCCGGATTCTCTTCGAAAAATAGTGAATACTTGTAGGATCAGCTTCATAAGCTTCACGGTTTAGCCATAACATCATTTCTATCCAACTAATATTACCTGTAATTATTAATTATATTGATATAAAATTAATAATAAATAGAATAATTTAGAGATTGAAGAAATATCTTAAATTACCTTTGATGTAATTTTTTTTCCTTTAAATGGACATCCTAAATGAAGGATAAATCTCATTACATATGTGATACAATTTTTTCCCTAAATGTCTTGTTTTTATGCCCCCCCAAAAGGTAAAATATATGTATGGGTTGTCTCTAAAACTAAATGTTTATCACTTTACCCTCAATATATCACATGCCTACACGTAAGGGTGAAACTAATACCTATCCTGAAAATTTAGTAAAATTGAAAATTTATTAGTCCAGCAAAGAAATAAGAAAAACCTATTGAGTTGAAAACCTTTTATTTACTATATAAACAATCCTCCTCGTTCTAACAAAACAAAACAAAACACACATAACAAAGATTATAGATATGAGGGGGAAGATTAAGTTATCGTTCATAGAAAATGATACAGTGAGGAAAACAACATTCACCAAAAGGAAGAAAGGGATCATGAAGAAACTCAACGAGCTAGTGACTCTATGTGATGTTGAAGCATGTGCGGTCATCAATAGCCCGTTCAACTCGATCGCGGAGGCTTGGCCATCAAAGGAAGGCGTTGAAGAAGTGGTGTCTAATTTTATGAAGTTTTCGGTGATAGACCGGACCAAGAAGATGGTGGATCAAGAGACTTTTATACGTCAAAGGATCGCCAAAGAAACAGAAAAACTGCAGAAGCTACGTGATGAGAACCGAGATTCTCAAATTCGAGATTTAATGTTCAGTTGTCTCAAAGGGGAAATAGATGTGTATCGTCTTGACGGAAGAGATCTTCTAGATTTGAGTTTCTTTATTGACAAGTATCTCAATGGTCTTATTCGTAGGGTTGAGATCCTTATGGAGAACGGTGAGTCTTCTTCTTCTTTACCTCCTCTTATTGGGGCAGCTCCTATTGGTGTGGATGCATCTGCTCCAATCGAATTTGATGGTCATACGATTCAATATCAAAATCAAGATCAGCAAACGCCGGTTAAGTTCCAATATCAGGCTCTTTTTGATTTTTATGATCAGATTCCAAAGAAAATCCATGATTTTAACATGAAAATGAATATAGATTCGAATCAAAGTATGATTTTGGATTTGGATCAAAATCTTAATGTTGGAGAGAAGGAGGGCCTTCCTGGCATGGACATCAACAACTACCAACCTGAAATCAATTGTCTCACTACCATCACCACTGCCCTCACTGATGTTTGTGCTCCTAACATCACCAATGATCTCTAGGCTAAAGGATGTATTTCGAGTGAAGTGTTTGATCAGATGCATTTTTTGTTTTTTTCTATTTCAGAAAACAAAATTTATATGTGATGTTTTTTTTTAATTGTTGTAATGCTTAAAGGTTTTTTTTATTTAAGTTCATTTCCATTGATGTATTTGCCTCAAAAAGTTTAGTTTGATTTGAAGAAGTTTAATCATTTCGAAATAAATAGTTTTAACTATTTTTTTTTTAACAAATCTTTAGATATGTTTCATTATTTATTTACCTTTTTTGAGGAAATCCCCATTAAAACCCTATACCTTTTTACAATTTCCAAATAAAATCTCTAACTATTTGAATGCTTACGACAAACTTCAAAGTTATTAATTTATCTAATACTAACCTCCAAGTAAACATAAGTGTGCACATTATTTTAAAAACAAGTTATTTGTTTACTTTTTTTCTTTGCTTTGTAATTATTTAAAATATAAAAAGTATCTAAAATAGTTTTGATTAAGTCAATTTATTTTCTCTGCCTATATATATTTTATTGCTATGTCATGTTTTCGTGTTTCTTAGAATTTAACTAAAAAGATTATGAATGCCATTACCATATTTTGTTGGATTCAGATGCTGATAACAAAAAAAAGAAAAGGATTTCAACTTTTTCTGCCATACTATTTTAAGATGTTTCTAGCAAATTCTCAACTACGTAGTTTAGGTGACCACCTCTTAGATCTTCACATACTTTGACACACCTAATTTTCAAATGCATATCTCATCTATGGAGTCGAGAAGGCGTCCCGTGGGATGCCAAAAATCAAAGACAAAGTATGTTTAGTAGTGCTGACAATTGCGGATCTCCTGATGTACATACTCAACCGTAATTTACCTTAATTTAAGTAGCTTCCGCCATGTCTCGAAACCTAAATTAGAATCCTTATTGTCCTAAAAAATAACCTAACGGTTGATATATTATCGTAACCACCAATAATAAACCCGATAAAGTTAGTAGTTTCCAAATTAAACTTAACCTGAACACCCGTGACACATGGATACGTTGGATATCAAGGCCTCATTCCTTCTTAGGAATACACAATTCTTTCCACATATTGGTACGCTTTCGGAAAAACATAGAATAGTAAAAAATCTAGCAAGATACGATAACATAAGAAATTGAGGAATCATAAAAGTGTCTTCTTTCGCTTTGTTTCCACATTTCCCGAGCTTTGTTGTTTTAGAATTGAGACGCACTGGATAAGATTTTCGGGATCAAGAGAGTCGCAAATAAAGTAAATTTTATGCGTGGTTGGGCCTAAATATATTTAGTCGACACTTTACATTCTTGCCTGTTAAAAATGACTTGTGTGTATTTTCTTAAACTTGAAACAATGCTGTGTTTGTTCATAAATAATATCAATTTTTAAAGTCGCTAATGTCGATAAATTGTTTTCCAAAATGGTGTAAAATTGAAACCGTCATCCATTCTCATGGTTATCTTTTATTTCTGATTCGTTTCACTAATAAAGTTATACATGAATTTGTTTTTTTTCATTGTTTTACGCAACAATGGATGCGATATCTTAGTTATATATACTCATCATTTCAAATTCTCAATATATTGCATCACATGTTTAATGATATGTTAGGGTTAAAGGGGTCAAGGTAATTGGAAGCTCGGATGCAACAAAAAACAAAATCACTGAACCAATAATATATTCGAGAGTTTGCACTTTCTTTTTGTGCAAGTCTAGGGATTGGATTTGGTTGCTTTAGGGTTTGATACTTCGATGAATCATATAAACCTGCTTCTTTTTAATGACTTTGTAAACTCTTCTTCAATGTAGTGGATATATTCTATTGTAAACTCTTCTTCAATTTAGTGGATATATTTTTGTTTTTAGTAGGAATATATGGTGTTAACTATGGTGGATATATTTAGCTTGAACAGAAAATATTGGTATAGGAATCTTTTTAGCATATAATTTCTCACTCCATAAAATAACTTGATCAAAACTTGATAGTCACGTTCAAAATTTGAACCCTGAATAACAATGTGAGATACCTTCTTATGTAAACATTTGTCTACTGAATACCAACGAGGCAATGCTGACCAATGTGAACGGTAATAGAGAAATCTGCGATTTTAAAGCCAACATCAATTTGAGATCGGCACATTCAACATTACAAAATCATGGCAACCGACATTGAGGATGAACATATGAGATTCTTAACAGGTTTAAATGAGCATTATTGTTACACTCGGCATATTAGTTTTGCAAGAAATGTTCTTATGGCGGCAGTAGATCAACTATTCTTTAAGGAGCAAGTTCACGGAACATGCAACTATTTAATGTCCCCAGACGATGGTATCGTTCAATAGACTACAAGATACATGTTTTCTATATATATACTAGTTTGAAGATGGAGAGTAATAATGATTTAATAGCTTAGCATTATTCGCAGGAAACTGCGACATAAATCTAAGAAGGAATGATAAGTGTATACAAGAAGAAGTCGCACGTGGGAGAGAAGAAAATAGAGGGATCAAGTGAAGACACGTGCGAACGAAACAGTGTATATAAGCTTTAGTTTTATCTTGTAGAACTTTAATGCATTGTTGAATGATAGTGTTCGTTACAGTGACGCATGTGTCATTGTTAAACCAAAATTGCCTATAAATACTAAATCGCACACTCGCTGATTACAACATCCAAAAAGAGTCTACTCTCCATTTAGTGCTTCGTCTCAGAGGTGATATGCATATTTTTGTGAAGACCCTCACTGGAAAGACCATTACATTGGAGGTTGAGAGCTCAGACACTATCGATAATGTTAAAGCTAAGATCTAGGACAAGGAAGGAATCCCACCAGACCAACAAAGGCTTATCTTTACCGGTAAGCAGCTTGAAGATGGACGTACCCTTGCTGATTAAAACATCCAAAAGGATTCTACCTTCCATCTTGTGCTTCGTCTCCGTGGTGGTATGCAGATCTTTGTGAAGACCCTCACCGGGAAAACCATTACTCTGGAGGTTGAGAGCTCAGACACAATCAATAATGTCAAGGCTAAGATTCAAGACAAGGAGGGGATCCCAACAGACCAGCAGAGACTCATCTTCGCCGGGAAACAGCTTGTGGATGGACGGACTTGCTGATTACAACATCCAGAAGGAGTCGACTCTTCACTTGGTTCTTCATCTTCGTGTGGAAGCTTCTGAGCTTTGTGATCTGTGGTCAAAACTGGTGTTGTTCGATTGAGCCTCGTGCACTTGTGTAGTGATGTTTGCAAAAGAAGAAGACTTTTCTCTATCATGTTCATGTTTCATTTTCTGTTTTCTTTATGTGCTCTTTGTTGTGAACTTTTCGGTCGGGCCTTTATGTTTCAAATTTTAATAATAATCCAAATGCATGTTTGAAAATCTGTTTTGAGCTTTCAAGTTGATTAATTCCCCGACTCTATTGTCTCCTCCTAATGTGGTAGGTGTAACTCGTCAAAATATGGGATTTGGTCTATCATCTATGGGTGGGTATTTCTTTTGGCTAAGAGTATGAAATTTTTTTGTAGTAGTGAAAATGTTAGTTATTAATGGGACGTCGTAGGTTACCATCATTTACGATGGCGAGGTCTTATTTTTTCAGGGAAATATCTTGAAATGGCTGCCACAAACAATTAAATAGGTTTGATACTTGTATGTATAAACAGAAGCCTAAAGGTGATACTCAAGTTTAAAACAATACTCAAGTTTTAGAAAGTGGATATTAAACAACAAGGTGACATCATTTTAGGAGAAAATAAGAATGCTAGATACTAGAAAGAAATGGCCTCTTCTTCAAGCATTATTTTAAAGCAATAAATAAGAAATGCTTTTAATTTGACCCAAAATAATAATAATTTAGTTACATTCTTGTTTTGATTATATACTTAAGGTCACAAATATCCGACGAATATATATGTGTAGTTTATGTGTAATATCCGAAGGTGTAACCATCAGATTCCTCCTAACAACACATGTTTTTAAATTTTAAATATCCGAAAAATTTGCAAACATGTGTTATGTTAGGAGTAATCTGGTGAAGTTATTGAAAAACAACACTTTAGATAAAGAGAGTGAAGAAAGACGAGGAGAAGGTGAAGGCCGGTGATGTGATCGGAGAAGGATAAAATAAAAGCAGAAGATGATTCGCCATTGATATGAATTGGTTTATGTCTCTATGAGACTTTGATCCGATTTTGTGGATAGGGATTGAGTTTGTGTACGTTTTTGAAGTAAGAAGAAAAACACATAACAAGATGAAAAAGTTTAGAAAAAAAAAAAAAAAAAACTGACCAAAAAACTGACCAAAAAAAAAAAAAAATGAGAAACTAAAGAAAATATGTTACACAAATTGAAGACGAGTTTACAAAAGAAAACATCCATTACATTGAAGAAGAGCTTTGCCATGTCATGATACAAAGTCACTAAAAAAAGAGGGTTTATATGATACATGCAAGTATCAAACCCTAAAGCAACCAAATCAAAGGCCTAGACTTGCAGAAGAAGAAACGGCAAACTCGCGGATATATTATTGACTCAGTGACTTGGCCTTTCGTTGCATACGAGCGTCCAATTACCTCGACCCCTTTAACCCTAACATAAGGCCATGGTGGGAGCGGCATATCCTCATCAAATTTAGAATCATAGGCCTCCTCTATCGTTTTAAACAAGAAACTGAGACGTGCTTTGTCAGCTATTTCAATCTCATCAAGTGTCCGATGGTGAACAAGATCTCGACCTTCTTGTAGACCGATGCGTACAGAAGAAGAAAGAGCTGACTGATTGATAAAGAGCAAGAAAATCATGGAGCTTATGAAGCTGATTCTACAAGTATTCACCATTATCGAAGAGAATCAAGAGCTTTTAGGGTGTTCTTTGGTTACGCGAATTCGAGAAAGCTTTTCAGATTTGCTTTGTGATGTTTGGGAGCGTTTGTGGGTGTTCTTATATATAGAGGATTTTTTTTTTCCCTAGAACCAAAAAAATAATTATCTTTTCCTTGGATTATTGACAAATGTATGTTTACAGTTTATCCTTTTCTATATATCCGTTATATTACTTTTGTAATTGACAAGATTTTAATTTTTGAGGCTTTATCTAAATTAAGAGCCGCACATACAATTACAAGAGTTTAAAATAATAATATATAATATCAGATTTATTGATCAAATAATTTCTTGTTTAACTAATTTGTTTTGGTTTTTAATTTTTATATCATTTTAAATTGTATCAAAATTTATTTTAAAACACATTAGAATTTATTTAATAACAAAACTATGTCCATGATCACGGTACAAAATTTTTTAAAAGAGAATCATACTCAAACTAAATAGTTTCTTATATTTTCTTGTTATCTAATATAAAATGCTTTGTACAATTCTTTTCTATGAATTTAGTATCTATAAATAAATGATATAAAATAATTCCTCAACAACATGTGACCAATGTTCTAAAAAGCGGTCTAAGCGGTCGCCTAGTCCCCGACTAGATGCTAGGCGTTCAGGTGACACTTAGATGACCGTCTCGACCGCCTAAATTAGCATAAATATCATTTTAGTGTATTTTTTTTTTCAAATTTCCAACTACATAAAGTTAAATTTATAAGTTTTAAAATATTTGATATGAATTAAAGAAATATTTGTGTATAATTTTTGTTTACAATTTAATATTTTTTTTAAAATATATTTTTATATGATTTTAATCTATAATATCATATTTATAATATTTATGTTGTAAATGCTTAAGACGCCTAAAATCGTCGAATCTCCGATTAGGCGTTCTAGGCGTTGGGTCACCGCCCACTTAGCGACTAGCGCTTTTTTGAACGTTGCATGTGACCAACAATATATGTAGAGGTACAAAACAACTGATCTTTAAGAGATACATATTCAAAGAAATTTAGCATCCAAACTGTAACACGGTTTACATGCAACTCAAAATAAATGACGAAACTACTTACACAAATATTACATATATTCTTTTTGTTTGATTGTGCAATTTATTTAAAAGAATAAACATTTATTTATAGCCTGTAAAGGAAACCTATACTAGAGCAAAAGCAAGGCAAAACAGAATCATTACAAAGAAAAAATATATAATTACGTACAAATATATACAAATTAAACTGGCTATTACGAATACGATTCTTCGACTTCAAAGTCCATTTTTACTAAAATATTCTGATTATAAAAAGACTTATGTGTACCGGTTTATGTTTTATACATCAACTAGGTCGACACCCGCGCTCCGCCGCGGGATATTTTTAAATAATTTTTTTTAATATTAAAGAAATTTAAAATTTGAGAAATGATTTTAATTAAATATTTAATATTTAAATAATTTGAAGGCAAAAAAGGAACCAAATCAAATTTGGATGTTAAACTGAGACCAAACCGTAAATCAATTTTAGTATTCAGATAAAATTTGTATCCCGAAAAAGTTAGAAAACGATCATTTTTTTCTGGAAAAACAGATGAACAAAGGAGAGAGATAGATTAGATAAACAGTTAAAGGAAGACCTTTGCTTTCATATCTGAAAGACTTTCACTAATGGCAGCCAATAAGAGACGATTGCTTCACTGTGTGTCTAAAAGAGTTTCTATCGCCGGAGGGCGGCGGAGCGATGGCGGTGTTCCGCAATCGAACTCTAAATCTCCTACGTCTTTTTCTCAGCGATTGATGTAATTAGAATCTGAATTCAGTGCCCAGAAGTAAATATCTTTCTTTCCTCTTATTTTTTCTCAAGTTTCCGTTTTTGTTTTCTCCGATTTGAATATATCGTCGATGAAATCGTTCAGCTTTAATTTTTTGACAAAAGTTATGATATTTGGTTTGATCGGACTTATATGTATATGGACATGCCATAACTGTATAGAACTCATGACTTAGATACTTGAAAATATGTTATATGGAATGATCATCTTTGATTTTAATGTTCCATATGCATACTTGATTCATATGTTGAAGAGGCGTAAAAGGCTAAGAGCTTTGTTTGTTTGTTTTTCATAATTTGAAAATTGAAATTTTGTTTTATTATAGGAGTATAGAACGTTACTCAAATGATTTTTAGTTATTCATTAAGATCCATGATAACGGTTAATAAATCTTATAATATTTTATTGCAATAGTTCTTATCCAATTTTATCCAAAGCGTAAACATTACAATTGACTGGTTTAAACACAGCGGTTGCAGTTGCGGTTGCGGTTGTGGGAGTTTGCGGAAGCGGGCGGTTGCGGTTTCAAACATTATTTAGCGTTTTGACCGACTGGTTTAGCGGTTAAAAACGGATACGTTTGCGGGAGATTTACGACTGGTTGATCAGCGGGTACAATAGCTGTTAAACCAAAATTTACAAAAATAAATTTAGTATATGATTATATAAAAGTATTAAAACACCAAAAACTATAATTATGAAAAAATATAAAAATTTTAAACATGATTAATGATTAAAAATCATAAATAATTATTCAAATAAATTTTATATTGAAAACAAAAATAATTTTTAATATTGGAAAATTAAAGTTAGATAATTATTATTTTTTAAGAATTAACGTGAATATATATATTTAAATTTGTTCATTTTTCTTTTTTAGTTTCTTTCCTTTTTTAAACCAACCGCAACCGTTCGCAACCGCAAACGCTTGTGGGAAGGAGCTTTTAAAATCCAGCGATTTCGAGCGGTTTGAAGCGGTATGGAACAATTTCTATGATTGGTACCAACCGCTAACAACCGCAACCAACCGCTAACAACCGCTAGGTGGGAGAACCAATCAAGTCCTAAATTGAAGTCCAACAACCCTATTCTAAAACATTAAGCCCATATGTTAGAGCCCAAAAACAAATGAGACAATATTAAGAAAAGCGAGAAGGATGATTATTGGCCAAAAAATTTAAATTTGTTCATTTTTCTTTTTTAGTTTCTTTCCTTTTTTAAACCAACCGCAACCGTTCGCAACCGCAAACGCTTGTGGGAATGAGCTTTTAAAATCCAGCGATTTCGAGCGGTTTGAAGCGGTATGGAACAATTTCTATGATTGGTACCAACCGCTAACAACCGCAACCAACCGCTAACAACCGCTAGGTGGGAGAACCAATCAAGCCCTAAATTGAAGTCCAACAACCCTATTCTAAAACATTAAGCCCATATGTTAGAGCCCAAAAACAAATGAGACAATATTAAGAAAAGCAAAAAGGATGATTATTGGCCAAAAAATCTGATGTGTATTAATCCAAATGTTTTCATTGGATGATGATTTTAATGATGTGTCATGTCCAGAACACTCCAAAAAGCTGATGTGTCAGCACTGGAGAGAAACCTTAGTGTTTTTATTGTATTGACTAGATAAAGAACCCGCGCTCTGCCGCGGGGTATTTTTTTGTAAATTAGCTTTGTTTTAATATAATTACAATTATGATTGGTAGAAGTTTGAAATGATTCTAGGATTGGATATTTTACCTTTACTCAAATTTTAGTATTTTATTATTTTTATTATATATGCACACATTAATAAATACATGTTATATATTACTTTTATAAAATAAATGTACCGTATAGTCAATTTTTTTTTGTTTTGTTTTATTTTTATAATGTGTATAACGTTTTACAGATATCTGATTTCTTTTTATATGTATATAGTTTTCAGCGACAAATATATTTCAAGAACTTTACTTTCTTTTTATTAAAGATACACATGGTGCACAACCATAATTTAAATAACACTTAAAATATTTAACATAGACTTTTAATTTTTAAAACTATTCTTTTAACCTTTAAATCACAATGATTTGTTAAAACGATAACTTATAATTTATTTTATACCATAATTTTAATATAAAATTATTATTCCAATTATGTTACTGGATTTTGTAAAATTTTTACTCATTTTCGTAACTAAAGGAGAAACCCACAATCTCGATGTTAGCAGAAAATCAAGAAAACACTACTTTACTATTATTTTATAACGCAATTACACCGTATAAACGTAGATAAAAATACAAATATTTGTCACCATTAATTTTTTTATTCTTTTTTTATTTGATATACTCAGTTAACATCATTATTTTTTTTATAGAGTCAGACTATAATTCACAAAACCAAATCAAACCAAAAAACAGAATAGACAAGCTTATTTAAATTTATATATTTGTATTATTTAGTGATTTAACAATCCTTACAATTAGGAATATGAACTATTCGTCCAATTAATATATTTTATAAATTTTTTTAATAAAATTTTTCTATGTTAATAAAAGCTGATGTGTATATTTGTTTTAATTTGATTGATTTTACTTTTTAAATGAAGTATCAGCTTCTAGTAAGACATAAAGTAATAAAAGTGATTAGTGGCTTAATTAAGAATATAGTACAAAATCAAAATTTTGGTGGACGTGAATATCATAAAAATTATGTGTAAACTGAATCGGTACATGTTGATTGTTGAATTATATAGTAATTTTTTTTTTTATTATAAACGTCTTAAATATAATTATGTTATGTAAAAATAACTATAGATATAAAGTTTATATTTAGATATTTGATCAATTCCATCAAATAATAAGAATTTTTTTTTTATGTGTCAACATTACATAAGCTAATGTGTATTCATTTTATTTATAATTTGATTTTGTTTTTCTTTGAACAAATTAGAAATCCATGTATCATTATTATATAAAAAAAAGTATGTGTATTATATGTTTTAATTTGATTGATTGTCTTTTTAAAATGATGTATTTTTTTTAATAAATAGCTGATGTGGCATGGAAAGCTGATGTGACATGTTAGAAAGATGAGTTGTATTAATTGTTATGTTTTGATTGGGTATCATTTTTAATGATGTGTCAGTCCCACAAGAGCTTAAAAAGCTGATGTGTCATTGCTGGAGAGACTCTTAGACCATCTGCATTGGGGGAACACCCCCCCTGATCTAAGCATTATTTAAATCCAAAAAAATGGGTTAATGGGCTTAAGATCAGGAACTGGGCTCTTGACCTGGATCTGTTCTTGTGGGTGTTGCGGGGTGACGTGGCATTTGGGCATTGGTTGGAATATTCAACATATTTGGAATAAATTTGGATAATAAACTATGTATTAATTAGATAAAATGTTTTTGTGCTTTTATTAAGTAATATGTTTGTTTGTTTATTGTTATTTATATTTTTAATGTTTTTTTCATAAATATTTAGTATTGTATTTTCACTTTTATTTTGAGTTTTTCATAAATTTGGCATTTGCAATTTATATGTTATTTTAAAATGTTTTAATAATTGTAAAATCTTAATTTAATTTAGATTATTATATTATTAAGTCTTAAGATCTTACACATGTTCTCCCACTAATCAACTTCTAAACAAAAGATCTAAACACATGATCTTACATTATTTTAACATTATATTCTCTATAAGAACACCCTCACATGATCCCCCATTGATGATGCCCTTAGTAGTTTTATTGTATTGATTGATGTAAACTTTCATAATTTGCAGGAATCTTACAAAATTGAAAATTTACTCGTGGCATTTATTACTCTGCGCATACACTATACATAAAATTGGAAAAACAGTTAACGGATAATATGATTTAATGTCGTTACACATCCCAATGCAACAGATCGAAATAAATGTGTATACATTTAAGCGAATTCATATACTCACTAACAAGAAAAACAATTTCTTGACCAAAAGAAAAAAAGAAACGGTTTGTGTTACTATAATGGCGATAGTCATAGGCTTACTTGAAATCTTCATAGCATTTGTTTTCTTCATTTTCTGCCAATGTTTATTGCTCCACAAGAAAACCCCCAAGCCTTTGCTCACGAACTGGCCGGTCCTTGGGATGCTTCCGGGTCTGCTCCTCCAAGTGCCTCGTATCTACGACTGGATCACCGAGGTTCTTGAGGCGACCGATATGACGTTTTGTTTCAAAGGTCCATATCTTAGTGGAATGGACATCTTGCTCACTGTTGATCCGGTGAATATCCACTACATTCTAAGCTCAAATTTCGCTAATTACCCCAAAGGAATGGAGTTTAAGAAGATCTTTGAAGTGGTGGGTGATTCCATTTTCAACGTTGACTCGGGTTTGTGGGAGGATATGAGGAACTCGTCTCATGCCATTTTTAGCCATCAAGATTTCCAAAGGTTCTGGGTGAGTACAACTCTAAACAAATTAAGGCAGGGGCTTGTTCCTATTCTTGAGAACGCTGCTGATAAAAATATCCTTGTAGACTTCCAAGATTTGTTCCAGAGATTGTTGTTTGATACATCTTTGATTTTGATGACCGGGTATGATCCAAAATGTTTATCTATTGAAATGCCTAAGGTTGAGTTTGGTGACGCGGTAGATGGTGTTTCAGATGGGGTTTTCTATAGACATGTTAAGCCGGTTTTCTTGTGGAGGCTCCAATATTGGATTGGTGTAGGAGTCGAGAAAAGATTGAAAAGAGGTCTAGCGGTTTTCGATCAACTACTTGAGAAGATCATAACGGCTAAAAGAGAGGAGATCAAAAGTCATGGGACTCAACATCACTCAAGAGGAGAGGCCATAGACGTTTTGACATACTACATGACTATGGACACGACCGAATATAAGTACTTGAAACCGAGTGATGATAAATTCATTAAAGACACTATTTTGGGTTTCTTGATAGCGGCAAGAGACACAACAAGTTCAGCTCTCACTTGGTTCTTCTGGCTTCTGTCCAAGAACCCTGAAGCAATGAACAAGATTCGACAAGAGGTTAACAAGAAGATGCCGAGATTTGATCCCGCAGATTTAGACAAGCTCGTGTATCTACACGGTGCCGTGTGTGAAACGCTAAGGTTATACCCACCAGTTCCATTTAACCACAAGTCACCGGCAAAGCCAGACGTGCTTCCAAGTGGGCATAAAGTCGATGAGAAGTGGAAGATTGTCATATCTATGTATGCATTAGGGAGGATGAAATCTGTTTGGGGAGATGACGCGGAAGATTTCAGACCAGAGAGATGGATTTCATACAGTGGAAGGTTAAAACATGAACCTTCATATAAGTTCTTGGCGTTTAACGCTGGTCCAAGAGCTTGCTTGGGAAAAAAGTTAACGTTCTTGCAGATGAAGACAGTGGCTGCGGAAATCATACGAAACTATGACATCAAGATCGTTGAAGGGCACAAAACCGAACCTGTTCCTTCTGTTCTTTTTCGCATGCAACATGGTCTCAAAGTTAATATCACTAAGATCTAGTGATAGTTTTATTTTTATATTGCTGTTAAAGATTTCAATAAAAGATGCATGTTCATTCATGCTTAGACTTATTTTGCAAACACGTCTTTGTATCAGTCATTTGCTTTTAAGCAGCTCGTATTTCATAATAACATCATGGTTTCACAATATGTGCTCACATTTTGTGGTCTTAAGAAATCTGATGTTTTGTTACCTTTTTTTTTTTTTTTTTTTTGGCAGCTATGGTTTGTTACCATTATGGGACCCTTCCCCACAGTTATAACTTATAACACCCAAAATCTATAACACAGGTTCATAATAGGAAAAATCATTGCCAGCTACACGAATTATACGCCAACACATCACCACACATGCAGACTATTTTAATGTCTCGCTAACTACACGAACTATTGGTATTACATACGGACATCCCCGAACTATCATCGGTTATGTGTGCAACACCATAACCATCATTTTCAGATAATATAAATGTCTTGTTAACTACACGAAGTATTTTTTTTTTTGTCAACTACACGAAGTATTTTCCATCAAATTTTTTATCAACTACACGAAGTATTTCTTTTTTTTCATAAATAACATGCAAATTTTTTTAAAAACAATTAACTAAAATTGTTGCCTTTTCTTTTCTGTTCAAACAACTTTTACATATTTTCTATTTTTTTTTTGTTAACTTATACATCAAGAGCAAACTAAATAAGATACGTCCAACATATATATGTTTTCAAACTCTTTCATCGTGTTCAGTACGATGTATAGCAAGTACTAAATTTTTATTGATTTTTATTTTTGGTTTCCAATCAACAGTTTACCACATGTTTCCAAATTTTAATTTCATGTTTTATATATTAAAAAGGAATTGGTGAATTGATTATCGTATAATTCCTGTTTAAAGTAATAATTTATTATTATTTAGTTTCACTTACTTATATATTTTTAAAATTTTTATCGAGATGATTATCCAAGATCTTTTTTTTTAATTACTATATTTGATTTTTTTTTTGTTCTGAATCAAATGTGTTTCTGATCATATACACATACTAGAGGTTAACCCGCGGGACACCACAGGGCTATATTTTTTTGAAGATAATCTATAGATATAACCTGTTGTTTTGTTTGATTTAAATATACTTACATATATATATATTATATTATATATTACCCCGCGGTAACCTGCAGATCGATTTTTATAACAAAAAATTGAATTTGTTTTGTTAATATTGTTTGTTTTGTTTAATATTTAAGATTTTATAATTTTATTTTGATAGTTAATTCTAGGATTTCACCAGTAGTATACTGTCCCGTATTAATATCGACACAAACCCGTTCCACCATATAACTCCGTCCCGTGCAATTAAACATCATTTTGTTATTTTTAATAATATTTTTATTTAAAAGACATATAATTCGAGTCAATTTAAATAAGTTAGAAGTTTAGGATTTATTTCATATTTGTATTTCAAAAATGTATATATAGATTCTAACGCGTTTATTAAAAGTAGAAAGCCATAACACTGCATGAAAATATTCCAGATTGGTATATTCGGAATGTTTTATTCATTTATTCGAGAAATTTCATATGGGAGGGATTTTAAGAAAACAATTTTTAAGTATCGAACAATCCGTTTTAAAACCCTCAACTAAATTATTAATAAAAAACTTCTCAAGTAAGAGATTTTAATGAAAAATCATTCACATATTAATTGGTTCATTTAGAAGCCCACAACTAAATAATTAATGAAAAGCCCTCACATACGACATTTAAGTGAAAAAGCCTTTTGATTTATCATTCCGCCAAAACGTATATAGTCGGTACTTTACATTATTTGTTTAAATTATATTTGTAATATTCGATGGTTTTTTTTTGTCAATAAATATTTTTGTTTTGTTAAAGGTTTCTGTCAATAACTTAGTTAAGGGGTTTTAAATCAACCGACTAGTATTTATGGGATTATTTCATTTACATCTCTTAGTTAAGATTTTTTTCATTAATAAGTAATGTAGTTGACGGTTTCAAATGAATTGGTAGATACTTGATGATTTTGTTTTTATAAAAATCTCCATATTGAAATTTAAACTAATTGGTTGAATATATTGTAGAACCATATTCACAACTAAAGTATTTTCTAACATTGGACATATCATCTTATTTATAGTCTAATATAATAAAATCAAAAGCCCCGTATTTTAATCTAGTGAGTTTATACATTTTAACATGTTAAAAGAGATTACAAGTTGAAGATCCTAAATTATCACTTTAGAATTTTCTTTTCAACTTTTAGGTGTTAAAAAATAAATATTTGATTTAAGTGTTATATTTGAAAAAGATATATATATATATATATATATATATATCACTTTAATTTATTGAAAAACACACAAATCTCTTAAGTTTATGTTTTATTTCTTAATTTACAAAACTTCGCCTCATATTATGTTATATTTTTATTCAATTAGAAAAAAGAATAAACAAAATAGATAGTCATAATATTAGAACTTTTAGATACGCCTTGAGATTGCATGTGATGTTAAATTGTTAAAAAGATAAAATTAATTACACTGTTCCAATTGATTCACGCAAAACTTACTCGAAACAAACTAAACTCATCGAGAAGATTGGAGAAAGCGGGCCAATTCTCAGGGGATTCCACCAATGAGACTGACTCTGCAAGTCTAGGGCTTTGATTTGGTTGTTTTAGGGTTTGGCCAATCATGGAAAGAAGTAATAGGGAAAAAGTTAAAATCTCTTGAAGAGAAAGTACTTGGACTAGAAATCCGTACACTTGAAGGTGTAAAACTAGTGGGAGATAATTGGATTTTCATGAGGTATAAAGCATGTTTAGTGGCAAAAATATTTCTCACAAAGACATGGAATTTAAGAAAAATAAATATACTCTCATGTGGTGGATGCAACTATATAAATCCCTTATCTGTTTGACAATATGAGAAAAACTTGATTCAGTCTGCCTAGAAGGTCTTAAAATGTCATAAACAGCCTTGAAAAATAGAAGTTGCCCAGAAGGATTATATTGCCAGAAGCAACAAATTATACTTCTTGAGAACATAACCATATATGTGAAATCATTCTTTACGAATATGTAGAAATCAAATTGTGGAATAATCCGATTCTCTATGAAATTTCTCGGAATTACAAATTGGACATCTAGAACAAGAGATATTATTTCAAAGATCTTTACAGAATTTTATATGGAAAATGCTCACTTATATTTGGTCTAGAAGAATAATAAAAGGAAGGAAAGCTAAAATAGTAAGTTTTACAAGGAGAGTATGCATAACTCCTATGTAAAAGATAAAAGTTTAGAAGATTGTATCCAAAAGATTATTTGGACCTGAAGTCTAAGTAGACTATGAAATAATTTTCCATCTGAAAGAGATATTATGAACTAGAAGTTCAAAGACCCGAGAGGTTATATGACAATCATACCAGTTTGTTCACTAAATTTTTGAATATAGTGATTCCCGAAAATATGGTATATATGACTGGAATACATATCCTGATGATGTTGATTCTAGGGGAAGAAATATGATTATGTGTGTGGTTGTACTCTTTTTCCTTATCATGATTTTTATCCCATTGGGTTTTTCCATGAATGGTTTTTAACGAGACAATAAAGAACATGTGAATGATAGACACACGTAAAGAGAAATGTTGTGATTCCAATGATGAAAGACTATCATTCTTCAAAGATCTTTAACATACATTGATGAGATCGAGAGAAAAAAAGATAATGATAAAGATGATCAACCTACGAGACCAATGAACTGTAGAAGAATGGTGACGAACGTGTCGTACAAATTCGTTCAAGTGAAGATTGGCGAATCTATTTACCAAGGTGTTTCCGACAACTACTTTCAAGAAGTTACTTCATCATATTTGATCGCATCATCTCGAAGATTCAAGTGATCTACTTATGAGGGAGGGTAAAAGCGCACTGCACTCTTTTTCCCTTAACCATGGTTTTTCCCATTGAGTTTTTCTGGTAAGGTTTTTAATGAGGCAGCATCTCACATGCGCATTTGAGACCATATTTTTATAATGGTCATCCAAGGGGAAGTGTTATAAATAATATGGGTATTATGTGGATGTCTATTATAGGCCCATTAGTAGATTCTAGAAGCCTTGATCTCTAACCTAAACCCTAATAATTGTATCTCTATATATATTGTATCTTTGCACTTGAAGACTCCGGAGGATTGATTCGGCTCTGTTTCTCATGGCGAGTGTCGGAGGTCCGCCGTGCGCGACGGCCGTTTTCCGGTGGCTAAAATCTCCTGCTCTCTACCTCCACTGCCTGTAGACGGTGATGGACCAAGGTGAAGGCTCTGATTTTTTTGGTCCTAGCGTCTCGCATCTTAAGCGGCGGAGCAAGCTTATGTTTGTAGATCTATTCTAGATCGCCTTCTTCCTGGTGTTTCCAGCGGTCGAGCGTGCTTCCCTAGGCTGTGCCATGGTGTCGTATCTCCTCTTTGCTCGGTCTCATTTTTTCCAAGATCTCTCTTGGTCTAACCGCTGTGTTTCGGCTCGTGTCTGCCGGAGTCATGGGTTTCTATGTGTCGGGTTGTTCGCTTTGAAGACAGCTTACTCCCACACGCCTGAAGCCTCTGTCCACTCTGTGCGTGTCGATTTCGTGTGTTGGTGTTTGAATCGACATGCTTTCATTGGCTCTGTGGATGGTTTCCCAGCCTTGGTTGGTGTTTCCATCAACGTTTGAGCTCTTGATACCTCGGCCTTTCCTTTCTGGCCCTCCTTCGCATAGGTTTTCAGAGCATGGCTACTATTGGATGTTTTTTGTCTCTTCTTTTTCGTTGAGCCTTGATTTTTGGAGTTTCATGTCTCTGTTGGCATCTTCTGTTTGAGGACAGCAGCAGGATTATTAGGAGCGTGTTTTCTCGTGGCTGGTCAAGTTCCCTCGTCGAATCGGTTGCTCATTTGCTCCTTTGTGTAGCTGCGGTGGTGTTTGATAAGTTGAGGTTTCAGTTATCGGTGGTAGCTACTTCTCCTCTCCTTTTGAGAACTCTGCTTGTATATCAATTTTTTGGTTTAGTTCAAGGCATGTTCTCTGTTTTGGCTTCCTATTGTTATTGCTCTTGTTTGAAGATTGCTTTGCTTTGCGTACTCGCCTCTTCCTTGCGGCTTGATTGTGCTTTAGAGGAGCTAGTAGGGCTAACGACTTAAGGTGTGGTTTTGAATGGTCTTATTTTGCTCTGCGCTGCTGACTTCGAGGATGAGCTTGGTAGAGGGAGCTTGCACCTTTTGCTTAAATTGGCGTGTGTGATTCTGTTTCTAGGAAAGCTCATGGATTGAAATGAAGAATCGATCTCACATGACGCATGGAGAGTATGTGATCGATGATTTGGATTTTTGCCGTTGACGGCTTGGTCTCGGGTCTCCTGCGAAAGGCTTCTAGAGCTAATTGTCTGTCGTATCATGGTGTTTTACAATCTGCTTTCGCCCTTCTCCTTTTGCAACTCATCCGGGAAGGACATCAGAAACGTCATCGCTTCATCTTGTTCCCGTAGCTTCATTGCTTGGTTGAGTCGATGGACCGAAATCTTGGTTTAATTACCGTCTTATGCTTCCATGTTTTTATCTTTTTTGCCATGGAACCATGTGTATAGGTTTCTAATCTCTTGATTGTAACCTAAACTGTTTTCATTATCTATGAAATATTTACAATTTAGCAAAAAAAAAAATATATATATATTGTATCTTATATAATAGATCGATAACAGAGAGAAACAAACCCTAAAACCTCTTTGTTCACAACATAAATCTCTTACTTAAGATTTTTTTCATTAATAATTAATGTAGTTGACGGTTTCAAATGAATTGGTAGATACTTGATGATTTTTTTCATAAAAATCTCCATATTGAAATTTAAACTAATTGGTTGAATATATTTTAAAACCATATTCACAACTAAAGTATTTTTTAACATTGGACATATCATCTTATTTATAATCTAATATAATAAAATCAAAAGCACCGTAATCTAATCTAGTGAGTTTATATATTATAACATGTTAAAAGAGATTACAAATTGAAGATCTAAATTATCACTTTAGAATTTTCTTTTAAACTTTTAAGTGTGAATAAAAGTAAATATTTGATTTAAGTGTTATATTTGAAAAAGATATATATATATATATATATACCACTTTAATTTATGGGAGACTCACAAAAATGCCCCTTTTTCAATACCCCTTTTCAAAAATGCCCCCTTTGGCTGTCCATTTTTAAAAATACCCCTTTTTATGTACAAAATGACTAAATTACCGTTCTTTTAATAAAAGATATCACAAATATATAAGGAAATATAACAAAATTAGGTCCACAAAATAAAAAATATTTTTTGGCGAGAAAAGTGATCCCGCAATTTTTCCCGCCAAAACACTTGTAAAAACTTGTAAAACCTTTAAAATACCTTGTAAAATTTTCCGTAAAATTTTTTTCCGCCAAAAAATTTTGCGGGAAAAGTGATTCCGCAATTTTTTTGGCGGGAAAATTTTTGGCGGGAAAAATTTACAAGGTATTTTAAAGGTTTTTTATAGGGTATTTATAAGGTTTTACAATGTATTTTAAAAGGTTTTACAACGTATTTATAAGGTATTTATAAGATATTATAAGATTTTACAAGCTATTTTATAAGGTTTTACAAGTTATAAGGTTTTACAAGTTTTTTATAAGGTTTTACAAGTTATAAATACCTTATAAAACCTTATAAGTACCTTGTAAAACCTTTTAAAATACATTGTAAAACCTTACAAAACACTTGTAAATACTCTGTAAAACCTTTAAAATACCTTGTAAATTTTTCCCGCCAAAACTTTTCCCGCAAAAAAAATTGCGGAATCACTTTTCCCGCAAAAAAAATTTTTGGCGGGAAAAATTTTTACGGGAAAAATTTTTACGGGAAAATTTTACAAAGTATTTTAAAGGTTTTTACAAGTGTTTTGGCGGGAAAATTGCGGGATCACTTTTCCCGCCAAAAAATATTTTGTATTTTGTGGACCTAATTTTGTTTCAAATAAGGGTAAAATGGTCATTAAAACTTAAAAGAGGGCAAACTTAAAATGGACTCTCAAAGGGGGCATTTTTGAAAAGGGGTATTGAAAAAGGGGCATTTTTAACAATTTCTCTTAATTTATTGAAAAACACACAAATCTCTTAACTTTATATTTATTTCTTAATTTACAAAATTTTGCCTCATATTATGTTATATTTTTATTCAATTAGAAAAAGGATAAACAAAAGAGATAGTCATAATCTTAGATCTTTTAGATACGCCTTGAGATTGCATGTGATGTTAAATTGTTAAACAGATAAAATTAATTATACCGTTCCAATTTATTCACGCAAAACTACTTGAAGCAAACTAAACTCATCGAGAAGATTGGAGAAAGCGGGCCAATTCTCAGGAGACTCCACCAATGAGACTAACTTTGATTTGGTTGTTTGTGGGTTTGATACTTCGATGAATCATATAAACCCTCTTTTTTAGTAAACTCTTCTCCAATTTAATGAAATTTCACCAAAACTGTTATACGTTCACAAAATCTGATCAAAGTTTCAAAAAGAAATAAAGCAATTCACAAATTATATGTACAGAAACTCGACCTCTATCCACAAAATCTGATCAAAGTATCATAAAGACATAAACAAATTATCCTTCTTCCATCACCCATCACCAGCCTTCACCTCCTACTCGTCTTACTGCACTCTCTTTTATAACTTTGATATTTTATCCACCATGGGCACATGCTAAATTAGGGTTATAAATTGCATGAAAACCAGTGCTGATCCTGAAAATTTGAAGAGTACTGGAAGCAATTACATTTTTTTCTTTTAATTTGTTACTCTTTATATAGATATATACATGTCCTCTAGACACTTGGCCTACTGTAACATGCAGCCCTTGTATTTTGAGTTATTTAGGTGTATATTAATTTATATGCCCAGTTGACCAAATAATTAGCTTTGTAGCCATGATTATTTAAAAATTAGGTAAGTATGAAAGAGAAATAAAATGCAAACCAAAAATATCCTTCTTTCTTTTATTAATTACACAAATGCCACTGATTAAAGGATATTAATGTGCGGACGTCACTGTTCATTTTGATATCGACGACATTGTTCATCCGATAAAGAAAACCAGTCTGGGAAAACGGCCAAAATCAACCCAAACTATTTCTATGCGGGTTTTTTCAACCTAAATTCAGACCCCCTGCATTTATCAACCCAAACTCAAAACAAATTCAAATTGCAAACCTGAACTAATAGACGTTATGCAAAAACATACATTGACTTTGACGCTGTCAGTCAACCGTTAAAAACTGATGATTAGGATGCCACTGTATGGTTGACGTGGCAAACGACTGGTAATTTTAATAAAATAAAATGTGCAAAGGAGGACTCGAACACGCATCATCATGGCTTCCCAAATTTTAAGTTTGTCACCCTAACCACTAGGACATATTGACTTTACATTATTTAACGAACAAAAATTTAATATATCTCTTCAACTTTCATCTCCAACTGATTTCTTCGTTACCAGACTTTTAATAATTGCTTCTGAGAAAACCTTTAAGCAATTACAATATATCTCTCTCATTGAAAATTTAAAAGGTTTTAAGAATTTGGTTCTAAGAATTTGATATCTTGGTGTTCATAAACTTCTCTACTTCTTCCGATAATCAATATGGATTTTCTAGACCTAGATCCGGAAACTTTACTCGAGACGTGAAATATGTTTGGTAAGGTAGGAATTGACAGATGAGTGAAGAACCCAGATGCATTCGCCATTTGATTTGATACATCGAATCGAAGGATCTCTATGTTGTTATCTGAACTCGAATTTAGAGTAATGGCTGAAGTTTACATCACCAATTGAATGAAGAAATCCATCAACGGAGTTGAAGATTGGAGAGAAGCTGCTTTTGAAAAGAGATATATTAAAGTTTTTTTGAAAAGAGATATATTAAAGTTTGGTTCATAATATTATAAATTATTGATTTGTCGTAGTGGTTATTGACTTCTGTTGAACATTTCCCACGCAGGTTCGAACCTTAGGGTTTATTTTTTTTTAATTAATACCAAAAAGACGTCGTATCCAGTTGTTTGCCACGTCAACCATACAGTGGCGTCCTAATCATCAGTAATTAACGGTTGACTGACACCGTCAAAGTCAATGTATGTTTTTGAATAACGTCTATTAGTTCAGGTTTGCAATTTGAATTTGTTGTGTGTTTGGGTTGATAAATGCAGGGGGTCTGAGTTTGGGTTGAAAAAACCCGCACGGAAATAGTTTGGGTTGATTTTGGCCGTTTTCCCAAACCAGTCTCCATTGCTAGAGACAATAACAAAACAATGATTTTTGTCACTAACAATTTTACTAGCAGTATAAATTATATTATATCTGGATAAGTTTACAAGTTATATGATAAACTCATATTTATCGTGTTAAATTATTTATTCTATCATACAAAATATAACAAAATTACATATAATGTGTTAAATATAAAATTTGCTCTATAATGTTATTCATATCAACAACTTTATACATTACCATGTTTATTTATCCTGATAACTTAATTATTATTGCTAAATTATACATTAACATATTATGTTAACGTTAGTTTTATAATATTAAGTGGACACTGGTAACATGTTAAAGTATATATTACAAGATATAAATATGTAGATTATTGTTCATATGTTTTTCTCTTGATAATTAGATTGGTATTGGCTAACTTATATACTACCATATTTATACTTTTATAAATTTAAGAATTATTATTAACTTATATATTAGCATATTTACTTATCGTGGTAATTTAATTATTACTTTTAACTTGTATGTTAGCATTTTTATTTACATTCCTAATTAAATTGTTATCATTTTTTTGGGTCAAAATTGATGGGTTAAAATGCTCTAATCGAGAAAAGACTACAAAATAGTCAAAATAATTGGATCCAGATATTCCAATGAAGTGGAAAGAGACTTCCGATTCACCCAGATATAATTGATGGTCTTAGCCATACGGCTCCAAGTATTGAACATTTCGATGACGGATTCAAGAGGGTGGATGTTCGACATGAGATTATAGAATTGGTTGGGTTGGTTATCTCTTAAGATCTAAACTGCTACTCGTTGATCATCGAGAGACGCTATGGAATCGGTCGGAGCTCCCATCACTTATGAAGTCGAAAATGATGAATAAGGTTGATGTTGCTTGTCCCAATAGTGTTGTCGTTTTTATCACAGTGTCGACATTAGTTTTGTAGGAGAAGAAGTAAACAAAATAATAATAAGGAATATAAAGTAAATTCTTTTGTCCAAACACTGTAGAAAAAAACTGTCAGAACTCTTACTTAATTTTTGATTCTTCTGAGCATAGATAGTGATAATATCCTTATATTTACTTACTTAGATATTACAAGATCCTGATTTTTGTTGTGTATACTATGTATGAACGTAGTGTTTATATATTTAAACTTAAAAAGTTTTTGGTTTTAGAATAAACTGAGATATTTGGTATATAGAGTTAAACTCATGACATCTAAGCACTAACACAAAGAAAACAATCAAGGCATGAGAAAACAGTGGTTCAAAATAATAAGATTAATTCAATTAGATTTATAAAAACACACAAATTATGCAAGTTTCAGTGTAAGTAAACAAATCTCTAGACTAGGTCGTCTAGCTAGGTCTAGAACCAAGTCTTCTCGAATCTGAATTCTGGATACTCCATTGATTGAGAAGACTAAGAAAACCCTAAAAGCTCCAGATTCTCTTTGACAATAGTGAATACTTGTAGGATAAGCTTCATAAGCTTCAGAGTTTAGCTATGACATCACTTTCTATCCAACTAATTTTACTTGTAATTTAAATAATTTATTAATTATATTGATATAAAATTAATAATAAATAGAAAAATTTAGAGATTGAAGAAATATCTTAAATTACCTTTGATGTAAATTTTTTTCCCTTTAAATGGACTTCCTAAATCAAGGATAAATCTCATTACATATCTGATACAATTTTTTTCCTAAATGTCTTGTTTTTATGCCCTCCCCAAAAGGTAAAATATATGTATGGGTTGTCTCTAAAACTAAATGATTATCACTTTACCCTCAATATATCACATGCCTACACGTAAGGGTGAAACTAATATCTATCCTAAAAATTTAGTAAAATTGAAAATTAATTAGTCCAGCAAAGAAATAAGAAAACCTATTGAGTTGAAAACCTTTTATTTACTATATAAACAATCCTCCTCATTCTAACAAAACAAAACAAAACTCACATAACAAAGATAATAGATATGAGGGGGAAAGTTAAGTTATCGTTCATAGAAAATGATACAGTGAGGAAAACAACATTCACCAAAAGGAAGAAAGGAATCGTGAAGAAACTCCACGAGCTAGTGACTCTATGTGATGTTGAAGCATGTGCGGTCATCAATAGCCCGTACAACTCGATCCCGGAGGCTTGGCCATCAAAGGAAGGCGTTGAAGAAGTGGTGTCGAATTTTATGGAGTTTTCGGTGATAGACCGGACCAAGAAGATGGTGGATCAAGAGACTTTTATACGTCAAAGGATCGCCAAAGAAACAGAAAAACTGCAGAAGCTACGTGATGAGAACCGAAATTCTCAAATTCGAGATTTAATGTTCGGTTGTCTCAAAGGGGAGATAGATGTGTATCATCTTGATGGAAGAGATCTTCTAGATTTGAGTTTTTTTATTGACAAGTATCTCAATGGTCTTATTCGTAGGGTTGAGATCCTTATGGAGAACGGAGAGTCTTCTTCTTCTTTACCTCCTCCTATTGGGGCAGCTCCTATTGGTGTGGATGCATCTGCTCCAATCGAATTTGATGGTCATACGATTCAATATCAAAATCAAGATCAGCAAACTCCGGTTAAGTTCCAATATCAGGCTCTTTTTGATTTTTATGATCAGATTCCAAAGAAAATCCATGATTTTAACATGAAAATGAATATAGATTCGAATCAAAGTATGATTTTGGACATCAACAACTACCAACCTGAAATCAATTGTCTCACTACCATCACCACTGCCCTCACTGATGTGTGTGCTCCTAACATCACCAATGATCTCTAGGCTAAAGGATGTATTTCGAGTGAAGTGTTTGCTCAGATGCATTTTTTGTTTTTTCTATTTCAGAAAACAAAATTTATATGTGATGTTTTTTTTAATTGTTGTAATGCTTAAAGGTTTTTTTTTATTTAAGTTCATTTCCATTGATGTATTTGCCTCAAAAATTTTAGTTTGATTTGAAGAAGTTTAATCATTACGAAATAAATAGTTTTAACTATTTTTTTTTAACAAATCTTTAGATATGTTTCATTATTTATTTACCTTTTTTGAGGAAATCCCCATTAAAACCCTATACCTTTTTACAGTTTCCAAATAAAATCTCTAACTATTTGAATGCTTACGACAAACTTCAAAGTTATTAATTTATCTAATACTAACCTCCAAGTAAACATAAGTGTGCACATTATTTTTAAAACAAGTTATTTGTTTACTTTTTTTTCTTTGCTTTGTAATTATTTAAAATATAAAAAGTATCTAAAATAGTTTTGATTAAGTCAATTTCTTTTCTCTGCCTATATATATTTTATTGCTATGTCATGTTTTCGTCTTTCTTAGAATTTAACTAAAAAGATTATGAATGCCATTGCCATATTTTGTTGGATTCAAATGCTGATAACAAAAAAAAAAAGAAAAGGATTTCAACTTTTTCTGCCATACTATTTTAAGATGTTTATAGCAAATTCTCAACTACGTAGTTTAGGTGACCACCTTTGAGACCTTCACATACTTTGACACACCTAATTTTCTAATGCATATCTCATCTATGGAGTCAAGAAGGCGTCCCGTGGGATGCAAAAAATCAAAGACAAAAGTATGTATAGTAGTGCTGACAATTGCGGATCTTCTGATGTACATACTCAGCCGTAATTGATCCTAGCTTCAATAGCTTCCGCCATGTCTTGGAACCTATCTTTACCGTCCTAAAAAGTATCCTAACGGATAATATATTATCGTTACAACCAATAATAAACCAGATGAAGTTAGTAGTTTCCAAATTAAGCTTAACCTGAACATCCGTGACACATGGATACGTTGAATATCAAGCCCTCATTCTTTTTTAGGAAAACACAATTCTTTCCACGTATTGGCACGTTTCGGGAAAAATATAGAATAGTAGAAAATCTAGCAAGATACGGAAACATAAAAAATTAAGGAATCTTAAAAGTCTATTCTTTCACTTTGTTTCCACACTTCCCTAGCTTTGTTGTTTCATAATTGAGACGCACTGGATAAGATTTCCGGGATCAAGAGAATCGGAAATAAAGTAAATTTTATGCGTTGGGCCTAAATATATTTAGCCGATACTTTACATTCTTGCCTGTTAAAAATGACTTGTGTGTATTTTCTTAGACTTGAAACAATGCTGTGTTTCTTCATAAATAATACAATTTTTAAAAGTCGATAATGTCGATAAAAAAATTTCCAAACTTGTGTAAAATAGAAACCGTCATCCATTCTCGTGGTTATCTTCTATTTCTGATTCGTTTAACTACTAAAGTTATACATGTATTCATTTTTTTTTACATTGTTTTATGCAACAATGGATGGGATAGCTTAGTTATATATACTCATCGTTTCAGATTCTCAATATATTTCATAACATGTTTAATGATATGTAAGGGTTAAAGGGGTCAAGGTAATTGGAAGCTCGGATGCAACGAAAAACGAAGTCACTAAATCAATAATATATCCGAGAGTTTGCACTTTCTTTTTGTGCAAGTCTAGGGCTTAGATTTGGTTGCTTTAGGGTTTGATACTTCGATGAATCATATCAACCCGCTTCTTTTTATTGACTTTGTAAACTCGTATTCAATGTAATGGATATATTCTTTTGTAAACTCCTCTTCAATTTAATGTATATTTTTTTCGTACAAATATATAGTGTTAGCCATTGTGGATATATTTAGCCTGAATAGAAAATATTAGTATAAGAATCTTTTTAGCATATTATTTCTCACTCCATGAAATGACTTGATCAAAACTTGACAATCACCTTCAAAGCATGTCAAATTGTACCCTGAATAACAATGCTAGATACCTTCTTATGTAGACATCAGTCTACTGAATACCAACGAGGCAATGCTGACTCAATGTGAAAGGGAATAGAGAAATCTGCGATTTTAAAGCCAACACCAGTTTGAGATCGGCACATTCAACATTAAAAATCATGGCAACCGACATTGAAGATGAACATATGAGATTCTTAACAGATTTAAATGAGCATTATTGTTACACTCGGCACATAAGTTTTGCAAGAAACGTTCTTATGGCAGAAGTAGATCAACTATTTCATAAGGAGCGAGTTCACAAAACATGCAACTATTTAATGACCCCAGGCGATGGTATCGTTCAATAGACTACAACATACATGTTTTCCATATATATACTAGCTAGAAGATGGAGAGTAATAATGATTTAATAGCTTAGCATTATTCGCAGGAAAGTGCGACATAAATCTAAGAAGGAATGATAAGTGTATACAAGAAGAAAGAAGTCGCACGTGGGAGAAAAGAAAACAGAGGGATCAAGTGAAGACACCTACGAACAAAAAAAGTGTATATAAGCTTTAGTTTTATCTTGTAGAACTTTTATGCATTGTTAATAGTGTTCGTTACAGTGACGCATGTGTCATTGTTGAACAAAAATTGCCTATAAATACTAATCAGATGATGAGAAAATTTAAAGCAAACACACATACCTTTTAGCTCAACCAAAGTATATGCATAGTAAAAATTGAAGAGTGTAACAAGGCACAACAATATCATAATATAACATACTAACCAAATAGACTATGCACCAAACACGAAATGATACATAGGTAGCATTCATAAAATGAATGCGTTTTTAGGCACATGATAGCAACAAACCAAACTCAAGGAGCACATTCATCGTTGAGGTAATAGTATTAGAAACAAATTAACCTAGTTTATAACATCTTTTATCATGTATGTTGTTATGTCAATAGATCTGCATCTTATCTCCAAATAAAAAAAAATTCTAAATATTTTGAGTTGCATTTAACAAAGTCATTGCTTCACTCAAGATGAGCTTTAATAATTCATCCACCACCAAGAACGTTTTGAATTTAGGTTATAAGATGCATCATAATCATAGCCGGCCATGAAACAATAATATTAAGTGCTATTACTTGTAATATACTGTTAGTTTGTTAAGACGATTAAAACATTGTTCAAATAATTACGGTTATGGTTGGATTCAATATGCAGTATATGGTTGGATAGATATTTCTTTTAAATAAATAAAAATTTTTACATTTTATTTGTATTCAATTAAATTTACCCTTAATATGTATTATAAACAGATATGAAAGGCTAAATATATAAAGGAGATAAATAAAACAAACAACAACAGAAAGTATTGAAATATTTTTGGAAGTTAAATGCTATGTGTTTGACCCCAAGATATTAATGTTAATATTTATTAAAAATAATTTTTATCCAAGATATAGTGTTATTGACAAATATGAAAGAACTCTTTATGACTTTATGGTAAGAAAATATAGAAAAATCGTACAAAATATCAAATGTTTTGGAAAATAATAATCGGATTTATGATCAGTTCTAAAATTAATTTTTCTATAAATATGGTTTATTCAAGATAAAAACTGAAAATTTTTCTTCAATAGATTACTTTTACACCAGAAATAGAAGAAGATAATGGGTTTCACAAAAATCTTATTAACTTTTTTTCTTGTAGTTATATTGGTTGTTTCGTTGTCTCCCAAAAACGCTGTAACATCAGGTATTTTTTATACATAATAATTATTGCAATTAGTTAGCTTTGATCATAAACAATTTTAAATGCAATATACAATATGGAGAATATTAACAAAGAATATGAGTTTTTAAAATGTAATTTGGCATGCTGTAATTATATACATATATATATATAGATTATTGTAGAATTTTTGTATGTACATGTGCAGAGATCAAACCAACGATCAATGGCCTAGCATGCAATTTCAAATGTACGGGTTTATATGATAATTATAAATGCAGCGTGGATTGCATAACATCAGGGTACACGACTGGAGGTTGTCGTACTTTGTATCCTTCTCAACCTCCATATTGCTGTTGTTATGAATTAAAATTGATGATCCCTTAATTTGCTATGTTTTACTATAATTATGATAAACATGTGGTTTCTCTTGCCATGGAATAAAAACCATCTTTAAATCATATTTCTTTTTTAATCTAAACCACGATCACGACGTCCGATATCGTAAACATGAATATCAGTTTGGAAGATTGGCTTCTACGCCAAATGTTATGTGATCCAATTTGGACTATCCAAGCTATAGTGACTTGATAATTATGATTTGGTTAATAACATTCGTGGATATAAAATTATTTTTTAATTAGGTTAAAAGAAATAAATTAAATTGTGGTATCTATGTAATTATTACTATAATGTTTGGTAGTGATGATATGCAAAATAATGCCAAAACTAAATTAAAATGTGAAAGTGCTTTAAAATGCTAGTTTTTCTTGATTTTAAGATCAAAACGAGATTTTTGATGCCATATTTCAATTCTCTTCTTAAAATTAATAGAAAGTAATATGAAACCGATGAAAAATAAGTACAAAAGTCTGCTTGAGCTAAGATTGATTCATATTTTATTTTTTATTCGAATTTGTTAAGTTCTTTATTTTTAACACATGTTACCTTTAAGTTCATATAACAATTTGAGCCCTAAAATATTACTTACTTTAAATACAAAAATAGTTAAACATCCAATTCAAAAAAATGGGCATTATTTAATATATATCATACTTAGAAAAGCGATCTAACACTATCATCACATACGTAATCTTTTTAGGAACAAAATCCACAAATTTTCTTTTCTGTAATGGAAGAAAAATGGAGCAGATTTTACTCAGCACAATTTAACAATTTATCTAATACTAGTGATATTCGCCTAAAAGACGTTGCTAAATCTCTGTTCTAAAAAGCTATCCACGCAACAATAAAGTAGATCGGGGACGCAATATCCTTTCTAATCGTAGTGGTTGCATTCTCATCAGAACCTCGGTTTTTTTTTTATGTGTTATGTGTGCTATGTGTGCTCAAGCACTGGGTCCCACAATTTTTTTTTGTTTTTCTTTAAGGTTTAAGGGTCCTAAATTTTAGAGTTTTTGTAAATAAAGTCTTAAATTTTTATAATATGTATAATTTTCAGATTTTTTTTTAAATGTGCACAAGGTCCAAAAAAAATTTGAGCCGGCCTTCTCGCTATATATGATTCGAAACTGAATAGAAAGATTCCTCTTGATGTCTGTAACAGAAATTTTCAAAATAATTGTTGATTAATTCATTTGACGCTAGATCACACATTCGAGCATGCGAGTTAGTGTCTGAAGATAAAATATGAAATATATTGTACTATATCACAAATATACTGTACTATTTATCCTTTGTTCTTGCTTATTAAATGTAAATCTATCTAACATATTAGGTAGAGTAACGCCCCGACCGCCATCTCTCTTAATGGATCCCACGTCCTCTCTCGGTCCGTGGACCCACCATACGGTCGGTCCGCTATGTCTGGGAGGCTTTAAAGACTTGTTTATCGATCCTACAAATCACCACATGATCTTTCTCTGTGATTTGTCGTCACTCACACAGTTCTGACAATCACTTTTCGGAAGGTCACCCATCCTGAAATTGTTCTAGCTCAAGCATCCTTAAATGTGGAGTTCTCTCAAGACAGTTGACCGAAAAAATAAATGCACTTTGGTGACATAGGTGACCAAATCAATTCTTTTAAACCTTTTTCAACAAAAATTTCATTAATTCCACAATTATACGGACAGACGCAAACTCAATCTCTATCCACCACAAAGCTCTGATCAAAGTCTCAGAAACCAATTCATGGGATTTCAATGGCGAATTCTCTTCTCCTCCTCTTAATCCTTCTCCGATCACCAATCACCGGCCTCCACCTCCTTCTCATCTTTCTTCACTCTCTTTTATAACTCTCTGTTCCTTCAAATTTTCCCCAATCTTCTTCTTCAACTAGAAGCAGATCTAGTGATCTCTTTAATGGCGTCAGTGTTCTTATATCACGTAGTGGGAGATTTAACTGTAGGAAAGCCAGAGATGGTTGAGTTCTACGAAACAGAGACGGTGGAATCTGCGATTAGAGCCATCGGAGAGTCGACGGAGTGTGGGATTCCGGTTTGGAGGAAGAGATCGACGCCGAATCTTCCTGGATTTGTGGAGAATAGTGAGATGAGACAACAAAGATTTGTTGGGATTTTGAATTCTTTAGATATCGTTGCGTTTTTGGCTAAGAGTGAGTGTTTGCAAGAAGATAAAGCTATGAAGATTCCTGTCTCTGAGGTTGTTTCTCCTGACAATACTCTACTTAAACAGGTTGATCCTGGGACTAGGTACTGTCACTTTGTCTTTAAGCTTGGTTTATATCATAAAGGACCTGACTTTGAGTTACTGTTGTTTAGTTTTGATTCTGTTTGGTTTGTTTGAGAGTAGTTTGAGTTTTAGTTGGAATCATGTAGGATCTTGAATTTAGTAAAAAGGGTCATAGCTTGAAGGAAAGTGGCAATGAAACTTTGATGTGTGATCTGTTGATTATAGTGTTTTGAGTCTAGTTTCTGTGGATTTAGTTGTATTCAATGTTGATTACTTGATTAAGTGAGTTTTGTGCTAGTGGCGTTTCTTAGGACCTTCCAAAGATTGTACTTTCTAGGACCCGTAGTTCGATTTTCGCATGGGAGGGGCATCGGCTTCTTCGGGGTGGATATAGGCCGGTCCCTGCCCGAGTGAGATTACGGGTCCAAAGGGTACTTGAACTTCCTCAGTATAGGAAAAAAAAAAAAAAGAAGTTGGTCAGTTGCTTCAACTTCAAAACTAACTAAGATCCATTTTTTTTCCTGTTTATTTGGTGTAATGATATATGATAATTGACTGAATCTTTTAGATCATTGATTTCATTTATTTCTCAGAACATGGATGGATCTAATCAGAGAAATTCTTACATATAGGCCATGTGCTTCAATGCTTCATGTTCTAGTGGGACCTGCTTTTCTTTATATTTTATTGATTTGATTAGATAAAATAGTAAGGTTCATGGCCTCGGGCCTCAAATTATCAACCTTGGTAGGATACAATGTTTTCTTGTGCTCAGTGTTTAGGATCTAAGAGAATAGTTTATAATGTTCCAATCTCTTTTTGCCTTCTTTTTTTCCCCTCAAACTTCCCTTAGACCTTAGTCAATGCTTCTTTTATGTGTGCAACTAACTTTGTAGTTGACTATGATAAAACTTTATGTCATCTAAATAATACAAAAACATGACATGAATAGAGTTTTGTCTTAGATCCTGTGATGTTAAACATTTTACTAGATAAAAAGGATTTACTTTGCTTTAGTCTCTTACAATAAGATTCTACAGATTCTTATGAAATGCTGTTTATATCCTAGATACAGTGTTCCCTGCCTTTATCTACATCTTTGTTCTTCCTTGCTCATGCGTAATGACCAAGTAGGATCTGCCACATTTCTTGAGCATGCAGAAACTTTTTGGTTGGTCGAGTAAAATGCTCCCTTGTCCAAAAACTGTTGCTTAAAAAATTCCTTTGTTGTGTCTGTTGATGGAATTAATTTTCTTGCTTAATAAAATTTTTTCTTATGATGATGATTTTATTGTATCAAATATAATGCAAGGTTGATAGATGCTTTGGAAATGATGAAACAAGGAGTAAGACGACTTTTGGTTCCGAAAAGCGTTGTTTGGAGAGGTATGAGCAAGAGATTCTCCATTCTTTACAATGGAAAATGGCTGAAGAACAGTGAAAACTCTAGTAGTAGTAGTGGTCTCGCTGCTGACTCCACCAACAGGCCTACTACGTCCATGACTTCAAGCCGTGACAAGTTTTGCTGTCTGTCAAGGGAAGACGTGATCCGCTTCCTTATAGGTGTCCTTGGAGCATTAGCTCCTTTACCTCTCACATCAATCTCTACTCTGGGAATCATCAATCAAAACTATAACTTCATTGAAGCTTCTCTTCCAGCCATTGAAGCCACTCGAAGGCCACCTTGTGACCCAAGTGCGATCGCCGTGTTAGAACAAACCGAAAACGAACAACAGTTCAAGATAATAGGAGAAATCTCAGCTTCAAAGCTTTGGAAATGTGATTATCTGGCTTCAGCTTGGGCTCTAGCTAATCTCTATGCAGGACAATTTGTGATGGGAGTTGAGGACAACATGTCATCAAGATCATTCAGCGACTTCCTCCAAACTTCATTTCCAGGTGGAGAACAGAACGGAACAACAAAGGCCAAGAAATTCAGCAGCAGGAGCATCGGTTTTAATCCAACAAGCCCGACAAGATTAAGCATCGGTAGGAGCATGTACAGGGGAAGAAGTGCGCCGTTAACTTGCAAAACATCGAGCTCATTAGCTGCGGTTATGGCTCAAATGCTTTCTCACAGGGCCACACATGTTTGGGTTACAGAGGCTGATTCAGATGATGTTCTTGTTGGAGTTGTGGGCTATGGAGAAATCTTGACTGCTGTAACTAAACAACCTTCTGCTTTCGTTCCTTCGAATCGGTCTTATGAAGGTTTTAGCAATGAAAATCAAAGCTAAGACTACAGTCAAAATGTGTCACATTTCTATCCTGTGAGACATTCTCAGGTTAGAAGGATAATATTTTTGGGTGTTTAGTCAATTCGTGTACGGTGTACTATTGGGTACTAGTGTCAGCTCCAAGAAGCAAAGTTAAATCATCTTTTGTGTCCTGTGAAAAAAGTTGCTTTTGAGACGTTCTAAGGATAGAAGGATTTTATATTCTTGGGTATTCAGTCAATTTGTGTACTATTGAGTCTAGTGTCAGACTCTATAAAGCAAAATTAAATCAATTTTTTTAAGAAAAGTTTATTGATTCATGGTAAATTGTGTGTTCTACAATGAGGACGAAACTGAGTGTATATAGGTTTGAAAATAGGCTCCTTAACGTTCTAAAACGTATTAAACAAAGGCAACAAAATATTCAACATATTGAAAGATGAGACAAACGAGATGTTGCTATTGAATCCAAACAAGGTAAGTTGGAGCACGGATTCATGCGTCTATGGAAGTCTGTGATCGATGCACATAGAAGATCTCCAGTTCTTGTTTCTTCATAAAAGAAGAGTTGTTGGGGGTTTTAACTCCTTAAGTGCAAGCAGGTCCAAATAAGGAAACTTGGGTCCTGGAAACAAAGGAATTCTCTAGACTCGCCATAATTAGTTAGAAAGTTTGCTGGAGCGAATCAGTAGGTTTAAGCAGTTAAGAGTGGGTCATTGGTTATCGAAGCATGTGTGGCAGTCATTGTGTTAGACTCTGTAGAACATTAAATAGATGAAGTTTGTGTACTATTGGGTCTAGTGTCAGAGGCCAGGAAGCAAAATTAAAACAATCAAAGCTGTCACTCATTCATTACAAATTTACAATGTGAACTCTCGTTCATGCTAGATTATCTCCTCCGCAATGTGTGGATTCTTGTCAAATTAAAATTATACAGTATAATTTTGTATTTCGTACTAGGATATGACCCGCGGTACACCGCGGGTTAATTATTTGTTTTTTTTAATCATTTTGTAAACAGATGAATTTGTTGTGTATAATATTATTTGTTGTATACCGAGGATCACATGCGTTGTAACTAAAAATTAAAAAATTTAAGTTGTATTTGTTTTGTTTAGTGTTTAAGATTGTATAATTGTATTTTGATTTGTTAATTCTAGGATTTCATCCGTGGTATATTGTCCCGTATTAATATCGACCCAAACCCGTCTCACTATATATTCCCGTCCTGTGAAATTAAACATCATTTTGTTATTTTTTTAATAACACTTTTATTTATAAGACATACAATTTGAGTCAATTTAAAATTTTGCTTTCAAATGGTTTTCATAATATATATATATATATATATTTTCAAATTAGTGTGTGTTTTTGGACCAACCCGTAAAAACAATTTACAATTTTATCTTAAAATACTAAATAATTGTATTTTGATTTGTTAATTTTAGGATTTCACCCGTGGTATACGGTCCCGTTTTGGATAATTATAGAAATTAAGGAAAGATCCGAATGATTAAATTCTGGGTCAGAAAAAAAATGACCTGATTAAATGCGCAAATTTGTTCTTCAAAAATGTTAATATATATTACACACATACTTTTTTCTTCATCGATTAAGTAATATATGTCCGTTTCAAAAAATTTGAATCATAGCATATGCAGAAAAAAATCTAAGGTTTTATTAACTACATATATTTTATAATAATTCAAAATAATATAAATATAAGATCAAATAAAAGTGAAATGAGAATCATATATTTATGTATAAATTAGGTAAAGAAGTTTTAGGAAATTAGCTCAAATTTATTATATTAGCACTAAATCATCATATTTGATTTCCTTATCTATAAAAATCGTAAATAATATACCATAAATAAAGAGTTTAGATATAGTAATTAGTTGAGAAAATATACATATTTTAGATTTTATTAATTAATTTCGTTTTTAAATTTTGCCAAAATTTAAGGAAAGATCCGATTTAGATTTCCGGGTCAAAATTGAAACATAATCCGACCCGATTAGGATCCCTTAAAAGTGTTGCAAAAATGTATAGTAGATACATCGCTTTTTTTTTTTTTTACCTCTTTGAAATATCATTTTATGAAGTTATTGGAAAGCGACTCGCCTCTAAAGCGAGCCAAACAGAAGCCGACGAACTTACATGGAATAATAACACTACAACAAATATTCACATTGTTAGTTCACGATTAACGCTATTATACGTAACCAATAACGTTTTTATAAACACTATTATACGTAATCAATAGCGTTTTTCTAAACGCTATTATACGTAATCAATAGCTTTTTTCTAAATGTTATGTCTGCCCAAGCTATAATAGGGTCATCCTTTATCCAACCTGGCCGGTTTGGGCAAATATCAACCTGGCGGGTTTATGCATGAAGTTGCCGGTTTAGAGCAAGCTCTTAGCCAGACGGATCTCCCAAACTAACGAGTTTAGGAGAGCTTCATTCCAACATAAAAATATACCATACATTAAATGCTCTATTAAACCAAATTTAGTTAAAAAGTTAGAACAATAAATTTTTTTACACGTAATTTATATATATATATATATAGTTACATTTTGAAGTACAAATATGAAATAAATCCTGGATTTCCAACTTATTTACGAGGTCATGCCATTGACATTTTTTATTTAGATTTGTTTAATTTAAATTAAGATATTACAATCAAAATCTTTAGCCAACAATTTTCCAAAAAATTGAGATACAATCTTCCACCATATCTCAACAATGCTCATTTCTTCTCCATTTTTGATTCAGAAATATTTCCATATATTTCCCAAAATTCTTGACAAAATCTTTCTAAGAAGCTTGATTGATCAAGTGTCCAAAATTAAAAGTGTTATCCGGTTTACTCCGATTCATTATTTTAAAATATGATAAATATTTAAACTTTTTTATTAGTTAAATATTATAATTATTTAAACTATTAAAAAGTTAAACTTTATAAAACGTTTTAAATGTTTATAATACTAAAACTTTTATAAATATTTAAACTTTTATGAAGTTTCAAATATTATAAATATTTAAACTTTATAAGAACCTATAAGAAGTTTAAACATTATAAATATTTAAACTTTATAAAGACTTGGTATCAAATAATATTCTGGTTAGGTTTGACCTTTTTTTTCTTATATAAAAAGTAACACATATGGTGAAGTGGTGTTATTTTAAACAACTAAATTCTAGCGATTGTGAACACTTCAACCTTGATCGCGTCCGTATGATCAACGGCTAGGATTCCACCGAACGCTACATGCTGATGATAATCCGTCGACTGCTCCAAGTCAATGGTGGATAGCTAAACCCAACTTGCCGATGTTAAACAATAAACACAACAAAGACAAAATCATAATTGCTGGGTCCAGCGCCCCTCTCATTGGCTAATAATGTGGAACCCACTTGCTATGTCTATCAGAAGAAGCTTAGTAACGGCGAGATGATCAGTCGTGTGAACCAGTCAAAGAAGCAAAATGTTATGTCAAAAGAAGTGGTAAGAACAGTCAAATACTCGATGATCTACTATATCTTCGAATTCGATTATTGGAAGGTTTCATGAACAGATTGATCCTTTGTTCATTTCACTCCAAAATAATTTTTTTTTTTTCTTTTTTCTAATTTACGTTTTGAGATGGGTTGGCTGAGGAAGAAGAAGAAGAAGCCAAAATGGCAAAATCTGATATAGTGTCCGAGAGAGGGGCGATGGTGTTAAAAGATCTGATCGAATGTTGCAATGGCAAATCCAATCCCATCAAATTCTTCTCTGCTGATGAGATCTTCAAAGCCACCAAGCATTTCAGCAGTTTCAGCTATTTCCGCAATTTTGGCTACGAATGGTATTATGGTGAAAACGAGAAATATCCCATGATACTCATCAAGAAAGAATCACCCAGGTTCCTTGATGTCTTTTTCCGTGACATAGCAGTTTCATCGATGGTGAGTGGTCATAAGAACTTTTTGAAATTTGTTGGATGTTGTCTTGAGTTGGAATATCCAATCATGGTTTATCATGGTGGTCAGAAACATTATCAATTAGATATAAGGGAACAGACGTGGAAAAGGAGAATGAAGATAGCAGAAGATATCGCTACTGCTTTAGCTTACCTTCACACTGCGTTCCCTAGGCCCTTCGTATATAGGACTTTGTCTCATAAGAATATCTTATTGGATGAAGATGGCGTCGCTAAGCTGACTGATTTCTCTTTCTGCGTCTCAATTCCAGAAGGAGAAACATTTGTTAAGGTTGACGGAGCGGAGGGAGTACATAGATACATGGAATCTAGATACCTGAAAAGTGGCGTTGTCTCAGAGAAAACGGATGTCTTTGCCTTTGGAATTTTGATGCAACACTTTCTAATCAGAAGAGAAACGATTTGGAAGATTTGGGTAAAAGCGAAAGAAGAAGCTAACGGTGGTGAAGGGTATGATACTGATGACTCTTTTCAATTTAGGCTGTTTAAATTTGTGGAAGAGCGAAGAATTGATGAGATTGCAGATTCAGTGATACTAGATAAGATGGATGAAAATTCAGAAGAAAAGCTTTGTCAAATGAAAGCTTTCTTAATGCTATCACGGAGATGCATGGGTCAAAAAGGGGAAGTTCCGACGATGGTGGAAGTGGCCAAAGAACTTAAGAAGATCCAAAGATCTTCTTCTCCTTCAGGTGAAACGATATTGGACATTCCCCAAGACATTTCTTCCCCACTTCTCCTCTCAAACCAAACTTAAATACACAAAGGCATTGCTACCAAGTATTGCCTGCCAGTGCCAGGTATTTCACGAAATGTTTCAATAAGTTCTGTTAAGCTGCATGGTTTCGTTTTTTCAGAAAAAATCGAAGAATAACTTCGATTCTTGTTTGTATTAAGGCATTATCAAGCGTAAAGCTTCTCTTTTAGTTTTGTTAGATCTTCCCTTAGTGCTTGTGTTTGTATGTTTTGGGTTTGATCGATCACTCAGTTTTCGTTAATGTTATCAAGAGATTATATGATATGTATGTGAATCTCTCCAATATATAATAGATACCGATGTTATATACAGGGAAAATCTCCCAAGTTCGTAACACAAGTCGTATAACTATTATATTCTAGAGTTTACATGGTATCAGAGAATTGAATGTAGAAAATTATGCTGCATGGGCAACTTAGTTGGAATACGCCCTTCGAGCAAAGCGGAAAAGATGGTTCATTGACGTAAGTTTGCAAATTCCAGCAACTAAATCTGACGATCCATATTGAACTGTGAACTCCACGACTATTGGGTGAATTCGGGTCTATATGCCCAAACATTCGTTCATTAATGATACCAGATGATTAGTGAGATTGTTTTGAAAATTGTTAAGAAAAAATTATGTTCAATGTTCTTATTGCTAATTTTTTTTTTTTTTGTTATCGTATAGTTAATAAAATTAGATTCAATTTATGTAGTTACATTTATTTTTGACTCAAAATATTAATTTATACATTTTCATGTATAAATCTGATTATTTATATATCTAAGATCCTAATATTTTTCATTATCATGACTACATACAACAACAATATAATATATTTTGATATAGTGATATATAATTATGTTAATTGTGGGTTTCAAACTTGTCTAACTTAATTATAAAAAAAAAATTAATTGCTCAATGTATTCTAGTACTCCGGCCACATCATGATAGGCTCATGATGAAATACTTGATTGAAATAATTTGAACAAGAACTCAAGAGTTTTCATATGAAAAGAAGGAAAAAAAAAAAGCAAAAATTAAAGAGTAATTTTTCAGCACTTTTAGATCTTCTACCATTGCATATAGCCATAAAAAATAAATAGTCGTGTCTTCAATTCCTTGGTATGTCTAACATCTCAAAGATTCATTACCTTAAAAAACTTGCATGTCAATGTTACCAACTACCAGAAGACACAAAAATGAAAAGAGAGATGGTCATATGATAAGTCGTATATGAACCACAAAACGTAATAATAAGAAAAGACTCAAAGTACAATTATTAAACTAATAAGATGTTAGAGAGCAAATAACTAAACTACAACACAAATATATTTTCAGTCATTAGTGACCATTGTTAAAAAATAAATTTGTAAAATAATAAGAGTAAAATTAAAGTAGTGCTTGATTTATTAACATAATTTTATAATTTTCATATTTTAAAGAAATAAGTTAAGAGTAGAATTTATGGAGATTTAAATGCAATAAAGAGCTTTTATTTGTTTTTCATTTAATTTTGCTAATTTTTTTATTTAAATAATATAAAATGAGACATGTCATTTGCTTGTGTGATGATGTGACACTCATATGGAGAGAGTTGGCCAACTTTCATATATATGATTTTTATTTAAATAATATAAAATGACACATGTCATTTGATTGTGTGATGATGTGACACTCATATGGAGAGAGTTTCACATCCGAAAAAAAGTCAGATCATCGTAACTCTAGTAGACAATACGGCAACTTACGTTTCCAAATACGGGTGGGAGACCGAGAGGATCATGTATTTACTATTGAAGGGTCGTCACTTTTGTTAGTTTTGTAACAAAACTTTTGTGTAACATATCTGTTTCAAGTTTCGGCTCACCAAAAAAAAAATATCTGTTTCAAGTTTCAATAAAATATCCTTTGAGAAAGAAAAAAAAAAGATGTTTTCCTTTGACCAAAACGACGTAGGATAAAGAAAAAAAAAAAAATCGGAACAACATCCGAGTAGCCTCCGAGACCACAAACATCTTCCAATCAACCAAAAGCGAAAACGAGAGAAGGAGAAGAGTCGAAATCGCCATTGAAATGGCTCTCAAAGCTTCACCAGTTGCCGGATTATTCCCTCCTCTCCGTCCTACTGCTTCTTCTTCCCCTTCGACTTCTAATCGCCCTTGTTCCCTCAGGGTTCTCCCCCTCAGACCATCCTTCTTCGGTAACTCCAGTGCGTCTCCTTCTTCTCTAATTCGCTTTAGGGTTTCGCTTTCTCTTCCTTTGATTAGGGTTGCTCATTGCTTGAATTTCGCGGAAGAAAATAGGCAGCTATCTACAATTTGCTTGAAAAAATCTGTGAAGAGAATGAACCCAAGAAAAATTCGGTATTGATCGTGTTTGATTGCAGCTACCTAGATTTTACCCGAAAAAACTGTGAAGGTGATTTTTCAGAGAATGAACGAAGTGAAATTGGGTATTGATCGTGCTTTTTAGGGAATGATTTGTAGATTTTTTGTTTCTTGATTTAGTAACTACGAAATTTAGAGATAAATAGGGTCTCTCATGCTTCCATATTCTCTTTGGGGTGACCTTGTGTTAAAATGCAGGACATGGTCTTATTCTCAGTCATTTTCTATAACTTTAGTATGCTTTGACTGTTTCACATGTCTAACATTTTTAGCTATGTAACATATGTTGTTGGTTTGATATTTCTATGAACTTATTGTTAGACTCAATAAGGATTATTGTTATTTTATACAAGGTGGGGCTCTGAGAGTGAATGTGCTGAGATTAGCTTGTGCAAATAGACTCAGGTGCAATGGTCACGGTGCTACAATGAATCTTTTTGAACGATTTTCTAGAGTGGTCAAGGTACTCTTAATCTTCCTGATTCTGTATCTGAGAGTCATAATGCATTGGAGTTCATTAATCAGTTCTCTTGTTTATTTTTCATTTCAATAAGCAAAGTCATATGCAAATGCCCTCATAAGCTCCTTCGAAGACCCGGAGAAAATCCTGGAGCAAACTGTCATTGAAATGAATAGTGATTTGACAAAGATGCGTCAAGCCACTGCACAGGTACAGCCCTTAAACGACTAAAGTCTTTTGCTTGTTCACCGGTTTTCTGTTTCTTAAGATTGCTTTTACTCCAACAAATGAAAGAACCTAATCATTTGAAACGGAAATGAGAAGAAAAAAAAAAACTTTTAGATTTTGTATGATTTGATTTTGTTAACAAAACTGATCATGAGTGAAAATATAAAATGACACAATAACTTTGAAGTACTTAAAAGGATATTGATTTAGTCAAACAACCTTGTTTCAAATACAAGGGTTTGTTTTCGCCATTTTTATCTATATATTTTTGACTTTCTATAAACTGTTGGATTCTTTAGAGCTATGATTAAATGAATTTATCGTCACGGCATTACTCAATTAAACAAAGAATCATGTCTCCCAACAAATTGTGGAAGAATTCCAACGGGTTCAAAAACTTTGTACAACTTGTGATAACTCTCAATTTTCTTTGAAAGCTTCAACTTTCGAGAGTCAATGAAAATATTTAAAAAGAAATGATGGGGCTTTATTTTTATGATATGATCCAATCGTGTGGGGACATGGAGCGATCATATTTTAAAGAAATATGAACAATCTAGCAAAATCATGTCTCTTCTTCTTCCTCCTGCGACCATTCTACTTCTTACGGATCTCTTCTCACCTCTCTCATCCTATTTCAAAGTTAATCAAAGATTGTTCAAAATAAAGTTTCATAGAAAAAACAATTTGGGTTTAGAGATGGGTTGGTGGTGGAGGAAGAGGAATAAGAAGCGAACATTGGAGAAGCCAACATTGGAGAGAGGAGCCAAGTTGTTGGAAGATCTGATCGAATTAGGCCATGGCCAATCCAATCCCATCAAATTCTTCTCTGCTGATGAGATCCTCAAAGCCACCAACTATTTCAGCTACTCTAATCATTTTACCGAATTATCTGGTTTTGGATACAAATGGTATTCAGGTAAGAACGAGAATCATCCCATGATACTCATCAGGAAAGGTGTTCGCTTGATGAATATCTTGAGAATAGAGAGTTTATTGTGCCGGGACATAGCAGTTTCATCGATGGTGAGCGGTCACAAAAACTTTTTGAAATTGGTTGGATGTTGTCTTGAGTCTGAATATCCAGTCATGGTTTATCCTGGTGTTAAGAAACATTATCAATTAGATATAAGTGAACAGACGTGGAAAAGGAGAATGAAGATAGCAGAAGATATCGCTACTGCTTTAGCTTACCTTCACACTGCCTTCCCTAGGCCCTTCGTTTATAGGATTTTGTCTCTTTGGAATATCTTATTGGATGAAGATGGGGTCGCGAAGCTGACTGATTTCTATCACTGCGTCTCAATCCCAGAAGGAGAAACATTTGTTAAGGTTGACGAAGCAGATGGATTCTATAGTTACTTGGACGATAATTACAAGAGTGGCGTAGTCTCAGAGAAAACAGATGTCTTTGCCTTTGGAATGTTTATGGGTCTAACGCTTTTATTTGGAAACCGAAGCATAGGAGAAGGAGAAGAAAGTGAAGGTGGAGGTTCTGATACTGATGGTAAGATGAAAATAATTGCTCCAAAGTTTATGTCAAAATTAAAGGAAGACCGACTAATCGAAGAGTTTGCAGATCCAGAGATGATAGAAAAGATGGGTCAAATTTCAGAACAAGAGCTTTGTCAAATGAATGCCTTCCTAATGCTCTCGTTGAGATGCGTTGGTCCAAGTGAAGAAGTTCCAACGATGGTGGAAGTTGCCAAAGAACTAAAGAAGATACAAAGATCTCTTATTAACGACTCTTCTTCTCCTTCAGGTGAAACCCAATTCGACTCTGCCCAAGACATTTCTTCCTTAGTCGTCCTCTCAAACCAGGTTTAAAAACACAAAGGCATTGCTACCAAGTATTGCTTGCCAGGTATTTCACGAAATGTTTCAATGGGTTATGTTGAGTTGGTTTCGGTTTTTCAGAAAAAATCGAAGAATGTGCTGAAAATAACTTCGATTCTTGTTTGTATTAAGACATAATCAAGCGCAAAGCTTTTCTTTTACTTTTGTCAGATCTCCCCTTAGTGCTTGTGTTTGATCGATCACTCTGTTTTCGTTAATGTTATCAAGAGATTATATGATATGTATGTGAATCTCTCCAATAAATAGATACTCATGTTATATACAGGGAAAATCTCCCAAGTTTGTAACACAAGTCGTATAACTATAATATTCTAGAGTTTACATGGTATCAGAGAATTGAATGTAGAAAATTATGCTGCAAGTGAGTTGGAAACTCCCTTCAAGCAAAGCGGAAAAAAGGTTTCATTGACGTAAGTTTGCATATTCCAGCAACTACATCTGACGATCAATATTGAACTGTGAACTCCACGAGTACTCTTGGGTGGATTCGGGCCTCTATATCACCAAACATTCGTTCATCGGTGATATTCACATGATCACATCCGAAATGAAGTCAGATGATCATCGCTAGTCGACAATACGGCAAGTTACGTTGCTAAATACGGGTGGGAGACCGAGAGTATCATGTATTTACTATAAATAATACACTAGATGATAACATGACACCAGACTTTCTCCACTGTTGGTACATCATGGAACTGCTGTCATTCTATCTATTTTTTTTTTACTGTGGGGTAATCTCTAGTGTTTTCTTGTTAGATAGTGAAGATTTGAAAATCCTCATCTACTTTTGTAATCTGGATGTTTAAGTTAATGAAATGAGTTTGACAACGAAGATTATTACATGAGCTCGATCAAATTAATACGACAAAATTATCAATAGTGTTGTTCTCCTGGTATCGTCTCATGGAGACTATTATCTCCTCATCTATGGCTTTGATACGAATTTATATTCTTATTCTCTATTACTAAGCTACAACCTTCTCAGCCTTTGCACTCGGACACTATCTTATCATCAAAATGTTTTGGTTTCTCCATGGGATAGAAATTGTGAGTCTAGCCCTGGTTTCTTAGAAGTTTTTGGACGGAGTGGAGTCGTTTATGTTGTGTAAACTGATGATGCTTTTCATGCCCTCCAAGTGTTCAACGAATTCCCATGTTTCTTAACATTGTTTGGCGTTCTGTAAGCTGATTTCTATTAGATATACATATCTCATTTGCTATTAGTATTACTAGATTTAAGAATATTCAGTAGTTTGTCTAATTAATTGACAAAGCTGCTAAGTCATTTTTTTTTTACTTGGTTATGTTTACTAAGTCGAAAATTTACTTCTAAGGCTCAGATTTTGAAACATCAATAAGCTCTAAATAGAATGGAGATTTGTTGTGAATAAAAAATAGAGTTTTAAAAAATAGAATATATATTACGTCATTTGTTTAAAGCTATTATCGAAAACAATATAATAGCATACCAAAAAACGCTATTATACACGGTGACCCTATTATAGATGGGGCAGAAATAGCGTTTAGAAAAACGCTATTGATTACGTATAGTAGCGCTTCTCGTGAGCTAAGAATGTGCATTCTTCTTGTAGTCTGTGGGACATTATCATGTCATTCACAAAGACAAAAGTAATTTTTTTTTATTACATTATATTATATTATGCTTTATTACGTTATTTGTTACAACATTGATCAAGATTCTGCTTTTGATGCAAGTTACATGTATTTTGATTTTTGACTCAAGGTGATACGGTTAGTGAATATTGCAAGTTGGGGTGTGCATACTCTGTGTGTGGCGTCCTAACCACTCTAGAGAACTCCGGTAAAGGAAATTTTTCAAACTCATATATTATTATTATTTTGATAAGTAAAAGATTATGTACCAAGAACCATTATAGTATTGTTATTATAACTGAAACAAGAGAATACTAATCCATTCAAATTTTGTTTCGATAACTAGATAAAAGTGAAACTTTGAATGGAGCAGCTGAAAACTGTACCAATGCATGTTCTACTTTCTGCACCAAGGACTCTAAAACCACAATTGAAAGTTGAAATTGTCTAAACAAGATTATGTAAGTGGAGGAGTGGCTACCCTTAAAAGTACTGTTTTCATACGATAATTTTCGTGAATGTGACAAAAATGCTAGACATATCTGGTGCTAGTATTTTAATAAGTTGTTTTCAGTTTGCGTATGTGTTGTAGAAGGTTGTGTGGATCCTAGATTGTATCTCCCCTCTACTTTTTATTATCTAAATAAGAAAATATTGTGTGTCTTTTGTATTTTGTATTTTAGGATTCCATACTTTGGTTGTAAAAGAGTTTTGTAAGGATAGTTGTTTGTGTTCTTGAAGAAAAAGTATATTGATCAGAACAATGTATCCATTTTTAGATATAATCGAACATTAATTCTTTACCAAAAAATTAAACTAATAAATCAGTGCAAATTCGAACATTAATGTACCTTCATATCAGATAGCTCGTCAGTTCTTCTTCTTCATATTAGTAAGCCTATGATTTATGTTCTTCCCAAGCATTCTTGTAGAATTATTGAACCACCTCTCTCGGTGTTTTTTTTTTTTTTTTTAACAATCTAGTGAAGCCAGTTAAGTTTTCATTACGTTTACAAATTAAAACTTTTTTCAATAATTTATATTTATTACTTCTTACAAACATCTTACACAAACACCACATATATATGAGCAACAAATAAATGATAAAAATAGATTAAAACTTAATTGAGTTATAAAGGCAATGCCAAGTAACTTATTCATGTATCAAAGAATCAAAAATTTAAGTGCACACTGCAGGAACACCGCGAGGAAACCTTCTTTTATCGGTGCAATAGTTGTAGATCATGTATTTACTTTGTACACCTTTCATTCTCATCTGGCCGTTGGAATCGAGATTTTGAGTGAACCATGGGGAATTTGCGGAACAAGATGATTTTCCATTAGCCCATACACATCCATCGACATTGTAGTTTCTGTAGAAAGCAGTAAAAGGAGCTTTGGACCAATCTGTTTTCTCTAATCCTCCTCTTGTTGCCCAATGCTCGGCTTCCCAAAGACTCGCATAGAGCCTCATTGGTTGTCTCGTTGGGAACGGAACTCCAACTGCCTCAGAGTTCTTGAACTCTCTAATAGGAATTCCATCAACCGTGATACAAGAATCGGTGGTGAGACTTGTATGGGATAGATATGGCGGCTTCACAAGCTGGCGATCGCTTCTCTCTTGTGAAGGAAAGATGGTCGAAGATGGAAATCTGACACGATGGCGGTCGCTTCTCTCGTGTGGGATCAATTCAAGGGGAAATGATGGATAAAGGGGTGATTGACTCGCTCAATCGGTGGTCGAACTAGATTGTTTGAATCACTCAAACAAGCTGATCCGAGGCTTCAAGAGAATAGAAGTGAATCACTCACTTAAACTCTAATGAATAAGAACACACAAAGACTCAAACTTTGTGAAGAAGAACAAACTTTGTATTAACTTTCAATATTCAAGGGTGGCTTACAATGAACGAAATAATGAGCTTATATAGGCTCATGTACAATATTCTACTACTCTAAAACAAGAAATAAATCGCAGCATTAAAGAGATATGGCCGTTGGACATTAATTGTAGAATATGTCCAAATAAGGCAAGTGAGGTGTGCCTTGTATCTTGTCAACTTGGGGAGGAAGTTGTGACGTCTTGGAAGCTTCTTGATGCTCTGGAATATCTTAAGTGGACGCTCAAACAAAAGGGGGAAGATCCACGGGACATTGATGACAATCGGGTCCAAATATGGTAAGTAGAGCTCATAATTGATCCGCTTGATCAAATGTGGTGTGGTGTATCTTAGAGCGTGTAGTGAAGCCTCTAAGTGATCTAGATACTCTCCAGGTCGCCAAATAAAGCTTTGAGGCACGTCCAAATGTAGAATAAGGAAGCTTTCCTTGTTTGACTTCAATTGGCGCAGTACTTCAGAAAGTAGTTCAGCAAGTAGTTCAGCGAGTAGTTCAGCCGGTCTGTCAGCAAGTACATTAGCTATATGTACTTGTAACATCTTTGAATCAATTGCTTGGTGGATGACTCCTTGATGACTTGATGTTGCCTCGTTAAAAACCTTTCTAGGTAAACCCATTGGGACAAACCCTAGATAAGGGAAAAAGAGTGCAACGGTCAAATTCTCACAACATGGTGACTCGGCTCGCTGGTCTTTGATTCCTCTTGAACCATCATTAGTCTTCTTAGAGTTAATTTGCTGGTGAATAATTAACCCTAGGCCTTGTGCTTGATTAGGACTCCATTTGGGAAAGAATCCTCCAAAATGCTCCATATTAACCGGTTTGATACATGTATCGGTTGGTTTGGTATGCTCCCGGTTTGGTTTGATTTGGATGTCCGCATCATACCCTCTCCCTTGAAAAAGTTTCGACCTCGAAACTGTACAATCTGCACCAAGAGAAAGCAAGTTAGCTTTCATTCGATTTTGGGAGGCTAGGGTCTTACCTTGGTAGGGTGGCGGTTTGATGATGCATGGTGCATCGGGTGGCTCTCCTTTGAGCAAGAAAGATAGGATCACTCCTCTGTTTTGATCCGGTGCTTGTAGTTGTCGTGTTTCTTGATTAACTCCTCCTCGGGTTTGGGCTTGAGCTTTAAAATCCGGCGGTTCCTCTTTGATTAAGCAAGAGTTTGAAACTCTTCTAGTCTTCATGATAGAGGGTGTTAGCATCAATGGTGCTGGTTCACTTTGGTTTTGAATTTGGTCGTTGACTTTCCTCACTTCCGGTGAATCACCTTTATGTTCCATGTGTTTTTTGTTGGTACCTGCAAGTTCATCAACACTTTGGGCAAGAAACAAGTGCATTAAAACAGTCATGGGATCAATATAAACAAGTAAACCAATTTCGGATTGAACCATTTCTTTTCCACAAAGTGATTCAGAAAGTATGTCAGAAAGTAGATCAGCTACTTGATATGTCCTAAGACAAGAAATTAGTTCCATAGATTTATTTAAAAGATCTACTATTTTCTCACACTCTTTAAGGATTAACAAGTTTATTATCACATCATTCGAATCGCTAGAAACAATTAGAAGTAATAGCTTATTTACCTGACTTAGATCCTCGGTGAGTGTATTTTTCGAAATCAACTTGGTTTGTTGATTTGATGGCTGGTCCGGTGGTTCTTCTTGCAGCAGGATGTTGTTGGTAACAATTCCATTCTCCTTAGAGACAGATTTGCACATCAAAAGCTCTTGATATTGCTGCACAACATCATTCGTTGTTGATCCCTCTTTTGGATCCACATGTGTCTCCTTATTACCTACATGGGTCTCAACACTTTTGGCACAAGACAAGTGTATTAAGGCAGTCAAGGGACGTTCATAAACATAATGAAATAAGTTACTTTGAACCTTTTCATGTGTTAGACCAGAATCAACTTCTTGTTTGCTTTGATCCGAGAGTAACCGTAACATTGTTGTGGCTTCTCTTTGATCTTCGCAAATCTTTATGGTACCTGTACTTTCACTGGCACTCAAAGACAAGATCAAGTGCATCATACTTGAAATGATATGGATAGGGTTGTTGAAACTCCTTTCGAATATAAGATAATGCCAATATCGAACAAGATAGTAAGTTTCGCTTACTTGTGTACCATGTAAGGTGTTCGGTATCAATTCAGCCTTGATGTGGATGATCTTAGAAGCAAGATCAGCTGGTGTTGAACATGGATGTATCATCACACGTCCTTTGAGGGCTGCTTGATCATACATCTTATTTCGGCAAACTTGTGATGTTGTTGTTGTTTCCGAAAGTTTTTCCTCAAAACTTATGCCATTCTCAACTTCCTTTAGAGTTGCTGCGTTGTGGTCTACTTCTTTAGATGTGTCATCCATGCAACATAGACCTGCATCAATAACCTTTGGCAAAGACAAGCGCATTAATCTAGAATTGGGAATATCTAAACTTGAATTCACTAAACAATCATTGGAGTTAGATGCATTCACTTTCAGCTCTAGTGGTATGACATCCTCTACTTGTCTCTTAGAGCAAGTTGCAGCAAAATGTCCCCTCTTATGACATCTATAGCATGTTGGTTCATTTGATTTTAAAGAATTAGAGGACTTACCTTGTTGTAGTTCAGCGTGTGGTTCAGCATGTGGTTCAAGCACTGGTATGGGGCTTGGTTCCTTTGGAAGGTAAGTGTTTTGAACAGGCTGGGAAAGCATGTGAGGTGCATATCTCTCCCTCATAAGCAACTTTAGTTGTCCCCACGTTTTAAGTGCTGGCTCCTTGAACCATCGTCTATCTTTTTCTTCTCGGTCCCACCAACGTTTTGCGCTTCCCATGAGTTGTTCAAGACAATAGTTGAGCCTCTCTTCTTTGGGAATGGAATAGTACCTAAAGTACTTATCCATGTTGAGTTCCCATTGCAGATAATCTCTTTCACGTCCTGTAAACTCAAAACATTCAGGTCCAAAATATTCATAACCATTGTTTAGAGATAACCTGAGTTTTGTCTTGTAGCTTCGGGTGGGATTGGATAACAGTGGGTCTCGACTAACGCCATGTTTCAGCTTGCCTCCTCTTAGCTTACTGGTCCTTGAGTCTCTCTCAGCTAGGTAGTCACGTCTACCACGGGGATGCGGTTTAGGCCAAATTGATGCTCCTTGAGTCACTTCTTGAGTTACTTCATGTACTACTCGTGGGTTTGTGTGAAAGTGTTTGTCTCTTGGTTTTGTTGGACGTGAGGTTGTAGGCCCTTGGTGTGACAAGATATGGTGGTCGGGCTTCTCTTCACGCCTTCGAGGACGTTGGTAATGGTATCCCTTCGTTGTTGCCCCTTTATAGTCCATGTCTTCTTCCCACTTGAGATAATTCTCTTTTCCTGAAAAAGAAATACCTCGAGTCAATGGAGATTTTGAACCATGGCTGCAAAAATCATCATTAAATGTAATCCATGGTTTAGAATAGCCTTTATTGGTGTTGTATGAGTCAGGCAGTTCTGGTTCTGGTGCCAGTTCTTCATCATCCGGTTCTTCTCCACAATCAGAACTGATGTAATCATCTCCAGGCCATGGTGGTGCTTCGTTGGAAGCCTCTTCATCAAGCCAACTTTGGCTTGGCTCATCAAACTCGGATTCATAGGGGCTGGACTCATAAAGTCCTTCTTCTTCTTCTGAATAATCTTCCATGGCGTTTCCTCTGTTTTCTCTTGATGGAAGATCTCGCAAAACAAAAAAAGAAGGAAGCGTATCAATTCTCAAATCAGAAAATATGGAAAGAAAAATTAAGACAAGAAAGTAAAATAGAAGTCTTCTTTTTTTTTTTTTTTTAATTCAAACAAAAAAAGGACCAACTGATTTTTATTTTCTTTTTTTTTTTTTTTATGATTATAACTAATAAGATTACGAAAAGGAAATAAACTAAACGAGAATTTTTTTTTTTTTTTTTTTAATTAAATAAACAGAAACTGAACTAGTACAGAAACTGATTCAGAAACTAATGCAGAATATAAAGGAAACGATAGAACCTGGCAAGGGACGAGCAAACCAATGCTCTGATACCAGATGATACAAGAATCGGTGGTGAGACTTGTATGGGATAGATATGGCGGCTTCACAAGCTGGCGATCGCTTCTCTCTTGTGAAGGAAAGATGGTCGAAGATGGAAATCTGACACGATGGCGGTCGCTTCTCTCGTGTGGGATCAATTCAAGGGGAAATGATGGATAAAGGGGTGATTGACTCGCTCAATCGGTGGTCGAACTAGATTGTTTGAATCACTCAAACAAGCTGATCCGAGGCTTCAAGAGAATAGAAGTGAATCACTCACTTAAACTCTAATGAATAAGAACACACAAAGACTCAAACTTTGTGAAGAAGAACAAACTTTGTATTAACTTTCAATATTCAAGGGTGGCTTACAATGAACGAAATAATGAGCTTATATAGGCTCATGTACAATATTCTACTACTCTAAAACAAGAAATAAATCGCAGCATTAAAGAGATATGGCCGTTGGACATTAATTGTAGAATATGTCCAAATAAGGCAAGTGAGGTGTGCCTTGTATCTTGTCAACTTGGGGAGGAAGTTGTGACGTCTTGGAAGCTTCTTGATGCTCTGGAATATCTTAAGTGGACGCTCAAACAAAAGGGGGAAGATCCACGGGACATTGATGACAATCGGGTCCAAATATGGTAAGTAGAGCTCATAATTGATCCGCTTGATCAAATGTGGTGTGGTGTATCTTAGAGCGTGTAGTGAAGCCTCTAAGTGATCTAGATACTCTCCAGGTCGCCAAATAAAGCTTTGAGGCACGTCCAAATGTAGAATAAGGAAGCTTTCCTTGTTTGACTTCAATTGGCGCAGTACTTCAGAAAGTAGTTCAGCAAGTAGTTCAGCGAGTAGTTCAGCCGGTCTGTCAGCAAGTACATTAGCTATATGTACTTGTAACATCTTTGAATCAATTGCTTGGTGGATGACTCCTTGATGACTTGATGTTGCCTCGTTAAAAACCTTTCTAGGTAAACCCATTGGGACAAACCCTAGATAAGGGAAAAAGAGTGCAACGGTCAAATTCTCACAACATGGTGACTCGGCTCGCTGGTCTTTGATTCCTCTTGAACCATCATTAGTCTTCTTAGAGTTAATTTGCTGGTGAATAATTAACCCTAGGCCTTGTGCTTGATTAGGACTCCATTTGGGAAAGAATCCTCCAAAATGCTCCATATTAACCGGTTTGATACATGTATCGGTTGGTTTGGTATGCTCCCGGTTTGGTTTGATTTGGATGTCCGCATCAAACCGTAAAACTGTAAGAAGGAAAAGAAAACAAAAGAAGAGAATGTAAGTTCATGAGCGCATAGCCTCAAAACTTAGAAGATTATTCAAATGTTACGAAGGATCAAAGGTCACACTTACATAATCCTTTGGGGATTCCATGTGATGCAATAAGTGTGAAAGTTAACGGTTGGGTCGAACCATAGATGAAATTGTTGTTCTTTGTCTCCTGTGCCTTTTGTATAAACATTAGTATGGAGAGTATACGGATGACCACTTATGTTTCCCAAGAACTCGAAATCGATCTCATCCCACGTAGTTCCCGGCGATTTTAGCTACACAAAGTCATCATAAGCACCAACATACTCAATACATATAGGCCTAAATATATGTACTCTAGGGGACAGCAAAAGATGACAAAAATGGTTTGAAATTGTATGTAACTTACATAGAATGTTGTTACTGTTCCAGCTGAATTACCAGGAACAAGTTTCAGTTGAACCTCGGCTTTGCCATAGAGAAACTCCTGGTTAGACTGAAAACCGGATCCAGAGGATTTGTCGAGCGAGAGAGAAAGAAGTTTTCCATCTCTGTCGTGAATCTTTCCGCGGCCATCACCCCAATGTATCTTAACGTCTTTGTGGAAGCTACCCGCATAGACATGTACATATTGTCCCGCAAGAAGTAACATAATCAAGAACGCAAAACTTGTACCACAAGAAAGCTTCATTTTTTTCTCAGGAGTATTGATATCTGAAATGTATTGTTGATGGAAATTTGAGGTAAGTGACATTAGTTTATATTCTAGTTGATGGAAATTGCAAAGTAAACTACTCATATTGTTTTCTTCTGTTTTTGTATTTATGTGTTTTCAATTATAAAAATAAACATCTTACTAATGTTTGAGAATTTCCCCACATAGTTTTTGTCATATAGAAAATTCATTATTGTTTTGGAAAAATATTTAAGATAATAAATATCTTTGGAAACGTTAGTTAGATAATAGTTTTGTAAAAATTGAATATTTATTTATCATCAATAAATTGGTTTTATATTTAAGATATAGATTTTTGTTAATTAGTATTAAGTTTTAATTGGCTATTTTAGTAATTTAATTTACATATTAAAAGATTAGTTTTTAAGGGAAAAATAAATGGAGGGTATTTTTCAAAACTGTAAACATAAACAGGGCATTTCCCCAAATCTTGAAATAATTCATTATTGAGATATTTACAGAATTTTACAAATATGGGTTAATTTATTTATAATTGAGATATACATTGAAAATAAACAGTTTTTTTTTTCATAATTCCTAATACAAAACGGAAAAGGAATTACGCATGTGGAGGATATAATTTGTAGTATATATATGATAAAGTTTTGTTTGTAAAACATTATAACGAAGAAGAGCTTCAGGAGATGGCTGTAACTCCAGACGAAGATGAGGTTTCGTTAGCACTGTTACTACTACAACAATACCCTGTTTCCTTTGAGCAAGAAGAAGAAGAAGAAGAAGAATCCGTAAGTGAGGATGAGTTGGAAGTGAAAATTTCTAACCAAACATATGCAAATAAGGGTAAGAAGAGAAAAGTCGCGGAGGTAGACAATTCCAAAGAAACCCTATTGCGCATGATCAATTGGGAGGCCAATAGGCCGAAAAATCCTCCGAGAAGGATCTTTGTCCGTGATCCAGATGCGATGGGAGCTTGCAGCGAACTGATGTGGAAGCAGTTGACGGGTAGCGACGTGAAGGAAAATCAGTGCAGGCTTCATGGGCAAACGGTCTCGGTGTATGGACCAAAGGGAGAGATTCATGAGATGGTTTTCAAGATGTGGAAGAAGGACACACCTGTTTTGATGAGTGTTGGATGGAAGAATTTCGTGAAGAAATATAAGCTCGAGAAGCATGTTGATTTTCTCACTATTTGGATGTTTAGGCACAAAGAGACTCGGAAGATTTGCTTCGCTATTGATTCCACTAGGTTTCCTGTAAAGGGTATGCTGAGTCCAAAGATCTTGAACGCAGCCTTCAGGAATCCATAATAGGGGTTTTATGTGCGTGTGAGTGTTTTTAGGGTTTGTTTTTTGTTGGTAAGTCTTTTAGGGTTTTTTCTTTTCTTGTGAAAGAGAACGTGTTTTATTAATAAAGGGATCTATGGTTTTATAAACATGAAATCGATTATAGTTTTATTTTGTTGGTTAAGGATACCAAGATTTATTGTCTCTACATACATCATGATTAGTTGCACCAATTTGATTATATGAATCAGTTTTGTTTTTTTTTTTTTAATGCTAGAAGTTTTGTATACAAATAAAAATAGCACTAAAATCGGAATTGCTATTTCTTGACATTCAAACATCAACAATTGTACTCACAGGAAACTACTTCAGCTTAGATCTCAGGCGATTTCGTTCATCAGTCACTCACCTGAAGCGAGAACGCCATCTTTTTATGGTTCCATTGCTGAACTGAACTTGGAAAGGTGATCAAGAGATTTGGAGATTCAGGACCAGCAATGCTTGGACTTGGAGTTTCCTCTTAAGTGAAAAAGTTTTGCAGGTTCTATCGAAACGATTGGTGGTGTTTACCACAAGAACAATTCCATCTTAGTGTTCCGAAGGAAGCGTGTACAAGAAGCTACCGCTGCTGTATCATCACTCTGTTTCTTGTGACTTATGTTTTAAGCTAGAGTATTGTGTAGTTTCGTCCAAATTGATTTTCTCGGAAGTTTTGTTGAACTGGACCTACACTACAAGAAAAACGCTTGAACACGTCACTTATTCAACATCACTTTTGTAAATGACGTAAAATTGAAAAATGAGAAGGATATTAACAGCAGTTACTTAGAGTTAATTAACTTCACGTCAGCTCTTGAGACGTTAGTTTTATAACTAACGCAAGCTTTTTTAAGTCACTAAAAACTGACGTAAACCATAAACATAATTGACGCCACATGCCGTGTTTTTTGTAGTGCTAAAAGAAACCTTGAAATTTTCTAAATACTTTGGAGTAACTTTTGTTGTTATATATCTTTCTCTTTAATTAGTTTGTCTATCAAATATATTGAGATTTGTGGTAGAAGTAAAACTGTATTTATTCAAAACTCATAAGGGAAACAAAGAGATGATTAAATATCAAAATCAATGAGAGATAACATAAGATATATTTTCAAATTACATAAGAAAAAGCAGTAAACAGAAAATTTAACTACCCTAACACCTTCCACTTGAGAGTTTTCCAAGCCTCTGCATTATGATTCAAGCCGAGATTCAATACCAAACAAACATCTTTGGCATTAACATGTAATTCAAAAGGAGTTTTAAAAAGGATTTTGAACACTTACATATTCTGTTCAAGGGAATAAAACCCAACCTTTTTCGGCGAATGGTGTCAAGAGACACACGGTCGTCAACAATGGTGAATATGGTCCGGAAATATGTAAATCCATAGCCAACGTTGAAAAGTTTTGGTTGTGGGCTGTATTCTAGTTGGCTCATTCGACCTCTTGTTGGTTGTTACAAATTGAAACCAATAAAATATAATTTCATTACTCGTTTATTGTTACAAAACAGAGAAAATAATGTATATAGACATTCGTATATAACAGGCTGGTCCCGCATTGTCGCATTGAGATCACTAGAAATGGAGCCATATATTATATTTAACTTTTATAATTTTGTAAGAATATCTTTTGTTATTACAATTATTTGAAAAATATAAGAAATTCAATTGGTAAAAGCATGGTTATAAACTTTCAACTGGTAAAAAATAATAAAAAAGTTGTGATAAAATGTGGTGGTAATGTAACTCACAAAAGTTCTAAATTAGTTTCAGTATTTGACATCATAGGAAGGTTATTTTGGTCAAAAAGTTCAATAGGTTAAAATTTGCTAAAAACTAACTAAACATTCGTAGATGTTTAAGCAACTAGGAAATTAATTAGATATTATTTTCTTTATATTTTTTGAATATTAAATTATTATAAATATTAAAAAATTATACTAAATATATTATTTCATTTTATTTTTCCTTTAAGACATTTTATTAAAATGTAATTAAAAAACAAATTAATAGGTCTCCTACATGGCTAAGCCAAAACAATTGTTGACCTTCCAATGCCGGCCAAAATAGAGAATGTGGATCGTTCTAGCCGTTTAGATGCTCAGCCATAACATTACTTTCTATCCAACTATTACCTGTAATTTAAATGATTTATTAATTCTATTAATAGAAAATAGAAAAATGTATAGATTGAAGAAATATCTTAAATTACCTTTTGATATAATTTTTTTTACTTTTTATGGACTTCCTAAATGAAAAATAAATCACATTACATATGTGATACAACTTTTTTCCTAAATATCTCGTTTTATGCATAAAAGATTATATACCAGAGTTTAATAAGAATCATATAAAGATTAGTTTTTTTTTTTAAAGATAGCTAAAACTATTTCTTTTGTAATAATTTTTTTTTTTCAAATAGAACTAAATTTTTTCAAGCAAATACATCAATGGAAACGAACTTAAAGGCAAAACCTTTAAGTATCACAACAATTAATAATAATAAAAAAGACATCACATGTAAATTTTGTCTTATGAAATGGAGAAAACATAAATGCAAACGATCAAACACTTCACTCGAAATATATCCCTTAGACTAGAGATTATTGGTGATGTTAGGAGCACAAACATCAGTGGTGGCAGTGGTGATGGTAGCGAGACAATCAATTTCGGGTTGGTAGTTGTTGCTGTCCATGCAAGGAATGCCCTCGTCCTCTCCATCAGTAAGATTTTGATTCAAATCCAAAATCATACTTTGATTCGAATTTATATTCATATCCATATTAAAATCATGGATTTTCTTTGGAAGCTGATCATAAAAATCAAAAAGAGCCTGATATTGGAATTGAACCGGCTTTTGGTGATTTTGATTTTGATATTGAATCATACGACCATCAAATCCGATTTGGGCAGCTGCATCCGCAACAATAGGAAGAGGTAAAGATGAAGAAGACTCACCGTTCTCAGTAAAGATCTCAATCCTGTGAGTAAGGCCATCGAGATACTTATCAATCAATAAACTCAAATCTTGAAGATCATTTCCATCAAGATGATACACATCCGTCTCTCCTTTGAGACAACCAAACATTAAATCTCGAATATGAGAATTACGGTTCTCATCACGTAGCTTCTGCAGCTGCTCTTTTGCTTTGGCGATCCTTTGACGTGTAAAAGTCTCTTGATCCACCATCTTCTTGGTCCGGTCCATCATCGACAACTCCATAAACTTTGACACCACATCTTCAACGCCTTCTCTTGATGGCCAAGCCTCCGGGATCGAGTTGTACGGGCTATAGACGACCGCACATGCTTTAACACCACATAGAGTGACTAGCTCCTCGAGTTTCTTCATCATCCCTTTCTTCCTTTTGGTGAATGTTGTTTTCCTCGATTTACCATTTTCTATGAACGCTAACTTCATCTTCCTCTTCATATCTATTATCTTTGTTATGTGTGTTTTGGTTTGTTAGCATGAGGAGGATTGTTTATATAGTAAATAAAAGGTGTTTCTACTCTACTCAATAGGTTTCTTACAGCTTTGTTGTACTAATTAATTTTCAATTTTACTAAATTTTTAAGATATGGTATTAGTTTCACCATTACGTGTAGGCATGTGATTGAGTGTAAAATGATAATCATTTATCTTTAGAGACAACTAATACATATATTTTACCTTTTGTGGGGCATAAAACGAGATATTTAGGGAAAAAATAGTATCACATATGTAATGTAATTTATCTTTCCTTTAGGTAGTCCATACAAAGGAAAATATTATATCAAAGGTAATTTAAGATATTTCTTCAATCTATATATTTTTCTGTTTATTATTATTTTTATATTAATATAATCAATAGAAAATGCTTAAATTGATATTTACAGGTAATATTAGTTGGATGGAAAGTAAGATTATGTCTAAGCATCTAAACAGCTAAAATCACCCATACTCTCCATTTTGGCCAAATCATTCGGTGCAATGTCAAAAATTATTTTGGCTTAGCCATCTAGGTGCCCGATTATTTATTTTAATAAAAATAAATAAAATGAAAAATATAATGAAATGATATATTTGATATAATTTTTGAATATTTACATTAATTAAATATTCAAAAACAATAAAGAAAAAACATACCTAATTAATTAGTTCCCTAGGCGCCAAATCATCTAGGAATGTCTAGTTAGCGTTTAGCAAATTTTGAACATTGGTATTACTAAAATATATGTAAGACTGTACCATATTTTAGACTCTTAAATCTTTTGAGAAAACCTTAGATTTATCACAATTCAGTAGTTGGTCTAATTAGCCGCTCCATAGAGATGGAGGAGTCTTAAGGACAGTTCACATTAATTCGGATCAGTTTTACAAAACCAACTATTATTCACAAAGACCTATGTACTGACACATTCACAAACTAGTTCTCGTTATTCTAATCCCGACTAACATCTTATTCTTTTCCGACTTACAAAGATTTAACTATCGACACACCGATCCCACGATAAATAAATATGGTGATAAAGAGTCTCATAGTCAGAGACTATATTGGGAAACATATCTCACACACCTGTTAAATTTGGGCTAATTCTGGGCTTCCAACTAAAAACCAATTGGCAATTAGTGGATTGGCCCTAACCCTTTATATATTATTGATTGTCCCATCAAACTTCCGATGTGGGACTTGGATTGTATCTCCAACAATCTCCCCTTCAATCCAAGGACCACATGGATCTTAACACACCTCCTCGATCCCTCACTCGGACCGATAATAAGCCTCTTTCTCGGGCCCCCATTACTCGGGTTTGAGGTATGTCCGTATCCACTTTTCTAGGTCCACCAGAATTTGAACCTTGGGCTCTGATACCATGTTAAATTTGGGCTAATTCTGGGCTTCCAACTAAAAACCAATTGGCAATTAGTGGATTGGCCCTAACCCTTTATATATTATTGATTGTCCCATCAAACTTCCGATGTGGGACTTGGATTGTATCTCCAACAACACCTCATGATGTATCCCATCCATTTGAGTCCAAAACCTAACTTCCAAATAAGAGGTTTGGATATTACGTGATAGCTAATGTTTGCACAAATTTTAATTTCTCTTTCTTGGGGATTGATAGAATTTGAAATTGTTGTGATGTTGTTTCTCGATGGAGAAATATCGATGGAGGAATATATCTCCATCGAGAAACAACATCACAACAATTTTAAATTCTATCAAAAACATTTTGGGTCTCGACCATGTTTAATTTATCGAGCGACCATTTATCAAAACAAAATACTCTTTATTATGGATCATCATTTCGGTCATTAATGCCATAACCGGTCCATGATCATAACCAATCATCTATAAATTCTATACAAGTGACTAGGAGAAAAGAGAGTACCAATCTTTATTACTAAGTGCGCGGTCCAACTGACAAGGCGACACGCATTGTTAGATTTTAGGTTTTTTCTTTCTATGACAACTGATTTTCTAAACAAGGTAATTTCATGCCAAAATTTTGGATCATAAGATTAAAAGAGATTAAAAAGGACGTAGGTCGGACTCTTCCTCCTTGTTTCATGATTAATGGTTACTCAGTTAAAATTGCCTTCATGTACCAAAGGCTTGATCGTTTAATACCAATTCAAGTGAGACGTTCCCAAAAATTATTTCGAAATTGAACGCTAAAATCTCTATAACAAAAGTCATTAAAATTGTATTCCTTTGATAAGAGGCTTTCACATCAATAATTTTATTATGAGAGAAGATAACATTGAATGTAACACCTCGGTTTCAGAAATATGGTAGTGCATGCGGATAGGTTTAAAAGAATTGATTTGGCCATCTATGTCACCAAAGTGCACTTATCTTTTCGGTTAACTGTCCTGAGAGAACTCCACAGTTAAGCTTGCTTGAGCTGGAGCAATTTCAGGATGGGTGACATTCCGGGTAGTGATTGTCGGAACTGTGTGAGTGAGGACAAAACACAGAAAAAGATCATGTGGTGATTTGTAAGGTCGGTAAACAAGTCTTTAAAACCTCCCGAACTTAGCGAACTGGCCGTCGGACACGGCTGGGCCCACAGGCCGAAAGAGGACGTAGGATCCATTAAAAAAGGTGGTGGTCGGGGCGTTACAATTCAAATTCAAAATATTATTAGAAAGAAGAGCTAAACCACAGCTCAGTACTAAAAATTTAACGGCAAAAAAAAATTTTTATAACCAAAATACAAGTTCAAATATATAAGAAGAGGTAGATATTTTTCTCTCATAAATAAACATGACTAACTTATTTTTGTAGAAGCAAGCATAGTACGAAAATAAGATTAGTCAAGTCCCGAGACTCATATAGTATTTGGTTTCTCAAAGATTTTTTGAACAAGTGATATTTCTTATTATTTGATTTTAGGCTTGACGTTCTTTTGAAGAAAATAAAAACGTTTTTGCATTAATAGTGTTCGTAATATTTTTATTAATACTTTTATTGAATCAACTGTGTTTCTAATGATTACATTGGTTTATTGGCTTCCTCTGAGTTATTTTATTTTTTGGATTTTTAAATTTATTATTCAACTATAAAAGTTAAGTGATCCAACATCGGTTGTTTTCGCAAGTTCTTTTGCCTCCAAGGCTGGTATTTGGTGGCTTTGATGTGGTGAGGTGAGAAAGGGTGTCCGACCAGTCCAGGTTATAGCTCAACCAAAAAAAGTCACCGCTTAAAACTGACCAGACGGTGTAAATGTATGGATTAATTTGAATCACCGATAGACTTAGTGTAATATCACTTAGTGTAATATCGACAGAACTAATATCCAGGGCCGGCCCTACAAGTTATGGGGCCTCATAACAATTACGGTTTGGGGGTCTCATAATCTATATATTATTATGTTTTTACTGTTTGGGAGCCCAATGTTTAACCCAGTTGTGCTCATTTACGGTCCTCCTGCTAATATCTATACTTTGAGCTTATTTATCTTTAGGAAAGCAATTTAGAGTTTAATAAACATGCCCTGTGAATATAAATGAAAATTGTCCGATTTAATAAAAGCCAATCAATCACGGGTAAACTGTTATAGTCAACACTCAAGCACATTGACTTAATTTATCACCATGACAACTTTATGATGTCCCATGTGTGAATAATAATGAACAATTAGTAATTAATTTACAGATCTTGCAGATTAATTACGCTAACACAGAGGTGAGACAGATTTCTTCTTCTTCGAAAGAAAACAAAAAGATCCCCTTTTTTGGGCTTAAGACTCTCTTTCTGAACTAGTGTCTCTCATTAGTGTGGAATAGAGCTTAGTTTGGATTATATCATTATCCCTTTAGTGTTTCTAAAGCTATTTACGAGACTTTTCTCTATCGTGCTCTGTGTCTGAAAAAGTGAGTTCTAGGGTTCTTGGTGGTCTTGCTTAGATCTACAAAATTCTGGGTTTCCTTCTAAAATTTCCTTCCGTCTGAGAGTGAGTGTGGGTGATATCCTTCAGATCCGTTTGTTTTCAGTTAGTGAGGTGAAGGTTCGTTGGTGAGGGTTCGGTGGTAAGCCATGTCGTCGGCCATGGATAGAGCTATGATGGCTATGTCGCTTGATGAGGAAGATGTGCCTCTTGTCATGCCGGATTTACCAGATTACTCTTCGTGTAAGGAAAATGTGTTGAGTATTGTCGGAAGAACTCTCAATCCGGAATGTCAATCGATGAAAAATTTAATCAGAAACATGCCAAGAAAGTGGCAGAAGGAAGGAAGAGTCAGAGGAGTGGCGCTATCAAAGGAGAGATTTCAGTTCTTCTTCAATTCGGAACATGATTTGGAGGAAGTTCTTGCGAAAGGGCTTCATACATTCAATGATTGGACTATTGTGGTAGATAGGTGGTATGAGAATCCACCAGATGATTATCTTCAATTCACTCCTTTGTGGATTCAGATTTGGAACTTGCCAATCAATTACTACACTGAAAAAGCTATTACTTTACTTGGGGAGCAGATTGGTCAAGTTGTTGAAGTGGTGTTTACTCCTGACAAGCCGCAGATAGATGAATTTGTGCGGGTAAAAGTCATTTTTGATGTCTCGCGTCCGTTGAGAAGGTCGAAGGTGGTCAATTTACCTAAGGGAGAAACTGCTTCAGTGTATTTTGAGTATGAAAGAGTACAAAAAAGATGTTATGAATGTCAAAGAATGACTCATGAGAAGGATGTCTGTCCGGTTCTCATTCGTAAGAGACAAGAAGTTGCTACGGCTAGAAGAGCAGGAGGTTCAATGGAGAAGGTGAAGAAGCCTCTGGTTTTGAAGGAATCTGACCCACTTTTTGGGGTTCTTGGAGAGGAGCAGGTGGGTGTTGATCCGGCTACTGGGAGGCCCAGAATTGCTCCGATGGTGTTGGAAGGGATGCGACAATATCTGAGGGTGTCAAGTGAGGAGGAAAAATTGATTAGAATTGATAGAGTGAGACAGTCTGTGGGTGAAGTGGAAAAAGATCCTTTGGCAAGTAAGTCTATATTGAGGTTGGAGCCTTTGCCTATCATTCACAAGGATATGGCTAAAGAGAAAGGTGTTGTATTCAATTATGAAGATGGTGTTTCATCTTTGAATACACAGTCTGCTAGCTTTCCTGGGTATGGTCTGTTGGAGTGTGCGGCTAAGATTAGTCAGGAAAGGAGTTGGTTGTTGGATCCAGGTACTTCATTTTTGGTGAATGATCCTTCTACTAGTCTTGTTCTGTCTCAACCTTTTCAGCACAATTCAACGGTGTTTGGTTCTGGCCTTTTTGAGGCTGGTTCTTCCGGGATTGTGCAGAAACAGACCAAGACAAGGAAAAGACCATCCAAGAACAATAGAAAGCCGAAGCCATTTATACCTAATCTGGAGATAGGGGAGAGGTCTGATCTGGTGGTCATGGAGAAGAAGAAGGAAAAAGCAAAAAGAAAAGCAGATGAAGGAAGCACAAGCACTGCAAAAGTTTCAAAGCTTAGCTTCCAAGAGGTGATCCCAAAGGGGGGATTGCCTAACGCCCAATGAGCTTACTCAGTTGGAATTGCCAAGGAGTGGGACGGTCTCATGAATTGGTAATTCCCAGACTTAGGGAAATGCGTAAAAAACATTATCCTGAGTTAGTGTTTCTCATGGAGACTATGCATGGGAGAGATGTTCTGGTGGATCTGCAGTGTTGGTTAGGTTATGAGAGAGTTATTACTGTTGAGCCTATTGGAAAGTGTGGTGGGTTGGCAGTCTTTTGCAAGAATAATATAGAGGTGGAGGTTTTATTTATGGACAAAAATCTCATTGATTTACAAGTTCAGTTTGGGGCAAAAAACTTTTTTGTCTCTTGTGTGTATGGTGATCCTGATGTCACTAAGAGAGGTGCTGTTTGGGAAAGAATTAGTAGAGTGGCTGTGGGTAGAAAAGACAGATGGATTATGTTAGGCGATTTCAACTCCATTCTCAATAATGGTGAAAAGAATGGTGGTCCCAGGAGGTGTGATTCTTATTTCAAGCCCTTTTCTGATTTGCTGGATGTGTGTGATATGGTGGAGTTGCCAAGTCAAGGTAATAAGTTTACTTGGGCAGGAAGAAGAGGAGATCACTGGATTCAGAGTAGACTAGACAGGGCTTTTGGGAATAAGGACTGGTTTGTGTATTTCCCTGCTTCTAACCAAACCTTTATGGATTTGAGAGGGTCTGACCATAGACCGGTGTTGGTGAGCTTGATTTCTTCAAAAGATACCTATAGGGGTCAATTTCGGTTTGATAAGAGGTTTTTATATAAGCCAGAAGTTCACAAAGCGATTGAGCAGGCTTGGAATTCCAAAAGAAATGATTCTGGTTTCTCTGTTTCTCAAAGATTAAAGGTCTGCAGAAAGTCTTTGAGTAATTGGAAGAAGAAGAATGACATGAATGCCTTAGACAAGATCCACAGATGTGAGGCCGCTTTAGAAGTGCTGCAGTCTAAAGTATGGCCTAATTTGAGGCAAACTAGAATCCTTAAGAAGGAATTGGCTGTGGCTTACAGAGAAGAGGAACAGTTTTGGCAACAAAAATCCAGACAGAAGTGGATGAGAAGTGGCAATAGAAATTCAAAGTTCTTTCATGCAAGCGTGAAAGATAACAGAAGTAGGAAGAGGATTGAGAAATTATTGGATGTCAATGGGAATTTTCAGAAATCAGAAGCAGCTAAAGGAGAGGTGGCTGCTGCCTATTTCCAGAATCTTTTTAAATCGTCTAATCCTTCCTCCTTTGATGATTGGTTTTCTGGGTTTGTGCCTAGAGTTACTGAGGAGATGAATAAGAGGCTTGTGGAGAAGGTGTCTGCTGAGGAGGTGAAGGAGGCAGTTTTCTCTATTAAAGCTACTAGTGCTCCAGGGCCAGACGGGATGTCGGCGCTGTTCTATCATCGATATTGGAAGCTGGTTGGGCAGAAAGTAACTTCTGAGGTTCAGAATTTTTTTGACAATGGTGTCATGCCCTCTGAGTGGAACTATACACATTTGTGCTTGTTGCCTAAGACGCATCATCCTTCTCAGATGGTGGATCTAAGACCAATAAGTTTGTGCTCAGTTCTTTACAAGATCATCTCAAAGATCATTGTCAAGCGGCTTCAACCTTTTCTTCCTCAGATTGTGTCAGTAAATCAATCGGCTTTCGTTTCAGATAGATTGATTACTGATAATATCATGGTAGCTCATGAGATAGTGCACAGTCTTCAGACTCATCCTATCATTTCCAAAGATTTCATGGCTTTAAAATCAGATATGTCTAAGGCCTATGACAGGGTGGAATGGAGTTTTTTGAGGTCTCTCCTTTTGAAACTGGGTTTTCATTCTAGATGGGTTGAGTGGATTCTGTTATGTGTTTCTACGGTCACTTTTTCAGTGTTAGTTAATGATCAGCCTTATGGGTTAATTGTTCCTGAGAGAGGTATAAGGCAAGGAGATCCGCTATCTCCTTTTCTCTTTGTGTTATGTACAGAAGGGCTCACGCATTTAATGAATAAAGCTCAAAGAGAAGGGAAGATTGAAGGTGTGAAGTTCTCTCTGAATGGGCCGGAGATTCATCATTTGTTATTTGCAGATGATAGCCTCTTCATGTGCAAAGCATCTAAGGAGCAAAGCTTGGTATTGCAGACCATTCTCACTAATTATGGAGCAGTCACAGGACAAGCAGTCAATCTTAGTAAGTCATCCATTACCTTTGGGTCAAAAGTTGCTTCTGAAGTGAAGATAGATATTCAGGGATCTTTGGGGATTTTCAAAGAAGGAGGCGCTGGTACTTACCTAGGGTTGCCTGAATGCTTCAGTGGTTCAAAAGTGGATTTACTTGACTATATCAAGGACAGACTTAAAATGAAGCTTTCAGGATGGTACTCAAGAAATCTGTCTCAAGGTGGAAAAGAGGTTTTGTTGAAGTCAGTGGCTATGGCTATGCCAATTTTTGCTATGTCTTGTTTTAAGTTGCCAAAAACAACTTGTGACAATCTCTCTTCTGCTATGGCTGATTACTGGTGGAGTGACTGTGAGCATAGCAGAAAGACTCACTGGCTTAGTTGGGAAAAATTGTGCTTACCAAAGAGGCTAGGAGGCTTAGGGTTCAAAGACATTCAGATGTTCAATCAGGCACTATTAGCTAAACAAGCATGGAGGATTTTGCAGGATCCATAGTGTTTATTAGCTCAGTTTATGAAGAGCAGGTATTTCCCTGATAATGAGTTTTTGAGTGCTCCAATTGGTAATAGACCTTCTTACGCATGGAGGAGTATTGTTCATGGGAGGAGTTTGTTGACAAAAGGGATAGAGAAAAGAGTTGGAAATGGTAGTTCTCTCAATGTGTGGATTGATCCATGGATAGAAGATGAGGAGGAAGGGATGAGGGCTCCTTACAGGAGAAATTATTTCTTTGATGTCAGTTTGAAGGTTTGCAGCCTTATTGATTTGAGTTTGAGAGACTGGGATCCTGACATATTGAGAGATCTGTTTGTCCCGGGGGACATTGAAATCATTAAGAAGATCAAGCCGGTGGTTTCTTTGAGTGACTTTTATGTATGGAAACATAATAAAAGTGGAGAATTTTCGGTTAAGTCGGCTTATTGGTTAGCCACCATGGCTGTTCCTTCTGTGGTGAGTCGAGAGGCGAGTGCACTTCCATCTACCAATGATCTTAAGGTTCAGGTTTGGGACTTACTAACTGATCCTAAGATTAAGGTTTTTTTATGGAAGTGTTTGTCTGGGGCTCTTCCTGTTGCTACTGCCTTGAATGGTAGAGGGTCAAAGGTGGATGAGAGGTGTCAGACTTGTGGTTGGGAAGGTGAAGATGTTTTTCATGTTCTTTTTGCTTGTTCTTTTGCTAGGCAAGTGTGGGCTATGTCTGACTTCCCTTCTCCACCTGGGGGTTTCCAAGATGGCTCTGTTTTTTCAAATGTGGCTTATCTCCTAAGTAATAGAAGGAATTTTCTTTGGCCTTTGGAACTTAGGCTTAGTTTTCCTTGGATTTTGTGGAGAATTTGGAAATCAAGGAATTCTAGGCTTTTTGAAGGAAAGAGCTTCACGGCTGCAGAAACTGTTGGGAAAATTAGAGAAGATGTCCTTGAGTGGAATGAGGCTCAGGTTGTGGAGGTAGGAGAGGATCTTAACGGAGACAACGTGGGAGATGTTGAGGTGGTGAGTTCTGTGTCTAAGGGCAGTCTTGGTTGGACGGCTCCTTCTAGAGGGTGGTTAAAGTGCAACATTGGTTTTTCTTGGGCTAAGAGAAGCCGGTTGGCAGGTGGTGCTTGGGTAATTAGAGATCATGAGGGGAATGTCATTATGCATAGTAGAAGACCTTTTTCTAACTGTGTGGATGTGATTGATGCCAAGCTTAAGTGTTTTTTGTGGGCGGCTGAAAGTGTGCATAGTCACAGATTGTCGAAGGTGGTTTTTGCTTTTCAGGATCCTTCCTTTGTTGGTATGGTGAACAGACCTAAAGCATGGCCTTCCTATAGGTACCATTCGCAAGAAGTGTTAATGGTGTTGGATGGGATTTTAAATTGGAAGGTAGTAGTAGAAGTGGTAGAGGCAAATAGAGGAGCTAATCTCATTGCTCAAAGCGTCACAGGTGATTTGAGGTTGCAGTCTTATGTCGCAGCGGGTTATCCTTCGTGGTTACAAGGCGTTTTTGATGGTGAGAGAGTTCTATCCTCTCCTTGACTGGGTGAAGTCTTTTGTATACAGCTCGTGTTGTTGGAGCTTATTCTTTTTGTATCGACCCTGTTTTGTAAAGGTGCTTTAGTAGGCTAAAAGGCTGGGATGTCATTCTCCCTCATGTTGGGTTGATTGTTTGTGTAACCTGTGCTCTTTGGAGCTTAATTCCAATTATATAAAATCAGATGACAAAAAAAAAAAAAAAAAAAAAAATTACGCTAACACAAGAGAGAGAGAGAGAGAGAGAGAGTTGGAACAAACATTTGATTTAAAACATCTCTTACAATAATAACAGTGTCAATAAAATAAACATATTCAAAGATATTGTCTCTGCACTTGAAGATGAATAATTGTTTTTTTACTCAAAAATAAACTTTTTTTCTTCTCTCTATTTTATAACTAAAACAAACACTTCGATCTTATCAGAACAGAGCACTAAACTTGATTCATTTTCTTAACATATCACTCATTACAAAGACTTAAACTTTAACAGCTTCACTATCAACACCATCACCATCAACACCATCATCATCATCATATTAAATACTCTTCCAGTTGCCAGCTTAACCAAAACAATGACTGACTCTTTTCCAAAATATGCTAAATTCTAACTTTTAACTTTCTTAAAACCCATAAGAAACAAATTGAAATAAACATGAGAATGAAAAAAAGAGAGAGACAGATAGAGAATTGATTGAAGAGAGAAGAAAAAACAAATCTTGCTTGAAGTGTGAACAAGATTCTTCACAAAAAACCCTAAATTTTTTATGAAAATGGCAAATGCAAAAGACAATTAATTAATGAGGATGATGATGTTGCTGAGATAGTAGGTAATGAAATTTAATGAAGACTGAAAAATAAATTATAGACAAAAATTAAAAATAAGAACCAAACCAAGAACAGATATTCTTCTTTTTTTTTCCTCCCTTTCACACTTGTAGATGAATCAAGCAAGATTTAGATTGCCCTGAATCAAACATTCATAACCAAACATCAAAACAGGAACTGAGAAGAAACCAAACACAGAGAAGAATCAGAAACTTACAATGAAGAAGATCTCAGATATGGCAACCAAAGCAATTGCAAGTTTTGGGAGTGAAAGAACAGTAACCAAAGGGTCTATTAGGGATGTTGCAGTTAATAGCATAGCAACAAGGAGAAGGCAAGCAAAGACCTTTAGCACCACCACAACAAGTACAAACTGAACATATCTGAAAACTTCCAAGCTTCCTTCTTGTTTCATTCATTACCATAAACTTCTCCTCCATCAATGGCACCATCATCTTCTCTTCTTCAGATGGTAATACCTCATTTGCCTAAACAAAATTCCAATCAGAACCCAGAATTAGTCAGTCTCTAAAGCTAAAGAAAGGTCAAAACTTTGAATTCAGGTTAGGTTAAAGGTTTGATTTTTGACGAAATTAGAACTACCCAGATGTGAAAGAAGAGAACTTTAGTGGGAACTAGTGATGGGATCTAAGTAAACAAACTCACCTGGTGACTGAAACTGATGAAGATTGAGAAGAGAAGAAGTAACAAGAAGACAATAGAGATCTTCGATTCTTCTAAAGTTCTCATTTTTTTTTTTTTGGTTTTGAAATTTTATTTTCTTTGTTGGGTTTGGTTTATTATGTGGTTAGGGATTTTGGGTAAAGTAGCAAATGCTACTTCTCTCTCGAGCTACTTTTTTCAATTATTTTGGTTATAACATTTATGATTTTTGTAGAGAAATGTTTTTGTTTTTATTGAGGGAAATAATAAGTGGGGTCTTTAATTTACTATTTCTTTATTTCTCCACTTCATTACCACACCAATATCGAATCAAAATGATAGAGAGAACCATACCAATAGTAATAAAACAGATTCTTCTTCTTCTTCTTTTTTCGAAGGATCTGATTCTTTTGGTGACAAAGATAATAATTTCAATAAAGTTGAGTTTATTTTTATTAGCATTTAGAATAGTGAAGTGAAGAAGATACCAGACAACAAAATTTATAACCCATACATAAGAGCTTATTTGGTCAATGACAAAAATTTAAGACAGTGTCGTACATGTAGAATATAGTCTTAAGTTCATATTTCCATGTAGATTACAAGTTTGGTATGGATTTTCAGTAAATTTCTAGGCCTTGCTAATACATGTACAATATAGTCTTGAGTTCATATCTCTGATACGGAAATATGATAACAAATAAATAAAAGACTCATCTCACAATATACTATAGGAAATTAGGAATAATTAGAAAAAGCGTTGCCAAGACATGATTTCGAAATTGTCGACAAAACCCAAATTTTTGTAAAGTAATCATTCAAAATCCAATATACTAGATTAAAAAAAATATATGAGAATGCTATTACCGTAAGTAGTAAATCAAAAATATTTTCTTAATATGATATTAATAAACTTAATCCAAATAATATAATTGTATAAGATTGTAATACAAATTTCATTTTCAAAAGTAGGTTAGTTTTTGATGAGGTCATGAGTTCAAATCTTACCAAAGTTGCTCGGGTTCCTGACTATATATCAACCGCCTTGAACAAGGTCCGGTACAAAGACAATGCAGAAAGAATTCAACAAAGATGTGGAGAATTTGATAACCTATAAAAAAATGGCGAACACCATCAAACAATTCGATAGTCTCACTCTTTGTAGTAACAAGTTTAAACAAGAAGAAGCAGAGCCTATGGAACAACAAACTAAGCTTATGAGTCCAGACTAAAGTGTTGGCCCAACTTTTGTGAACCAACAAGTGAAAGGCCTCTCCTCAAGACAAACCAAGCCCAAGTTCTCTTTGTCATCACTCCAAACGACGCCATTTAAGGAGATGTGCGGAGTAGACGCTTCCAAGACCAAGAACTTCCTCTCCAAGCTAAGGTATGCGTTTAAATCTTTTAAAATATATGTAAAGTTTCCTTTTCTTTTGCTGGTTGGTTTGAAAGTAGTCTAGGTTCATTTTGTAGTTTATTTCTCAATTATTTGTTGTCTTTTCTTCTCTTTTCGAAGATCCTAGAAGGTCGAGGTTGTTGACATATTAATAAAGTCCATTGCAGCTATTGTAGCTCACGTTGTTGCCTATTAGCAATAAAGAGAGAACAAAGAAAGAAAAGTGTGAGGGTTTAGGGTTTTGATGCTTTGGACCGTCTGAAGATACTTGACATAAGCAATAATAAGATTTCAATTAGGATATTACAAATATTCAAGAGTTGGTGGAATAGGAAGATGCAGAGAAAATTTTCTCAATTAAGCTGTGTTCAAATGCTAATAGATTAGGCTGGTATTATACCAAAGATTGAGTGTACATTGTAAAATCAACTTATTGACTTGCCACCCAATTTCCCGTGAACCAACTTTCTCTACCGCTTATTGGAAATGTGCCTCTCAAAAGCCATACCGTGGGAAGTTAAGATTGCTCCAAAAGCTAGACTTTGAAGGAAGATCCTTGACATAAGAACCACCATGGTAAATTAAATTTTGGAAGCTTCAATTGGCTGAGAGCTAGATTCTGAAAGGACAAATTTGAAGAATGCCAAGTCAAACGGATTAAACGGGATTTGTGAAACTGATACTACTAGTACTAGATAAAACAAGTTAATGGGCTCGAATAAGAAATGCAAGAAAAAAGAAGCCCAGTATACAAATGTAACGACGTCGTTTTCGTATCACAAAATAAGGAAATCTATCCTTCGAGAGCAAAAAGAGAGCTTTCTAGGTTTTTCTCTTACTCTGCAATACACAGCAATGGCGGCGAGAGGTGCTTTGCTTCGATACCTTAGAGTCAACGTCAATCCAACAATTCAAAACCATAGAGAATGTGTACTTCCTTTCTCCGTTCTTCTTCGCCGTTTCTCTGAGGAAGTTAGAGGTTCCTTTCTCGACAAATCTGAGGTCACAGATCGCGTTCTCTCTGTCGTCAAAAACTTCCAAAAAGTTGATCCTTCTAAGGTAAATTCTTCTCCGATGAGACCCATTTCTTCATTTTCGATTGTATTGCGATGAAATTGTGTAATTTGTAGTGATTCTAGTATTTTACGTGTTGGGTTGATGAGTAAAAACCTTTAGAAAATGAAGCTTATTTGGATTATATATGATTAGATGAAGAAAAAAGCTTTGATTTTGAAGATGGTATTTAGTGTTTATTTCAATACCAAGAGGACAATAGATATTATTTCATTGGCCTGAGTAGAGAGCTTTAGGCTTCAGCATTTTGTTTTTACTTGCAAGAATAAAGGAGAAAATTTATTGCCTGTTTTGGATGATTGTGGCTGTGTAGAATAAGCTCACATATTTGTTATGTGTTTTAGTATCTCCATTAAATCAATTTGTATAGCCTTTTGCTCATGTTAAATGCTCTCTTTTTCTTCTTTTGTGGCTTGTGGAGATATTTTCGCTTAGGAGCAGCCAGCAATGCATATTTCTCACAAGGGTTGGAAACTATTAGTGAGGCCTATGTAATATTCTTTAGAGATGAATAAAAAGGCACTTCTTGTCTTTTGTATTTCTGGGAATTTATGTTTTCTCCATGCCATGTTTGATTAGTTAAGCTTTCCAAGCATCACAATCTTGTAGAAGAGGAGTTCGAAAATTTTGGTTTGATGAGCACGCCATTATGTGTAATATCTAGAATCTTTTGAGAAGTTTAGCTGAGTGATCATTTGTGCATTTTCTTTTACTTGTAGACTGTGTTTTGGGTGTTTATATAGTGCTTCTTAGCTCTCTAGGTCAGCAACTCAAAACCAAAAAATAAAATATTTGCATTTGTTGCTCCCTTAGAGAATCAGTTGTTTACCTACCAGAGTCTCAAGCTCCATATTTCAGTGCTTTCTTATCTGCTATTACATTTAACTAGGCTTTGTGTTTTGGGTGTTTATATAGTGCTTCTTAGCTCTCTAGATCAGCAACTCAAAAAAAAACAATAAAGTAATTGCATTTGTTTCATCTTTAGAGACTTAATCTGATCTAATCAATTGTTTCCTATATCCGAAGTTTCAGGCGCCAAATTTCAGTGCCTTTTAGTAGTCTTGAACTCTGTACTAATCCAATTTGTACTGTTGTTGCAGGTGACACCAAAAGCCCATTTCCAAAACGATCTCGGGTTGGACAGTTTGGACAGTGTAGAAGTTGTCATGGCATTGGAGGAGGAATTTGGGTTTGAGATCCCTGATAATGAAGCAGACAAGATCCAGTCGATCAATCTAGCTGTTGATTTTATTGCTTCTCATCCTCAGGCTAAGTAAAAGAGAAATAAATTCTTTGGCGTTCATGCGTGCCTCAGCTGTCTCTACAGATTTGGTTAAAGCCTAATAAGAAGAAGTAAAGAAGCAAACAACATTTTCTTTTTGTCATGAGAATGGAGAAGCTTTTGTTTTTGGCTCTACTACTCTGGTTTCTTAAGTATTAGATGTGTTTCTGCATGAATTGCGAGGTCTTTCAAGGAACTTTGTTTTTCTTGATTTATCTTATTAGACGCATCAGACACTCATTGCATTATTAAACGATCCCTTCAAGTATCGCAGGCTCGTCTCTCATAAAAATCCTCTTTCCTTTATTAGCATTCAATTAAAAATCCTCTTTCCTTTATTAGCATTCAATTAAATGGAACATACATAAAGTTAAAAACTATGCAACATAGAGTAAATTTTATAATCTACTACAAAACATACATAAAATGTCGAATCTTGTTTGACTTGTAATTTGCATGTGAAAAAAAACTCTACAATAGCAAAAGAAAAACAAGATTTGGTAAGAAATACAGTATACTCCTTTTGGGTAAAGTTCTCTTTTAAAATATTTGGACACATTTATAGTCAAACAGTTTCCTGCAACAAGCTTCAAATTAAAGGAAGCTTCTTTGGAAATTCCCAGAAGAAAACTTGGAAGCCAAACCTTCAGCCATACCCTCGGCATCAAGTTTCACATTCTGTCTCCCGGCAGTAAGATCGTTTTCACGGTCCCATGGCTTCCACGGATGTTTCCCTACCCACTCGTCCTTCTCGGTTTTCTCTTTGGATGATGACAATTTCTTCTTCTTCTTCAGACGGCTTGAAGAAGAAGAAGAGTCTTCTCTGTGCTTCTCTACCAGAGACTTTGCTCTTTTCTCTTTGTTATACTTGTCCACAAGTTCAGCATCCATGCTTCTTTTCATATTTTCTCCTTCGTTTGATGCAAGCGCACTCGCCTTGTTATATGCCTCCAAGTAACTGATAAGAACACCGGAAAGAACAAATATAAGAACAAAGCTATGAAACTTCAACCAAATGACCAAACCTTTGAAAAAATCCACTCCCCCCATCAACAATCTGCAGAGACAGCTGTATAAATCCATCCCTAACTAATGGCTATCTAACCAACTCACAATAACTACAATTGCTGCATTCAGTCCTAAGCTAGCTATAGTAGACCTATAGCTTAAGTTTGAGCAGCTGAACTTCTTCAAATAGAACCAATGTGTTTTGCTTTTACGACAAAACAACCTCGTGAAATGTAGTTAACAAGTGCTAGTGAGAGGTTGAAAAATTAGTGTGTTCTTACTTCATCTTTGCTCTTTCAGCTTTGTCCATAGGAGTATCAGTCCAGGCTGTAGTGTCTCCGCGTCCTTCTCTAGCATTTCTACTAAACGTGGTTGATTGCTGCACGGCCACTCCAACCTGCAAAAGAAGAACCCCAGATAAGATTTAAAAATTAAACACTATCCAATAATTTCAAAAGCGTTTTCAATCAATTGTGGATCGCTCACCTTTTTTTCAGGAGGCAGAGTGGTCATCCACTCATCTCTTTTAGGTACAGGTTTAACCTCGGTTGCTGCCAGCAGCTCTGCATCACCTTCCATTGATATGCCTGCAAACCACACAAAATCTCCATTACTATTTCATACCATAAAGGCAAAGAGATTAAGGAGCCTGCATGACTCAGTGATTAATCATCACCTTGTGATCTTCTCCATTGTGCTGCTTCTTGCATTGAACGTAATTCAACCTGCAGGGCAAATATACCGTGTCTATGCAAGTAAAACCAACAGATTTATTCTGAAAGATTACATAGATCAATCCGGCAGAATTACAAACCTTAAATGCCTCCTGTTCCTCCTTAAGTTTAATTTTGTCATCCATTGCTTTTCTCTGTAGACATTAATATATTAGAGATATAAGAAAAAGGTAATAAAAGAGATGATGGATGGCCACATGATTCAGTAAGTCTCTAAGAGCATATTGAAAAATAATCAGACAGTAGATGATTCATTATCTCACCTTTTCTGGATCTTGTAATTCTTTGAAAGCTTTATTCAGTAAAACAAAAGCTTCCTGGGCTTGGGGATGAGAACATTTGTCTGGGTGAACAAGAAGAGACAGCTTCCAGTACCTACAGACCAGAATTGTCTACATGAATTATGTAACTGATTATTAAAATAGTGTAAAACGATTGAGCGCAGTTATTTAGTGAATAAAAGTCATTTTTCTTGATTGCAGAACTGTAACAGAATCCATACCTCTTCTTCATATTATCAGCAGCCATATTGTGGTTCACTCCTAAGACGTCGTATGGACTATCAGCATCAGCTTCCATAATCCGTGTCACCTGTTAATGCAAGAAGTATGAGTTGGTATCTAGCGAATATGCTATCCATAAACTTTGTAAAACAAAGAAGTGTTATATAATGCCAGAAGGAAAACTAAGAACCTCTTCAAATCGCTCTGCCTCGTTCGACGATGCAACTTCTGCAACAACAGCTGGTGGAGCAGGTCCAATGAAATATTGTGAATCTTCTTCTAGCTCAGCTTCTCTAAAATATTTTAATGAAAATTTCTTAAACGGATTATTCCATATAAAAGGAAAAGACGATAATCTTTGAGCTGATAAGTAATTAAAAGTACCTAAGTTCAGCTTGAGCTTCTGTTAGCTTTGCTGCTGCAGCAAGTAACTCAGCCGATGGCATTGCAGGTCCAATCACCCTACAATCAAATTATAACACCATCATGTTTCATCCTCTAGAGTCTAGACCCACTTTAAGATCTAATCTAAAAACCAATTAATATCAAGCACACTAGAATGAACCACAAAGAGAAAGCATGAATCACCTTTTCTTTGGACCAGCAACATCATCAGCTGAATTCGATCCCAAACCGTTCTCATCTGGCGTACCCTTTTCAGTGTTCTTCAATGGGACAGAATCCTCAAGGTTTTTCTCAACTTCTTCTTCGCTGCCTTTAATAAGATGCCCCACTACATCTAAAGAAGGAGAAGCACCTGGTGGTAATAAAAAGACTCTATCCCCACGTTCCTTCAACTTCAAAGAAAGAAACAGCTTCTTCAACCCCTTCTTCAATGCGCTCTCGGAAATACCCTTTATATCAACCGCTTGCCCATCATCTATCATTTTCAATAGCTATAAAAAAAGGACATAAAACTCAAAATGTCAAAAAAACATAGACTTTGGACGCATAACACAAGCAATGATCACCACAAATTCCACTACTCATAAACCAAACCTATCTAGAGTAAAGAAGAATCACATCACCTGTTTCAAATCATTGCCAACATTAGGAAACTCCAACAACATCTCCTTTACCACAGTTTCAGGCTCATCCTCTTGATCAGAGAATGAATCAGAACCAGAGTGAGACTCAGTATCAGACTCATAATCACGCTTCTTAGTCTTCTTCTTCTTCTTATTCTTCATATCTCTCCTCTTTCTCTCCTTCCTCTCAATCTTCTTCCTCTTCCTTTCCTTCTCCCTCTTCCTCCGCTTCTCTCTCTCATAACTTCCTCCGTCACTCTTCCGCCGCTCCTTTTGCTTCTTCCGCCGCTTTCTAGAAGACGAATCAGACTCGTCGGAACTGTGTGACGAAACAGACGACGAAGATGTTGCTGAAGATGGAGTATCGTCTCCTGAATCAGCATCTCTCTTCCTGTGCTTACCCATTTTGTTCAATCCCTGAATCAGATTTTCCAAAACCAATCAAGAGCCTAAAATCCCTCAATCACCAAATTGAAACGTGTAAATAAGCTATTACCTGTTCTCCACTCCTCCGGCACCGTTTCGAACGAGAATGAACTTTCCGGCGGAGTATTCCGTCGTAAATGTCTGTTTGTTCGCCTTTAGGTCGTCGTTGTCTACAGTCTGCTCGTGGAAGAAGAGATGAGCGAAGATCGACACAAGAAACTGCGTCGTTTAGGATTTAAAAACTAGCAAAAATAAAAATAAACCGGTTTAGTTTACATGCTATGGGCTATTTTATAAATTGCTAAAGGCCCGTTTATCGGATTTAATTGTTTTTAGTTAAAAACAAATTTAGTTGTAAATAAACATTACCTCTAAAAATTAAAAATATAGAATTGTTTTAGTTAGAGAAAATTTATTTATATATTCGTTATTTTGTCTTAATACAGTAATTTACATTTCTATACTTTAAATTTATTGTAACATTTATTATAATAATCTAGTAAAGTTAAATTATTAATTACCAAAGTTTTGCTAAATATTTGTCATTATTGCCCAAACGTGATTTTGCATTCTCGCCAAAAATAATTTAACAATTTTCTTTAAAAACTTTTTAGATGCAAATTTTTTAAATCGTCATCTTATTTACATATATTAACCAATTTACAATTTACTTCACCACTAAAAAATTGTATTTCTGGGTTGAGAGGAGACGGTAGCTGCGATCATAGGACTTACGGGGGATACCAACAGAGACATCTTACTCCGGCTTTGCTTCCAAGTGACAATTTACTCCATTTGGCGAGAACGGAACGCTTGGATTCATGGTACCGGCTACTTGACAACCCAACAAATAGTTCGAAACATGGAGAAGCTTATTCGCAACCGAATCTCCCCGCTTGATTTCAGCAAACCCACGACTCTGCCAGCTAATGCAACGCTGGTTCATGGTTCGCCCATAATCTCTCTTGCAAGAAACGTAGCCAATCGTCTCTAGCTCTGTTTTCTCGATTTATGCATGGTTCAATTGGTCTCTCTGTTTTATAAAGACCTCTGTTTTTTGCATTCTCGTAGTTGATACTATATGAGTTTTGTACATATACCTTTCATTATCCGTTTAATTAATTACACATTTAAACAAAATAAAAAGTGTATTTACATCCAAATATTTTTTTATCGTTGAAGTATGCTCCTAATCACTTGTAACACCCCAAATTTGAAGAAAATGAAGAATCAGATTTTGGGTTAAATTATTCAATTTAGACAGATTGCAGGAAGATTTCTGATCGATTCAAAAGTTTGAACCAAAATCTATGAATAGGCAAAAGTTTGAGGACTAACGTGCAAAAGAAGAAAATTAGGGATACACTCGGGTTTATGCTTTCCGAAAACGAGGGAGAGTTTCTGGCAACTCAAATCTTGATCTTTCAACCCTGATGTTACGTATATATATGCGTTTTGAAGCCCCAAAGATTTAGATGCCTATTCTATTGTCAATTGGAGATTTTTGGTCAGTTTCCAGACCCTTCCTCATCAACTCCGATTTGAAAATTGTGGGCATCTTGTGATCAAATTTTGTTGTGGCTTAGGTTGATCGTGCTTCTCCGTATGAGTGTTTTAGTTTTGGGTTGTTTTCAGCTTTGGTAGAAGAATTTGGTAAGTCTCATCTTCTTCATTCTTCAATTTTTCTCCATGGAAGTGAATTTCAAACTCTTTAATGGTGGATTTCTTTTTAGGAAGAATTAGAACTCGATCTATAACTTGTTAGAAAGCTCACGTTCCTAAGAATCCAATTGGCCTCTTAATACAATTGTGACAAATAGTTATCATCAATATAAGTTCTATTATAGCGTATGGTCGGAGAATATATGATCTTTTTTACCACTTTTTTACCTAAAAAAAAGCTTTACAACTAGAACGAAGTTGAAGCAATAGTGGTGTTTTTGAAGTTTTTTTGTGTTTTGTGAGAAAATATGAGACTATCTATTTTTTTTATATAGAGGTGAGTATATAGAATTATTTTTCTTCTAGGATTAATAATTAATTTTATAATTTCCTTAATTAATATATTTTATTAATTAATTGTATAATTTCTTAAATCTTTTTTTAAATTTTAAAGAAAAGTAATATTTTTCTTTCAGAATTAGTAACTTTAAATTAGAATTAGTAAATAATTTTTTAATTTCTATTTTTATATAATAAGATACAAATAGATTCCTTATAATTATCTTTTTTTACATTTTAATTTTTTTTTATGTAAGATTTGTATAGTTTCCTTGTAATTATCTTCTTATATTCTCTAAATTGTCTAAATTATAGTTTACAAATATCTTTTATATTTTTAAATTTTATAAAAGAAAATTTTTACATGCCTCTAAATTGGACACATGGCACGATCCTATGAGATACTAAAGTTGAAAACCATACTTTATATAATAAGATAATTTTGATCGATTATTCCTACTAAAATTTTGATATATTATCCCAAATTTTCTGCTTTTGCACTTTAGTCCTTATTACAATAATATATCAAAATTTTATTCTAAAATAAATAATATATAAATTTTGTACTAAATGAAATTCAATCCGTGCTATAGTACGAGTAATGATCTAGTGAACAGACAAATCAATACAATAAAAACAACAAAAGTCTCTCCAGTGCTGACACCTCAGCTTTTTGGAGTGTTCTGAAAGTGACACCTCAGTAAAATCGAAACCCAGTCAGAATATTTCAAATAATACAGCTCAGTTTTGTCTTCCAGTAATATCATTCTATTTTTCCACGTTCTCTTTCTGATCAAATTTCAAAATAAATATTTGTTTAGACCCAACCAAAGTAATAGCCCACTTAATAACCAACTTACAAGACAAAAATATCTAAAACCCTTGGATTTTAAAAATGTAGTAGGTAAACCTCGGAAAATAACTCTACTGCCGGCGACCGATCTTTCCACCGTGGAATCGTGGTTGCCTCGCCGTACAGTCTCTTCCAATTGTGAAACCTTTGCTGCTTATGCCTCCGCTCCTGGCCAATCGTGTCGGCCGAGTACATAATGGTTTGTTGATATTGTAGATAGCTAGTGGAATATGGGCAGACACTGTAGGGGCAAAAGGGTTCTTGGCTTCGGCGTTATCTGGTGGTCAATCGCCACAATTCTCACTCATGTAGCTGCTAAACTCGGCCTTCCATACTTGCTCGTTGTTCGTGCTTTCATGGGAGTTGGAGAGGTTTGTTAATTGTGATTACTTTTAATGATGTTAGATATCAATCTCGGATTTGTGTATGTCGATAAGGAGAAGTTAATCTCATTGGTGTTCTCCAGGGTGTTGCAATGCCTGCTATGAACAATATATTGTCGAAGAGGGTGCATGTGCAAGAGAGAAGCAGATCACTCACGCTTGTTTACAGCGGAATGTACCTTGGATCTGTCACCGGTTTAACAATCTTCTCTACCGGTTAATTAATTTGGTTTATGTAAACCGTTTTCTTTTGTTGGTTTGGATATAGAGCTGTTGAGTATCTCCACGAGAGTTGTCGTCCTCCGGTTATCCATAGAGATATTAAGTAGTCAAATATTCTATTTGATTCTTCCTTCAACGCCAAGGTAAATAACTTGAATCATTGTTGATGATTCTGTTGTGAATTTGTTTCCTACACTAAAATAGAAACTGTTTTAAAATTAACAAAAGGCATGAATTTAAAAATTAGTAAGTCTCAGTAAAAAATTCAAATGTGAATAAGCTGTGTCTACATAATGTGTTTCAAAAGGAAATATGTGGCTAACACAAAATTAAACAAACTTCACTTAAACAATAGTGCATATAGTCTGAGAAACGGAAAATTTCTTTGTAGATGAAACAACCATCACATACGTCATCAAAATCTCCAACAACGCACTCGTCATCAACCTTAATTTGAGTGAGGAGCATATCGTACTCTCGGTATTGCCTCACGTTTAAATTCAGAATTACCTCACCACAGTTTTTTTGGCATTGTCTAACAGCTTGAAATCCTTGATTTTTCCAAAGTTGGGTGATAGTTGGATCCTTCATCTATTTTCCCTTCACCGATTAGAATCATCCCGTAAACATACATTGCTTCGAAATGAGTAGCTCTAGCCGCGAAAGAGATCTTAGCAATACTTGTAGCAATTTCTTTTCTGAAATAGTAATCTATGAGACTATACAAGAAGATAGCGTGAACATTCCCATTTTTTGCACAATCAACTAAAATTTTGAAATTTTTAGGAATCTCATTCCATGCTGGTGGAAATACTTCAGTGAGATTTAGATTCTTCCACACGTCTGGAAATTTGGAGATATGAAAGAATGCTTTGCATGAAGTAAGGGAAGATACGAAGTCAAGAGCAGAAGATTCTCCAACCTTATCAAGTATGACAACTAGCATGTCATCAGGAAGGAATTAGTTAGAACTGGCTGAAAACACTTTTTACTCATTATTTAGTTTTTGATATTTGAATTGATGTAGAAGTGTATGCCTTTGGTTCTATTTATAGCAAAATAATTGATTATAATTATCTTTCCCCGAAGATAACGAAGCCACAGAAGAAAATTGAGCGGGGAACAAATCGTATAATAATTTCTTATAAAACAATGCATTCAAATACAAAAAACAAGATATGCTATATAGAATTTGAGTAAAAAGCATTTACCTCATGCATTGTGTTTGTCTCCTCCACAATAGGGAAACACCAAAGACTTAACCGGAGTTGCTAGAGACGCCGTCCCGTTCACCTGAAACATTTAAAGCTCATCGATGTTCATTTTAAAAAATCATAGTTTCAAAAATCAGCTTCTCAATAGAAATACCTCTTTTTGAATATATCCATCGTTTTCAATTCAACTCATATTTGTTTTGGAAATAATTTGAATACCTTCATTTATATTTTGCTTTTTTTTTTTGTATTTGTTTATGTTGGTTATGATTAAATCAAAAACCGGTTGAAGAGAATGTTGGGTCTTGAAGAGAATGAGCTTCTAAATTAGGAACGTGTGCAACCATGGTAGGGCTATTATTATTATATGGTTGTTGCGGAAAGCTGCCTAAATGGATGCAAGGCTCTGGTTGAAAAGAAGCTTAAGATTGCTGCTGCTCCATTTCCAAATCAACAGTCCTGTTTCTTTGTCCCATCTCGTTTGCTGCAGAAGCCCTCTGATATAATTTGATCCATAAAAACATCAACAATCATACGGTAACAGAACAAACTATATGGCTGAGTAAGAAACCAAACTTCTTGATTCATAGAACCAACCAATGCAACATTATTACATCTCAAGCTGATACTAAAAACTAAGCTATCACATATTTTTTTTGGTAAGCAACTAAGCTATCACATTGTAATCTGTATATGTCAACTTCTGTATGTATGGATTGAAGTAACGATATCAAAACATACAAAACACATGTTCTCCTCGATTGGCTCGAGAAATTCCCTTAAAGAAACCATATTTTCGGAAGATTACATTGTGCATTCTCAAACTCATGGTAACAGGGTAAAGCCAAGATCATTTTCATTAAATAGCAAAAAAGACTGAAACTTTATCAAAAATAATAACAATTCTTCAAACACCAAAGAAAAAAGATCAAAGCTTTATTACATAAACAAAAACAGGAAACTAACCCACCATGCCTAACTACAATCAGAACAATCTTCTAATGCAACATTAAGCAAAATCAGGAACAAAACTCTAACCTTGGGAACATTAAGATTGTGAGAAAAAGCTTCAATGGGGGCTATGCAAACAGCAGCAAACAAAAGACAAAGACTTTGCTAATTTTTAGAGAATCCAAAACCAAAAAAACTCCCTGCTAGATAAACAAAAAAAAACAACAATCGGAGATTGAAATCATAAAACCAAAACAACCAAGAACAATGCATTTTCTTCGGATAAAGTTGATGATAACATAATTCACAATTAAGAGCATCTACATCGCTGGTGTCTATAAAGGTTTCTCAGAATTAAAATAATTAAAAATATTTAAAAAGGAGGAAAGAAAATGAGAAACGTTTCTCAAACCAGAGACGATGAGAAACCGTGTCTGCTACGTGGATTAATATCATTGGTCTCTTTCCTTTTACCACCTAAGATTTAATTCAGTAATAAAAATATATTAAAAAGTAATAATACTTTATTTGTGGAGACACTCTTACAGTATCTAACCGATAAAGATGCTCTAAAACAATAAACCAAAAAAACCCACCAACCTAAAACGATTTATTTATCCCCAGGATAAAAGAAACTCGGAATAAAAAAAAAAAGAAGAAGCTAGAGAAGCCGATTATGGTGATGACTAAAAGAAATAATTACCTGATTTTAGAGGGTTAATCAGGGAGAGAGTGATAGAAATCCGAAGCAGAGAAGAGAGAGAGAGGTCGGTTTCTTCATTCTAACTTCTTTTTTGCTACAAAACCTGAATCCACTAAGAATTGAATTATATATACACTAATTGATGATCAAAAAAACTTTCACGTTTCGTTATATTCTTTTTGGTCATCTCAGGAGGTTTTTGTTAGACATAGGATTAGTTTTTGAACCAAAATCCACAGATTTCTTATATAAAATGCTGCTTATATATTTATTTATATATTTATATAAAGACTACACGTTTGTTTGAATCATTATTGATGAAAATTATTATTATACAATGATTTTTATGAAACAAAGTTATAAAATTCATATTGAAATGTAAATTCAGCTAATATTTGAAGCTTAACAAACATATATTCAAAAATATACCCAGCGTCGGAGCGCGGGTTTCTCTAGTAAGTCTAAATACCATGTTAATAAATATATATGAGAAGAATATTTGTATGAAAAATATTTTAACTTTATTGTTGTATGTAATTATATTTAGTCGAACCATTTGGTTTTTTAAGCTTCTATAAAAATTTATGCAAAAGTAATACGTCTTAATCAAACAATGGTCTGCCATAATTTCAAGTTTTTTTTGTGGGCTGGGTTTCTCATGGTAAAAAAAAAACCCAACAACGGCCAGAGTTATATTTACGCGGGAGGACGTGAGTGTTGAAAATTCAACAAGAATTGAGAACCTTAAAAATCTAATCTAAATATCCCATTTCGTTTTCAACTCATTGTGTGAGGTAGGTCTTGAATCTTCTCTGGTCATTTGATTTCTAAGTAAATTCTCTTTTTTTTTTTTTGAAAAACAGTTTAGGTGTAGAGATGGGTTGGTGGTGGAGGAAGAGGAATAAGAAGCGAACATTGGAGAGAGGAGCGATGGTGTTAGAAGATCTGATCGAATTAGGCCATGGCATATCCAATCCCATCAAATTCTTCTCTGCTGATGAGATCCGTAAAGCCACCGACAATTTCAGCGACTCTAATCGTGTAGTTTCTATAGGAGATTTTTTTCACTACTACAAATGGTATTCAGGTAAGAACGAGAACCATCCCATGATACTCATCAAGAAATGTGATGGCTTAAAAGTTTTTGGCTTGTCGAGTCTCTTCAGAGTAGATCTTGTGTGCCGGGACATAGCAGTTTCATCGATGGTGAGTGGTCACAAGAACTTTTTGAAATTGGTTGGATGTTGTCTTGAGTTGGAATATCCAGTCATGGTTTATAATGGTGTGAAGAAACACTATCGATTAAAAATAAGTGAGCAGCCGTGGAAAAGGAGAATGAAGATAGCAGAAGATATCGCTACTGCTTTAGCTTATCTTCACACTGCGTTCCCAAGGCCCTTCGTATATAGGAATATGTATCCTGAGAATATCTTATTGGATGAAGATGGTGTCGCGAAGCTGATTGATTTCACTTACTGCGTCTCAATCCCAGAAGGAGAAACATTTGTTAATGTCGTTGACAAAGCAAAGGTATTCTATAGTTACTTGAATGATTATGACAATAGCAGTGGCGTAGTCTCAGAGAAAACAGATGTCTTTGCCTTTGGATTGTTATGGGTCTAAGGCTTCTATTAGGAGAAGAAAAATTAAAAGATGAAAATGCTCAAAATTGGGTGTCAAAATTAAAGGAAGACCGACGAATGGAAGAGATTGCAGATCCAAAGATGATAGAAAAGATGGGTCAAATTTCAGAACAAGAGCTTTGTCAAATGGAAGCTTTCCGAATGCTCTCACTGAGATGCATCAGTCCTAGTCAAGAAGTTCCAACGATGGTGGAAGTTGCCAAAGATCTTAAGAAGATCCAAACATCTCTTCATAACGACTCTTCTTCTCCTTCAGGTAAAACCCAATTCGACTCTCCCCAAGACATTTCTTCCTCAGTCGTACTCTCAAACCAGACTATAAACACAAAGGCATTGCTACCAAGTATTGCCTGCCAGGTATTTCATGAAATGTTTCAATGGGTTATGTTGAGCTGGTTTCGTTTTTTCAGAAAAAATCGAAGAATGTGCTAAATATAAGTTCGATTCTATAATATTGTCAGATTTCACATTAGAGCTTGTGTATGTATTGATAACTAGGATATGACACCGCGGGTTAATTATTTGATTTTTTAAAATCATTTTGTAAACTGATGAATTTGTTGTGTATAATATTATTTGTTGTATAACGCGGATCACATGCGTTGTAACTAAAAAATAAAAAATTTAAGTTGTATTTATTTTGTTTAGTGTTTAAGATTGTATAATTGTATTTTGATTTGTTAATTCTAGGATTTCACCCGTGGTATATTGTCCCGTATTAATATCGACCCAAACCCGTCTCACCATATATTCCCGTCCTGTGAAATTAAACATCATTTTGTTATTTTTTTAATAACACTTTTATTTAAAAGACATATAATTCGAGTCAATTTAAAAGTTTGCTTTCAAATGGTTTCCATAATATATATATTTTCAAATTAGTGTGTGTTTTTGGACCAACCCATAAAAACAATTTATAATTTTATCTTAAAATACTAAATAATTGTATTTTGATTTGTTAATTTTAGGATTTCACCCGTGGTATACGGTCCCGTTTTGGATAATTGTAGAAATTAAGGAAAGATCCGAATGATTTAATTCCGGGTCAGAAAAAAAAACGACCTGATTAAATGCGCATATTTGTTCTTCAAAAATGTTAATATATATTACACACATACTTTTTTTCTTCGATTAAGTAATATATGTCCGTTTCAAAAAAGTTGAATCATACGATATGCAGAAAAAAATCTAAGGTTTTATTAACTACATATATTTTATAATAATTCAAAATAATATAAATATAAGATAAAATAAACGTGAAATGAGAATCATATATTTATGTATAAATTAGGTTGAGATGTTTTAGGAAATTAGCTCAAATTTGTTATATTAGCATTAAGTCATCATATTTGATTTCCTTATCTATAAAAATCGTAAATAATATACCATAAATAAAGAGTTTAGATATAGTAATTAGTTGAGAATATATATATATATATATATATATATATATATATATTAGATTTTATTAATTAATTTCGTTTTTAAATTTTGCCAAAATTTAAGGAAAGATTAGATTTCCGAGTCAAAATTGAAACAAAATCCGACCCGGTTAGGATTTCTTAAAAGTGTTGCAAAAATGTATAGTAGACTAGGATATTACCCGCGGTACACCGCGGGTTAATTATTTGAATTTTTTTAATTTTTTTTATAAATTGATAAATTTGTTGTGTATAATATTTTTTGTTGTACACCGTGGGTCACATGCGTTTTATCTAGAAAATTGAAATTTTAAGTAGTATTTGTTTGGTTTAGTGTTTAAGATTGTATAATTGTATTTTGATTTGTTAATTCTAATATTTCACCCTTGGTATATTGTTCCGTATTAATATCGACCCAAACCTGTCATACCATATAATCCCGTCCTGTGAAATTAAACATTATTTTGTTATTTTTTAATAACACTTTTATTTAAAAGATATACAGTTCGAGTCAATTTAAAAGTTTGCTTTCAAATGGTTTCTATAATATATAATGTTTTTAATTAGCGTGTGTTTTTGGACCAACCGGTAAAAATAATTTATAATTGTATCTTAAAATACTAAATAATTTTATTTTGATTTGTTAAGTTTAGGATTTCACCCATGGTATAATGTCCCGTTTTAGATAATTGTAGAAATTAAGGAAAGATCTGAATGATTCAATTTCGGGTCAGAATAAAAAAATGACCTGATTAAACGCGCAATTTGTTCTTCAAAAATGTTATTATAGATTACACACATACTTTTTTTCTTCATCGATTGAGTAATATATGTCCGTTTTAAAAAATTTGAATCATAACATATGCAGAAAAAAACACTAAAATTTATTAACTATATATATTTTATAATAATTTAAAATAATATAAATATACGATCAAATAAAAGTGAAATGAGAATCATATATTTATGTTTAAATTAGGTAGAGAAGTTTTAGGAAATTAGCTCAAATTTGTTATATTAGCATTAAATCATCATATTTGATTTCCTTATCTATAAAAATCGTAAAAAATATACCATAACTAAAGAGTTTAGATATAGTAATTAGTTGAAAAATATATATATTTTTGATTTTATTAATTAATTTCGTTTTTAAAATTTACCACAATTTAAGGAAAGATCCGATTGAAGATTTCTGGGTCAAAATTGAAACAAAATCGACCCGATTAGCTTTTCTTAAAAGTGTTGCAAAAATGTATAGTAGACTAAGATATGACCCGCGGTGTACCGCGGGTTAACTATTTGATTTTTTTATTATTTTATAAACTGATGAATTTGTTGTGTATAATATTTTTCGTTGTACACCGCGGATCACATGCGTTGTAACTAAAAAATAAAAAAATTAACTTGTATTTATGTTTTGTGTTTAAGATTGTATGATTGTATTTTGATTTGTTAATTCTAAGATTTCACCCATGGTATATTATCCCGTATTAATATCGACCCAAACCCGTCCACCATATAGTCCCGTCCTCTGAAATTAAACATTATTTTGTTTTTTTTTTTTTTACTTATTTTGAAAGACATATAATTCGAGTCAATTTAAAAGTTTGCTTTCAAATGGATTCCATAATATATATAAATTAGTGTGTGTTTTAGGACCAACCCGTAAAAACAATTTATAATTGTATCTTAAAATACTAAATAATTGTATTTTGATTTGATAATTTTAGGATTTCACCCGTGGTATACTGTCCCGTTTTAGATAATTGTAGAAATTAAGGAAAGATCCGAATGACTCAATTTTGGGTCAGAATTAAAAAAAAACGACCTGATTATATGCGCAATTTTTTCTTCAAAAATATTAATATAGATTACACACATACTTTTTTTCTTCATCGATTGAGTATTATATGTCCGTTTAAAAAATTTTGAATCATAACATATGCAGAAAAAAAACTAAAATTTATTAACTATATATTTTTATAATAATTCAAAATAATATAAATATAAGATCAAATAAAAGTGAAATGAGAATCATATATTTATGTTTAAATTAGATAGAGAGGTTTTAGGAAATTAGGTCAAATTTGTTATATTAGCATTAAATCATCATATTTGATTTCTTTATCTATAAAAATCGTAAAGAATATACAATAAGTAAAGAGTTTAAATATAGTAATTAGTTGAGAAAATATATATATTTTAGATTTTGTTAATTAATTTTGTTTTTGAATTTTGCCAAAATTTAAGGAAAGATCCGATTGAAGATTTCTGGGTCAAAAGCAGAAAAAAAACCCGACCCGATTAGAAAAGCAAAAATGTATAGATTGTATATGTTGGTTAAAAATGTTTAATTTTTGATGCATCATTTGTTTCTAAATAAAATACACAAACAAACAAAGTTTTAAACAATGCAAGCCCAATAAACCAAACCGAAGCCTATATATGCCAAGACAACAAAACCCAATTTGATTAAATTTTTTTATTATATTTTAATATTTTGTAAAAGAAATTAAAAGGAAAAGACATACTTGGAATAGAACAAAAAAAAACAACGTTTACGTGAGAAAAAAAAAATCGATGGCTGGTACAACAAATCGAGGAAATTGTCGATTTCTCTCCGAGCCAATTCAAGATGGATTCAGATGATCAATTTTTATTTTCTTTTCCGATCATGTAATCAAATCTACAAGATGGCCAATGAACATGCTCCGATTTGAAACATGTTTTTTCTAAATCCCTTGGTAAGATCTTCTCCTTCGTCTCAGATTCCATTTTCAAATTTAGGGTTCTTAATTTTCTGCTTATCGATCCTTCAAAGTCTTGAACTCCGATTTCGTTTCACAAAAAATTGATCAACACCATCAGCTCATAGACTTTGCCGATTACGACGATCCCAGATCCGATAAATTGGGTTTCTGTGTAAAAGCTAAAAGACGTGGAATCGATTTCTTATCTTTTGTAGATTTAGATTTCTTCGATTTGAAATCAAAATTAACTGTATCTAGAGCTAGATTGATTTAGGCAATCAAGAAAGAACTTGTTGCATCTCTTAATATCGAGTTATGGTTCAGATTGTGAAACCATGGATCAAGTTTAGTGATGCAGAAAAAAAAAACATAAACTTAGGGGGTGTTATTCACTCATGGAATTAAAGTCAATTCTTAAAGGTTTAGATTTGATTTCTGATATTGTTTTTAACAATCTGTTTGTGTGGAGTTCAAAATCTCTGCAGTATATCTTGGATTAGGCATGTCAATTAGGGCCAAAGCCCGCGGGCTGGCCCGGCCCAGCCATGAAAAACAGCGGGCTCGGGCTTAAAAATATATGTCCAGATAAAAATCGGGCCTTTCGGGCTAAGCCCGTTGGGCTAAAGAGTTTTTAGGGCTTAGCCCGGCCGGGCTCGGACCGGCCCGAAAAGCCCTTAAAAAGAGATTTTAACTTTTTTTTTTGTTAATATTATTGTTGAATTAAGAGATTTGTTTTAAAATTTTTTTTAATAGAGTTAAAAACCCTAAACCTAGTTTTCTAATTGTGTCTTACTATAAGTGTTCTGATTTTACATTTTATTTAGTGTGGGTTTAAACAATTTATTTGGATTATTTATTTGATTTTAAATTTTTTTAAAACTAAATTGGCTTTAGTTGGTTATTTAAGTTTCGTTTGACTCGTTTTATACATAGATTCGTTTTTTTTAAGAGATATTATAAATTAGAAGGGTTTATTTGTCTCGAAAGAAAAGCCCAAAAAAGCCCGTAAAAGCCCTGTAGCCCGGTTAGGGCCGGGCCGGGCTTCAAAATCTAGGCTCGGAATTTTTACGGGCCGGGCCGGGCCGGGCTCAAACATATGCGGGTTTTGAGGGCTTCGGGCCGGGCCGGGCCGGGCTAGCCCGATTGACATGCCTATCTTGGATTATGATTCTAATAATTTACTCATGAAACTCCAAAGATGTTTCATTTCAAATGATTTGATATACAAAGATTTTACAAGTCTTTTAGTTTTGAATAACACTGGATTTTAATGAAGCATTTTAAATTTTAGTTGAATAACACCAAACTTTAAAATCTATTAGAGTTAGATTTAAAATCATTAGGTTAATAACACTGGATTAGTGTTGGATTTCAATTCAATTAAAATCCATCATTGAATAACACCACCTTAGGTTCTTTAAATCTGCAAACGATGCAATAATCCGAAACAATAAGATTTTGCTAACTGATATAGTATATAAATATAAGAGTTCATTATCATCTTGGGTACATAATTCATATAGTCAGACTTGAATATAAAACTAACAATTGTTTTGCATTATAGGTGATTACTGCCACGGATATACATATTAACTCACGTACCGGCACTAATTTCTTATCTCCCAAGAGCAGACAAAGGTTAGTACTTTAACATTAACCATCTAGATAGATTTAACATTGTTGTTTGGATCTTATATGAGCATAATGAAAATAGAATTCTAAAAAAAGAAAATGAACAAAACATGAAAGTATTCTAGTGTCAACAATTGGAAAAAATTATCATTTAGATGGTAATCCATTGTATCACTTCTAATCCTTGGAATCGTTGTACCATCAATGATCCATCTTGACCTTAAGACCAAGCAGCTTCTTTGAGTCGACCTTCTTCTCCGTAATTTTCACATCTTCCTTCTCCTCACCATCCCCATCATTTTGTATTGTTTTCATGTATGCAGGATCCTCAATTGAAACACGCCATGCAAACTTGTAAGGTAAAACATCTCTATAGATATGCAAAAGAAATATTTTGCTAAATAAAAATTCAGAGGGATCGTTTATAATGAGGAAAATTGTGGCTGTGGAAATTGTTGGGTAGGAGATGGTTATTTATAGAGGAGATTCTTAGTCTCAAGGTTTTGGTAGCGTCGGTTTCAGGATATCTTGGAGAGCAAGCCGAAAAATCATAGATACAAATCAAAATTAGAATGATCCATGCATGTTTAAGGGAAGATTGCGAAATTATTATATAACAAAAACAATATTCTTGTTAATAGAATGTTCTAGATGTTTTGGTTTAGGCAATATTCTGATATTTGAATATCTTGAGAATATGCTTGTTGTTAGTTTACAAATCTAAACAAAATCAAAGCGCAATTGTTAATGTGGTTTCCATTTTTGTAGGAAAATCTTGCCAAAAGATATACTATTAACGATTGACGAAAATTAAGGAAATTCCAAACTCAAGATTTGCGGTCTACCACAGAGAATTTTTTTTAGGAAAGTCTCAATTAATTGGGAAGTTGCAAAAGTGGAAAACGATAATATTTCCCCGAGATCCTTGCAATTATTTTTGGGAAGTCTCATTTTATGGATCCGTAATCAAAATTTGTGGGTCATTAGTCGGGTCAAAATCAAAAATCCGGGTCAAAATCTTTAAAAATACCCGACCCGATTGGCTTTGAGCAAATTTGTACTTCAAAAATGTTAAGTAGATATATTGATGTCAATGGGTTATGTTGAGTTGGTTTCGTTTTTTCAGAAAAAATCGAAGAATGTGCTAAATATAAGTTTGATTCTATAATACTGTCAGATCTCACCTTAGAGCTTGTGTATGTATTGATAAATGTCTACTCGTGTATTATAAGGGAAAGTCTCCCAAGTCAATAATAAGTCGGGTAACTATTACTCCCTCCGTTTCGTTTTAGTTGTCGTTTAAGGTTTTTGCACACAAATTAAGAAAATCATTAAATTTTTTGTTTTACCCTTTATTAATATATTTTATAATTTTTTCATTGGTCAAAACATTAAAACATTAATGACAAAACATTAATTTTCACCAAACATTTGCATTGAAAATCTAAAACGACAACTATTATGAAACAAAATTTTAATCCTAAAACGACAACTAAACTGAAACGGAGGGAGTATATTCTAAAGTTTACATAGTGAGTTGGGAAACAGGGGTTCGTTGATGTAAGTTTGCAAATTCGAGCAATTACATATGAACAATGCGATCAATATTGAACTGTGAACTCCATGATTGTCTAATGGATTTGGGCCTGTATCTCACTAAACATTCGTTCAAAGGTGACATTCACATGTATAGTAAAGTGAAACATGATATGTTGCAGCTATCGAAATCATTGAGCCACTTCTAGAGATGATAACTCTTGTCGAGAATACGGGTGGGAGGCTTAAGAAGGTCATAAATTTACTATAATACTAATATACTAGATTATAACATGACTTGATCAAATTGATCCCTGACTGCAAGATTTGTTTTCTGGATGTTATGTTTTAAGTTCGTGATACGACAAAATTGATTGGTCCAAGTTTTGAAAATACACTTAAATTGGACTTCTTAGTAGTAACATGTTATGATAAGTGAGTTAAACAAAAAAGTCAAATCCAGCAAAAACAATGATGTTCTTGTTCTTCTCATTATCATATTTGTCGTATGGTTATCTGCACTATAAAGCTGCACAGAACAAAAGAGCATATCATCAGTGGAACAATGCTAAATAACAATACATGAAAACCAAATATTCAGAAAGAGATGTGTCTTCAACAGATTTTGATTTTGAAGTACTTAATTGAATGGTACTCTTAGCATGCAGAGCAGGACGAATGAAATCAGCATTGAATCCTTCGACAACATGTGTTATTGTCTTATTGATCTACATGAAAGAGCAGACCAGACTACTTCCTTTGAGGTGTTCATTTGACGTTGATTATTAGAAGAACCAGAGATATAGCTTCTACGAAACAATCATATCTCAGTCTCGCACATAAAAAAATGGATGGTAAATTCAAATCAAATACATGCACTTCCATACGAGTAGAAACATTTGTCCAGGTTGACAAAGTAGTGGGAACATATAATTGCTTGGACGACAAATACATGAGAAATGGCGTAATCTCGGAGGAAACCAATGTCTTTGCCATTGGAATGTTTATGATACTAAAGATTCTAACCGGAAAAGAAAGCTTTTTGGATTTTTATCTAGAAGAAAAAGAACAAGGTGAGGGTGAAGATTATGGTACTGATTATGAATTTGAAAGTAAGATGAGAAGACGTCTTCAAAATTGGCTGCCAAAATTAAAGGAAGTCCCACGAATGGATGAGATCGAAGATCCAAAGATGATAGAAAAGATGGGTCAAATTTCAGAACAAGAGCTTTGTCAAATGGAAGCTTTCTTGATGCTCTCACTGAGATGCATGATTTCTCTCATGGCCTTTTTAACTACTTGACTTCCATTAAATTTACAAACAAATTCAAACAACAAAAATACAAATTGACAAACACGTGGTGGCACAGATAAAAAATAATCAAAACAAGAATGATGCTCAATATCTTTATTCTTGAGAGGTCATGAAGCCTCTAGTTAACAAAGATGCTATCAAGTTCAAGGATATTTTAATTCTCATTTGTTGAGTACAAAAACACCGACCTAGGATTAAAATTAAAGGTTACATAACCAAATGATGACAAGATGGTTCTACATGAAGATCTGTTGAATCCTCATCTCTTAGCAGCTGCAGCTACAACAACATAAGCTAATAACAATCAGATTTGAATCTTATAACTCACTTCTAAGACGTATATCTTCCTAAACCTCGTTGATATTTCGACATAAATTCCGAATTCAGTTAATTCCGCGTGACTTATAAGTTACAACCAAATAATATAAATCCACATCTGCGAAGATAGCCAAACAAATATATAAAATGTATCCTCGTGTGATCATAAGATTTAAAGACTGCTAGGTAAAAAAAGAAATTTGTTCATCGTAATTGGGCTGTGGTCTACCTTTGATTGCTTTGGGAGAAGTAAAAGTGGAATCATCTTCTCCTGGCAGCTGGTTGCATTTGTGCACCTCCCGCCTGTCCACCCGCAGGTTCTTCAGCCATGTTTGATGCTTGTGTTACGGCGTTCATCACTACGAGTCCCAGCGGTATCAAATACATCCACTGCGTATCATATGAAATTTACATCAAGACCTAAAACAAAATAAAAATCATCAAAAGATCTTTATTGTATTACTCACATATTTTGCCCAAAATGATCTCTCTGGTGGCGGTTCAACTTCTCCCTCTACATTCTCACCGCCTAGAATCTCCTCAGTGAATATTGGAGTTCTGTGAAACAGTCAGGTAAGGATAAGCTAAAATTTTAGTTATTGGGCTAAGCGGTGGAAGCAAACTGTTTATTGATATAACTTGATGAACTGACAAAAAAATTCATGCTATATAGAACACATGTAGGATATAGATGTGCAGGCTAATGCAAAATAAAGCCATTTGATTCAAAAAACGCAACAATTGTTCTACCTTGGCGCCTGCTCACTGCTTTTCAGGATGGTGTGCGAGTTGAACGACCATTTTGCTGGCTACAGTAAGCAAAAAAAGAGAAACATAGATTAGATAGCATAGATAATCAAAGTCAGAAGCTCTTACGAAAATGTAACCTTCTTCCATCATAATTATAAGGTTTCGGAGTTCAAGTAGACAAGAGATGTAATAGAACCCAAGGTTGGATTCTATCGGAATGTATCACTATTAGGGACACTTAGAGAGACCAGCAAATCACCTACTTTGTTTATTAGAGGAAACAGTTAGCTATAATCAATCCAAACCAAAAGACTACACTTCCATGGAAGGACGCTTACCCTCGTATATAGGGGGCACAAGCAGACAGAAAGGGATTTAGAATGTGCGGAAAGTCAATTAGGGACGCACAAACAAACTCACAAAACATGGAAAGTAGACACCCAACACTCCTCACTCCAAACCACACCCCAATGTCACACAATTATGTAATGTTTATTATGTAATGTTTACAATGATCCTAAGACCATACTCTCACATGTCTTATCTTCTAATGGTATTTCCTCACAAAAATTTCTGCGAATCTATCAACATATTACAGAACTCAAAATTTATTAAATCACAGAAAATATTGGTGAATGGAAAGATAATGACTCAATTACATCATCTGCATTCATAATTTTATCAGTATACCAGAATCCAGACCGAAGGCAAGAAAGGATCAGTCCATGTCCTATTTATCTCAGTTAGAGTGTAAAATAAAAAGAGAAGCTGGGATAATAGAGTTCACTTACAAGTTTCAACTGTCGAGGATATTGACACGCCCCAGGAGAACCATAACTAACTGCCAAGATGTTGGCACCTTCCTGCAAGCGGAGACAGTATAGCAATTAGCAAGTAAACTAACCGAGCCGAACACAGTATCGAACTATATTCCTAGTCCCATCTTTCTCTGTAATACTCTCACGTAGTAGTTAAAATGCCAAGGCGCAAAATAAACTTTGAGCTCAACAAACATTTATACCAAAAAAGGGCATTACCATGTGTATAATGAAATGCTCATCCAAGCCATCCCGTGGTAGACATCTCTGCAATCAAACAAGTATAATGTTTTATAACAGACACATAGCCTGACGGAAAAGTGGGAAAAGGCAAGAAGGGTGTCTAAACGAGTGTTGTATTTGTCAGTCTAGCCTAGAAACAAATTTGTAAGTGTTTTACAGAACGACTAACCATTTCATACCGATCCAATTATACAAACAAGCTCTCATATTTCGAAAGAGTATAAATAAATTAGATTATTACTAGAAAGCTGTAGCCTACTAGGAGTTCAATAAGTGAAACTAAATAAACAAATCTTTCAGCCAGCCACCATGTTTACAAAGAGTCTTTTATATAGACTAAAACAAAGCCTGTAATTTACAGCTCCAGACATGCCAAAGCACTAGCAAACAATCAAAGAAAAATCAAAAAAGAAATGATATAGACTTACAGCTCTCACTGATGCAATCACAAACTCTCTCCCTGGTGGACTGACCACATTAGATGGAAGTCGAATCCGATAAAAGTCATCTCCTTTCAGCAGATTCTACAAATAAATTCCAACAAAAAGCATTACATCTCTCCATTCCAAGGAAATTAGAGAAACAACTGATACAACAATAACATTAGAACATTACCTTGAATGCATCTTTCTCTTCAGCAGAAAAATCATTCCTAGAGAATCGCAGCTTCGTTAATGTCTGCATCCACACAAGATCAAATCTAGTTAATTACAATTTAATATCAGATAATTTAACAATCTTAATTAGATCAATTCACTTCATAGCAAAGCCAATTCCAGAATTTGCAGATTAAACTTGATAAGATCGAAGTAACATGAATAGATGCGATCCAAAAACCTAACATCAATAAACCGAATCTCGATACCTTTCCGCCATGACTCCAGGTTTTGAGACGAGCAGAGAAAGTACCGGCGGGGGAGAAATCAGAGTCACCGAAAGCATGTTCGAGAGTGAATTGGACTTTTGAATCCAAATCGGTAGGATCTGAGTATCTTCTCCGGATAGTTGGAGTCTGTTGTTGCTGCTGCGGCGAAGAAGAAGAAGAAGATGTGTGAAGATCGGTGGAGCGGGGTTTTGCTCCTTCTAGACCAAATTCATCGTCGTCAACGAGGAGTTCGTCTGATTGGAAAGCGATGGATGAGGAGAAGATGAGAAAGGAAAGGAAGAAGATAAGTGTGAGCTTCGCCATTGTTGCTGGCGATTGAGGATTTTTTTGTTTGTGTGTAGATCAGCAGGGTAGTTGTGCGAGGGTCGCTGAGTCCGATATATCGATCGAGTTTTGCAAGTTTTTGAGTCTTTAAGGAAACTGAATTAATAAATAGAAGAAGAAGAAAAAAAAAGCTTTATCCCAAATATTGTAAAAGAAAAAAAATGAGATATATTGTTCTTATTCTAAATTTTGTTTTATTGTTTTAGTATTTTGTTCGATAGATTTATTTGTTATACAATTTTGTTCTAGGCTTTCCATGATGACCATCGTCTCCGTCGTATTCGGAAGTGTTTTATGAGATTCTGTTTTTTGATCTTTATTTGTCGGGTTATGAAGTCTTAGTTAATTGGTTTCGAGAAATCATCTCTTATGATGGAAAAAAACAGATGTTATCGATAAGGTGGGCATGGGCAGTAATGATAAATCGGATTCACAGTTTCTTCTAAAGAAAATGTCTTCTTTGGTACTTGTGTCAAGTGTTTTTCTTCGAATTTTAAGTTTGTGTGCTTCCTTAGTTTTTTTTTTCGATTACTTTCGATTTCGGCTTTAAAATTTCTTGTTTGTAATGTGTTTATGTTTCCTTACATAGATCTTAGTCTTCGAAAAATATTCATGTTTTCCTCCGTCTTAGTTTCTGAGAACTTTTCTTTCGTCCGACAAGTTACAAAAGTCTAAATTTTTTGTGTGTTTACTTCTCGACAATATATATATACTAGATCATCACCCGTACTACAGTACGAATTAAATTTTATTTATTACAAAATTTATATATTATATATTTTAGAATAAAGTTGTGATATATTATAATAGTAATTGAAAAAATATAATTAGATTTTTGTCAGTCCCTATATATAATAGGGAAATTGTTAATAATGCCACTTTTTCAATGCCACTTTTCAAAAATACCCCTTTTTTAAAACCTTATAAAAAATGCTCTTAAAAATATAAGATTTACCCAAATATGTATGTAATATTATTAAAACATACACAAACTACATTTCTATGTATCTAAAATCTTATAAATACTTTATAAATACCTTATAAATGCATTTTAAATACCTTTAAAAACCTTTAAAATATCTTGTAAAACCTTTGAAAAACCTTAAAAATCCTTTAAAATAACTTGTAAAACCTTTAAAAACACCTTATAAAACCTTATAAATACTTGGATCGAGTCTTCAAGTAGTAGTTACAATCCATAAGTACCTTATAAACCTAATAAAACTTTATAAAAATTTCAGATTTAAAAAGGGGCATTTTTGAAAATGGACATCTAAAAAGGGCATTTTTGAAAAGGGGCATGAGAAAAGGGGTATTTTTGCTAATCCCCCTATATAATATTAGAATGAATATATATATATTTTTTAATTATACTCAATTATGGATATATTTTTTTAAGATATGAAAACGGAAAATAAAATTATTTTAGTAAATTAATATGGTCTGAACAATAAATTAATATGGTCTGAACAATGAGTTAATTTATATTAACAACCACAAAATGAGATTGCATATAATTCAGTTAGATGAAAAATCAAAATATTATAAATGAATCACTTCTAAAACGTAGATTATTTTTAATTAGTTAAGAAAGTTAGCTATTATTTTGAATTAATTTAGGAAATTCTTTTTTCAATTTCTAATTCTTTGGTTGTTGAAATAGAGATTTGTTTGAGGTAACTACGGAATTTACCAATTATTCGCGTAATCGAATATGTTATGAACATATATTTAGTATATAGTACACCAAATTCAACCCGTGCGTTGAGTCTATATTTTTATTTTAGAATCCTAATGAAAATATTGCGTGCACAATCTATTATTCGTTATTTCCAAAATTGTTTGCACAATCAAATTTTCAAATATTTTGTGGTGTCAACCTTATTTAATCTATCTGATCATATAATCTTAACATGCCGTCTATTATAAGGATCATAATTTTATATCATATAATATATTACATTTAACCCTCCGCCTACTATAACTATTTTAAATATATTTTTTTAGAAAATCAAATTAAAGTATTTATAATTTTTTTTTATCTTTTTAATCTATTAAATATTTATGATATTCATTAAAATATTAAATTAAACTATTTTTAAATGTTCCAAATTAAAATCTTTAAAAATATTTCTTGTAGTATATAAAATTATGAATTTCAAAAAAAAATTATATGAAATTAAATAGAAATATTAAAACAGTTATAAATATCATAACTCATTTGTTAATATAATATATTATATTTAACCCACTGCCTATTATAAATATGTTTTAAAAAAAATCAAATTAGAGTATTTATTGATGATATTCTTTAAATATTGATGATATTCTTGAAAAATATCAAGCAAAACTAATTTTATATGTTGCAAATTAAAATATTTAAAAATCTTATTGTAGTATATAAAATAATACATTTCAAAAAAGAAATGTATAAAATTAAATATAAATATTCAAATTCTGACCCGTTACTCAGTCGAAATTTTTGTTGAACTTATTTTTGGTTAAAAGAAATATATAACTCAAATGTGAATTTTTGACCCGTTAAATTTTTTTCTTCATAGATTTAACAATTTATATTCGTTTTTAAAAATTTAAATCTTGACATATGCAGAAATGTTTTTTGTTATATGGATGATATGATGATTTATTTGTTTCTTAAAAATAGAATCATATAAAGATGAGAGGTGAAGTATAAATGTATAATGATTAATAACAATTTAATATGGTAAGTTAGATATCAAATCTTCTATGTTCATTTTGATTGGTCATTCTTTTTTTTAAGTTAATAATATATTTTCGTTTTTAATAATTAAATTTCATAAATTAGTATTTGACTTGTTTATCCTTAATGAGCTAAATTAATTTACTCTTTATATTTTTATCTCTAATGACATTCTAAAGTAATAACTTACAAAGAAGAAGGTTATTAAAGGGTAACTATAAATTATACTCCCCAAATAATAGTATAGGATATAGGGGTGAGCACACAACTACAAGATCTCACCTAAAACAACCCGATAACAATACTTTCTTAACAAAAAAAAATCTAACCCCAATATACATATTTATCTAGAGGAATATATGTAAACCGGCTCCGAGTATCAAGGAGTAAGATACTCCTACATAAACAGTAGGAGAATTAACCAAACCAAAGCATGACAATATTGACCAGGTGGAATCAAACGATAACTATGATTACATGGATTTAGCTGCTTTTTACTTATGACACATTCAAATAAATTTTATTGACACTAAAAGCAGGCCCGGCTTTTGGGGTGTGTTGAGTGTGCAAGAGAACAGGGTTCTATTTTTGTATTTATTTTTTCTTGGTATTTTAGGGTCCAAAATATTCAAATAATTACAAAATAGAGTCTAAGTTTTAAATGTTAAACATTTAGGCCATTATATAAAAAAAATTTGAAACATAGCACAGGGCCCAATAATATTTTGAGTCGGCCCTGACTAAAAGCATAATAATATTCTAGCGATAATAAACCTATATAAACTATAATTATTAAATAAAATAAATCAAACGATAGAAGCATGGTTCACTAAGCGACAACCGATCAAACAAACCGATAAACCATAAACTATATACCGATCGAATATAAAGCATGTGGTGACTTATCTTTCAGAATGAAACGTATGTTTAGAGGGATCAGAGCTCAAAACCGAAGATGGAGTTGAGATGTTAGAAAACGGGTAGGATTTTGATAGAAATTTATTTTTAACTCAAGCGGCTAGGTGTCGATAACGTGTTGTGAACAAATAGGTTTAAGAATTTGTTTTCTTGTTATTGATAGATTCCATAAGATACACGATATATATATAGGAATTAAACATTAGATTTTATGTTAGAGATCACATATTCTATAACCTTCTAGACTCTACTAATGGACCTATAATGGACATCCATACAACTACAACATTATTCTTTTTTTTTTTTGATCAACCAATTACAACATTATTCATGTAAAAAGACTATATTATTATTATCTTTATGTATTATATGATGATTATAAAGCAATTAAATATCAAATAAAATGATTAAGAATCATAATTTTAAATGTTAATAAAATCTTTTAAATATATAGATTATTAATTGTGAAATATTATATATGCTGATTTTATAATTAATGTTAAAATCTTTTAATTGTATTTGGTTGTATGAATAGTAAAAATTTAATGGTAAGGATTGTTTGAATATAAGAATATAAATATTTTTCTTTTAATAATATAAATATTTTGTATATAAGTTGGGTAATGTGGACAAATTAAATGGCTAAAATATTTGACTATTTACAAGTTTTGAAATTTTCGGTATTTCTTCTTTTTTTACTAGGCTAGCAAACGCGCTTGAGGTGCTCACAACGTCAAACCAACTATCCTCATCCTTGGACCGTCTCAACTACCAAAGATTCAGAAAGAACCTCAACAACTTCCTTGTTTAAAATTGTAATTTTTACAGTCACATTCTTTACTAATCAGTTATAAAAGTTATACAATCAAAGTATTTAAAGCAAAAGTTTCTACAGCGAAAGCTTTTACAGTCAAAGTCTCTACAGCGATAATTAAAAGTCGTTACCAATCGGCCCCTAGGTGACCGAATTTTAGAACGTATTTGATTGTTTGGGTTGTAAAACGATTTACTTGGTAGAAGTGGTTTTTTTCGTTTGTAACAATTAAATTTTACTTTAACAAATCCTAACTCAAGAATAATGTGATCATCTCTTATATGAATATAAAAGATGTAGTTTAGTAAAAAAGTACTGAATACACAAAATTATGTGAGCAGTCCATAAAACAATATGTACGATAGTCATAATGTTAAAAAATACGTTTTCATTGAAGCCATTGGGTCAAAAAATTTCTTTTGGTTAAAAAGGCTTTGCATTTAGTCAAGTTACAATTTATTTTAGAAATCCTCTTTGACAACTTATAAATTTGTTACAATTTACAAGTTATACTAGAGTTGTATAGTGTATATTGTTTGTCTATAAGATCATAGAAGTTTTTCGACAGTTGTATATTGGTTGTCTATAAGATCATAGTGTATATTGTATTGTTACATTTTTTTAGTGTCATAAATAGTCAACAGTTGTTTTTAAAAAAAAAAAAATTATCATTTCTATTTTTTTAATCATGAATTTGATATTAAAAAAAAAATTGGGTTATGTTTTGCTTATTTTTCTTCTTATGTTTTGCTTAAATATATATATAATAATATATCTATAAAACAGCCACTTCCATCGAAATCGAAAACTAGAGAAAAATTGAAAGGCTAATTTTATCACATTTAAATCTATTACTTTTGGCATTTTAGAAAAAAACAAGAAAAATTTGCACTTCTAATTCTTTCAATGATTAAATAATTTACATCACCTTTATCAGGATTATCTGAATCTAGTTATTAAGTGCCTTAGAGGCCTACTTTCATACATAACATGTGATGTAAATAATCTTGTATACATTTTTTTATATATAATCTGATATACTTTTAGTGGACACAACAATATGCAATCGCATATGTGGATAACCAACCACACATTTACGGAACCAAAGCTACGATTATTGTATGGGATCCCGTAGTCGAATCACCGGACAACTTCAGTTTAGCTCAGGAAATAACGAGACCAACGATCTCAACACGATCGAGGCGGGTTGGCAAGTAAGTTCTAAACATTAACAATTGCATTTAATTTTTTCCATGTTACTACTTCATCAAAACATTATCAGAATTATGTACGCAAATGACTAACCATAAAATCATATTATTCATGATTTAGGTTTTCCCCAACAGGTATGGTGACCACCCACCAAGACTTTTTACGTATTGGACGGTATGTTTGATCTCCCTATCAATTTCATCTTTCGATTTTGATTTTATAATATTATCAAGTATCAAAAGTACACATGGCCCATCATATTAATAACATTTTTTTAGTGTCGTAATTACTCAATAGTTGTTCTTTTTTTTTGTTTTAAATTTATCATTTCTATTTTTTTTAAATCATGATTTGATATTAAAAGAAAATTGTATTACTTTTTTTTTTGTTAAGTTTTGCTTAATTTTTGCTTCTTTTTCTTCTTAGATTTTGCTTAAATATATATAAATAAACCAGCCACTTCCATAAAAATCGAAACTAGAGAAAATTTTGAAAGGCTGATTTTAAATATTTAAATCTATTATTTTTGGTATTTTAGAAATAACAAAAAAAATGCACTTCTAAGTTTTTCAATGATTATATCACAGCTTTCAGAATTATCTGAATCTAGTTATAAGATTAGAACATACACAAATACGCAACCAATAGAAGACAATTATTCGGATTGCAACTCTCTAAAAAAAACATAAAATTAATGTTTTAGTTTTTAAAAAAATTAACGAAAAAGTTGTGATAAAAAGGCATAACCATTCACAAGTGCAAAAGGAATTTATTGGGATTGTTATTATTATTAGATTATTTGTATGTTATTTTTTCCTATATTCTTATGTTTTGCTACAAAAATTCTTAGATTTTGCTAATTAATGGTCAACTTTTTAAAATATATCAATAATTCATGCTCTATGTTTCACTTTATTTCAAAAATGCATCTTCATCAGATTTACTCTCTATCAATACCTCACTGTCTCTAGAGAACACCATTGTTTATCGGGGTAACGTGTTTGAACTGGGTATCTATAAACAAAGTTAACTCCCCTACATTGCCATATGGTATAAAAATTACCCTAAAGCTATAGTTTGGTTAGCTAATAAAGTATCTCGTTTTGAAGATAGTATAAATTCTTTGTTCATATAAAAATATCAAACGGAAGTTTAATTTTCTATGATAATTACGCGGACTAGACAATCTAGTCCACTGGCCTTCCTTCTAATGAAAGCAGAAGAGGTAGCCGCAAGTTCAAGCAATTCTTCTCTAAAATGGCAACCTTGTACTAAGAGACTCACTTAACATCATATTGTGGCAGAGCTTCGACCACCCTTTAAATACCTGGCTCCCGACGCTAAGATATGGTTGAACACACATTTCACCAGTTGGAAAAGTAGAACAGATCCATTAGCGAGTCAATATACTCTCAATATTGACCCTAGCAATGTTAGAAACAGAGATGATAGAATAGAGGTGAGATACCACATTGTTAGAAACAGATGTGTCGAACAGAGAACAGAGAACAAGAATAGTTTTGCTGAATGACACTTTATTCTCTGAATTTCAGATATCTCTGATTTGTCTCTGATAATTTTCTCAGAAATCATACTACATGCTTATATAAAAGAAAAAAAATGTAATTGCACCCATTAAACCCATGGATTCATTTATGTCCGACATTAATTCTTGTTTACCCCCAAATTAAATAGAAAACCAAAACTGGCAAATGTCTTAAGATCCCCCATTTATTCTTGTTTGAATCACATTTCAACAAGCAAAATAAATTCTCTCCTCATGGTTTGGAATGATTCTTTGGACGAAAACGAGTTGATATACTCTCAATATTGACCCTAGCACAAGAAATTCCCTCCTCATGGTTTCATTCTAAACATGTGGTTTCTTCATTGCATATAAATGCTGCATAATCTGGAAAAAAAAATAGTCTCAGAAGAAGAATGCACTTAATAGTTTTATGAAAATTCAACATGAGGTAAACAATCTTTCCAAGTTTTCAAGTTCTTATTAATCAATGCCCGCAAAAGAGTAGATAAGGTTCTATTAACTACTTATGTTTGTCCATCAATTAGAGTGTTACATGTAGTAGAGAATAAGAGCTTAGTTCCTAGTTTAGACCATAGAGTTTTCCAAAAGTAACTTAGAAACTTAGTGTCCCTGTCCGAAACTATAGTCCTAGGCATGCCATCCAAATGGACTACTTCATTAAATAACATATTAGCAATGTGCAATGCACCATCAGTTTAGTCACAAACAATGAAATGTGCCATTTTAAATAATCTATCAACAACCGCAAAAAAGGAAACTTTACCAATTCTTGTCTTAGGCAATCCAACTACAAAGTCGATAAATATATCATTCCAAGGATGCATAGGGATAGCTAAAGAGAGTGATCTCATAAATCTAAGGTTCAACCCTATTGCCTATTGGCCACACATGAGAAGGATGTTGAAAGAATTTGAGACAGATGCGTTACTTGCGTTAGTAACCACTTAATCAGTACTATTATTTATTTTTTAGTAAAAAATCAAGGGTTGGTATTTATACAAGTTACAGTAATGAATCGTGTTTTCAAATTCAGCATGTAGTTAAACTAGTTTACATTTCAATTTAACCGCGACATGATATTTTTCTTTTTTGATAGTCAACTCAACTATATATGTTAACTAGGTTATTTAGCCGCGATACTCGCGGCTTGTTTCATACTATGTTATATGTTTGCTTTTTATTTTATTTAGTTTTTTTACTTGAATTTAAAATTTAAAGAAAAATAAATAAATAAATGACAGTAAATTCAAATTTGATTTTTCTATAAAATTGAATTGTATTCATCTATATACAATGATATTTATGTTTTTCAAAAAATGATTAAGAGTATATTACTTCTTTTAATCAATACAATATTTGATTAAAAGTCATCTCCTCTTCACAGCCTCTTACAAAATTGACAAAAATGTAATATTGAAACACCATTAGTCGGATTATAAAAGAAATTGTTATAAAATTTATCAATATTATGAAATCTGGAATATGATGGTTAGTGATATGTGTATATTACCATTTACAAAAGACAACATATTTACGTTTTACAACTATTCAACTTTAACAATTATGTTTAAATGTCATTTATGAGTAAGTTAATTGTATGTATATCATAAAAGTTATGTTACATTTCAAATAATTCATTGTGTAGAATTCATTTTGTATTAATTGTATTTAAAGTATTGTTGCAATTTAGTGTGAGCATTAACAACATAATGATAATTATTAGTATGGAGGTTACAAAATATGAGAAAATACATAAAATATAATTATAATATATTATTATAGAAAAATCTTAAATTATTATATGCTAATGATGTGGATGACATTTGTTTCAATATAAATATGATTAAAAAATTTTTTAAAGACTCTTAAGATTTGACATCTTTCATTTGCTCATATTTTAGTGTTGTTTTTTTACTTTACTATTATTTATGTATGTAAGCATCAATAAACATATGTTATCTATTACTTTTACAAAATAAATTGTTGATATAAACTCACAGATAATTTGTTGATATAAATTCCCACATAATAGTTCAAATTCATATTATTTTGCAAGTGGGAAACTAAATTTATTTTTCTTATAAAAATCATATGAAATTCAATCTAATTAAAATCATCAAAGATCCAAGGATAACTTCTATCTTCTTTTTCTTTTTAATTTCACTCATCAATTTAAATTCTAGTGCTAGATTTTATACTAATGGTTTTATCTTTATATGATTTAATAAAATGATTTTTGTTTTCATTATAATTATTTTCTTGTATATTTCACTCTATTTAAGTATGAGTGTTAGGTTTCACTCTAATGATTTCATTCTAATTTTCTATTCTACCTAAATTTAATTTTCTTGAACCATATGATTCGTTTTTTTATTCTTAAGAACCAAATGTTTTTAAACAAAATTCTTTTTATTTTGAAAAATACTTAAACCTCAAATTTTAAATAAAATAAAAGTATAATGATTTTTATATAATTATCTATTGGATCACAAAAATTAAATATAATAATACATATATTAAAAATAAATTACAATATTTATTCGAGATAAGAAAAAGGTAAGATATATATATATATATTTAATAAATGTATTACAATAATTTATTTCATTAAATATTGCATAATTAAAAAAGTTACATGAATATATTAGAAAATAATCAAAAATCTAAAGTAGATAATGGAAATGGATTTTTTCAACTTCATTATCTTGTTGTGCTATGATTGGAATTGCTATATTTAACTCTCCATCACCAATAAACCTGAAAATTTTGTTATAACCATCAAAACTTTTAGTAAACATATGTGAATTTAAACTAAAAATATGAAAATTAAAGAATAAATAAGTATATTTTATTAGAGCTTTAGAAATATACAAAAATGAATACAATGTTAGATATATATATAATACATTCTAAAATATATTTAGAATCAAATTCGTGATTTTTAATCCATATAACAACATATAAAATAGACACATAAATATAGTAGAAGAAGATGAGAGAATGATTACTTTTAAGATGATTACCTAAAATAGACAATGAAGAAGCATTTTTCAAAAAAATAAAAATAATAATAATGTAAGAACACAAAACAAAAAAAATATGTAAGATTTGAGCTATAGGGGAAGGGTGAGAGGATGAGAGGATGAGAGAATGAGAAATGAGTATTTATAGGATGAAAATTTAGATAAGTTACAATTAAAAAAAATTATGGGAGTTACAATTTCAATTCAGGGTCATTTTGGAAACTACCTTGTTTTTGAGTTATAGTTTGAAAAATACCCTTTTCTATTTTTTTATTCCAATCTTTTATATATAAAATGACAATTTTATATTAATTTAAAAGCTATATTTTTAGTTAATCAAAACTAAATGCAAAATTTAGAGAAAAAAATAAACCAAATTCGAAATAATATTAGTTATAGTTACAAATATTTTTAACACAAAGATGATTTATTAATTTATATATTAAAAATTAAAAAGATAGTATCTAAAAATATTATAAAGTCTATCGCTTAATATTTGTCATGTTATATAGAGTAGAATACTCCAAGTACATTTTTTAACTCAACAAATCACCAAAAAAATTTAAAATTCAATGATTCTTTTTATTTTTTTTTGCAAAGTAAATGTGTTTTCAATAATAATGAATCATCAAAATTTGCAACATAACTAAAAGTTATGACTTAACAAAAATCATGACTTAACATCGGTAGAACGCTGCTAATCATTATTGTTTTATAAAAATATTTAGGATAATAAAATTTTGGAATTGTTAGTTATATAAAAACTTTATAAAAATTAATTATTTATATATTATCAATAATTTTTTTGATATTTAATATATAGATTTTTGATTAATTTTTATTAAGTTTAAATATTATTATTTTAGTAATTTTACATATTTAAAAATAGTTTTTAAAAGAAAAATAAGAAAAAGGTATTTTTCAAAGGTATAAACAAAAAGAGGGTATTTTTCAAAATTTACTCTTCAATTTATTATGTGTTGAATAAAATTGAGAGGACAAATATAATTAATGTATAATTTTAATGATTTCAGTTTTTATATTAAAGTGTGAGTTAAATGTGTTTTATTTATGATTTAGTTAAAAATAAAAAATTTTAAGTTACATTTCTAAATGGACAAATAAGAAGAGAGTGAAACCCTACTTTTATATGTATGATTATTATTTAACTAAAATTGTTTTATGTTTGCGGAAGCGAACGTAGGCTGGCCTGAATTGCTTCCGTACGTCCACTTCTTCTCTCATAGATGTTACTGGTTTCACTCTAGTGATAGTGACCATGTTATGCTCAAATCAGCATCCATATTTGGGGAATTGATCGTACTACGTAAATAGTTGGCGGTTTGTTCTTGCTTATCTTATATCACATATATTTGTTACCTAGTAATGTTTTCGCCATTTTGGTTTACTTAATTCAGGAAAGAAAAAAAAAGGATAGCGAAAGAAATCACTAGAGAGTCTTGGCACAAAACTATCCCGAGACGTCCAGTTCATATGGTTTGAAAGTTGAAACATGACTAGCAGGGCCGGCCCAAACTTTTTGGATGCCTAAAGCAAAAAAGATTTGGCCCATTAACAAAATCAGTCAAAAAAGCAAAAAAACAAATTTTACCATTTATGGGAATCGAACCAGAGACCTAGACATTAAAAATGTTCAGACAGACCACTAGACCACGGTAACATTTTAAAAAAATGATGCCCCTAAAACTACTTATTATTATTGCTGCCTAAAGCCCTTGCTTCAGCCATGGGCCGGCCCTTGCTTCATGGGCTTTAGCCATGGGCCGGCCCTGATGACTAGCAATATCAAGGATTTCTGGCACAACTGTGTTTGTGGCTAACCCAACTTTTGGTAACATCTCAAACCTCATTGTTAAGCTCTTTAAGTATCCAATGTGTTTGAAACAATGAACAAATTGAATTGCAATGTTGAGGGGGTACAGCTGATTAGACATACCTCATAGTTTCTGAAGACGATTGGCTACGAAAATATGGCAACATGTTTTTCTGGAAAGACAACTCAACATGGAAGACGAGCATTTCTATTTCAATTTTAATCGATCTTTCTTTTATGCCTTACTTGTTTACAAAAATGTCTTGACACACCAATTGGGTCTCCAGATCAACCACACACCTGTGATGAAAACCTAAATGTGAATGCAAATGCGAATGCTGCTTTAAATCCGCCGATACCTTAAGCCTCACATCTCCCGTTTCATATGCTCTTGGCTTTCTTTCTAGCTTCCGTATCTTCTTCAACAGCTCCTCAGTGTTGTTTTGTTTTATTTAGTTAGTACAAATTGAAATTTGGGATTGCAGGAATGGTAAATAGAGATTTTGTATCTAGTTAAGAGTATGATAGAGGGTTATGAGGGGAAAGAGCCTATAAAAAGTGTCCACTTGACACAACGTGAGTCAAAGTGTGAAACAACACTTTCAAAAGTGTCTGAATGTACATAAACCAACTATAAATGGGGATTAGATAGCTGGATATTTACTTAAAGGAGTACCCACACATGCTTGTTGTGTCTTTCTACAAGACACAAGGATAGTTTACAGCAGGAACGTAACCAAGTAACAACTCGGGAACAACCGATATCTAAAAGTCGTTAGCTTTCCTTCGCAGTTCGTTTAACTCATTCTCGATCTCCGAGTCTTTGAAAGGGTATCTCGTGCTTGCTGCAACGGTGCTTCTCCCTGGAGGAAGCTCTCCTTTCTGCTCCATATCATATAAACAGATGATAACTTTGAGATGTATGTTTTACAAATTCTTAACTCAAGAGTGAAGTAAAATTTTAGTAGCAAAGTAGGATATAGTCAAACGTGAAACAAGAGAGTAAGGTAAACATGAAAGTTTAGGAGTTTGAATTGTTGATTTCAGTATCGTAGCAGTTCATAGGAACCATCCCAACTTGCTGAACCCATCTGTCTTTTCAGACGGTAATTAGCAATAGGGTAGCTTGTGGACACGATATTTTGGCGAGTGATGAGATAATAAACTCCAAGGAACAAATACGATAATCGACATTTTACAAACCTTTGAGGTTCCAGACAATTCTTTCTTCAAGTTTGCAAGATCATCATCCACAGATGAAGTTTCAAGCATTTGAAACTGCAAGTCACAAAGAAATACACGTTAATGTCAAGATGATTGTATATATACAAGTTCTTCCAACCAACAAACAGACAGTCAACCAGATTAGACCATCCTCTCAGTCATAGAAATAGAAGATATTAGATAAAGCAGCGAACCCTAATAAATGCAAGATTTTACCTATGAAACAAATTTAAAAGAGAAAGAAAGATTCTTGTCCTCATAGAAATACAAAGACAAGAGATAGACAACCAACCTTCCCCTCGAGTTCATCGGTTCCAATCTGAGTTAGTGCATCTGCTTCAGACTCCATAGCCATCACTGTCAAGCACTTTCTAGATTTTAGTCTCTACTAATGAGCATACATCAAAAAGCAGAATGTAAAGTCTTTCACAATGAAAAATTCCAACTTCAGAATTCTGATACTAGCAACTCAGAGATTTACAGAAAGAATAAGAGGGGTATATCTGCACGGACTAACATTAATCAACCAGAACCTAAATGAATTGCTAGAAATAGCAAAAAAAAGTTATCCAGTGTGATTTCTCTCTTGTACCTAAACAAGAAAGGATTCCACTAAGTTTATCTTTTACTCCGACGTCACATTGCACACATTATATTACTGTTCTATTGTTTTGCATGAGGTAACTACAACACTAATTCCACATCCACGTTGCCCAGAATCTGAGCCCTATTTCTCATGGCACCCCATCGCCTAGGTCTGAAGTAGTACAAGCTAACAGAGAGAAAGTAACACATCTATGGAAAAAGGTGGCCTCTCAACTCACTTTCAGAGACTGAATGGTAATCCTAACTACAGGCCAAACTTCAAATTTAGAAACGAATAGTAGGACTAATTGCTGTTGGTTACGCATAGAAAAGTTTTTATAAGTTTTGTTCAAGTTGGAGGATCAATAGATCATACCTTTCTCCTCCATTTTCTCAAAAGCTGAAAGAGCACCGCTTGTATTTACTGTCCCTATCATCTCTTGCACTTTGGTTGCGGTCCTAGCAGAATTATTAAAAAAAAAAAAAAAAATGTGTTGGGACAATATATAAATCGAGAAGAAACACTCTGTATGGACGAGCTTCCCATAAAAGATGTAAAGAAGAATAATAGGTAAATGAGACAAACTTAGCAGTGCGAGCACGTGCAAGGAGCGTATCTTTCTTTGCTTTTGCCTCTTGTATCTTACTCTCCAAGAGCTGCACAGAGAAAAGGAAACAACATAATGTTTACAAAACTCAATTTTCTAAGTACCAAACTTTGCCATAAGCAATTTCAGAAAATATAACAATAGTGCCTTAGTACAAAACGTGAAGAGAGATACTTAGCATATGAATCTTAAAACGGAGGTATCATAATTCAGGTTCAACTCTGGTACTATCTCTAAACCATTCAAATGTTATGGTGGCATGATGAAAATTATGTATACATGATTCTTTGTTTTATTGAGTAATGCCGTGAAGAAAATTTCATATAATCATAGCTCTAAAGAATCCAACAGTTTGTAGTAAGTCAAACTATATAGATAAAAATGACGAAAACTAACCCTTGTATTTGAAACAAGATTGTCGACAACACCTTTTTGCTGATCTAGTTGAGTTTTCAGAGCACTTGCGTTGTCCTGTTAAGAAAAAGGTGAACAAATAAATAACTTCAAAACAAAAAGTTCTAGATACTTTTGTAATGTAACCAAGACAATGCATGTATTCAAAGACTTCAATAGTTAAAAGGTATCAGCAGGCAAAAGATAGCGATAATGTGCCTGCCTTCAATTCGTTAGCCATTTGCAAAGGTTACACAAAATAATACATAATCAACAAAACTGAAAAAGAGCCATACGGTCCGTTGCTCAAACAGAAGCACATCAAAGATGATAGCCAACATACTGATATGTAGAAAACACTGAAGACTCGTGTTGGCTGTTTCTGCAGTGCTAAATATAACCAAAATTTTAATTTTTTTCTGATACTGAAAGACAATAGTCAACATCCTAATATGTAGAAACACAGAAGGATCGTTTTTGGCTGCATCTGTAGTGTTATATATATCCAAAATCTCTTTTGTTCTAACACTGCAACCACCTTAACAAACAATATATTTCAAAAGAATACTCGGCATTATAAACACTGCCAAGCTCTATTGCATCTAAAAATGATTGGAAAAGGGGGGAAATCCTGAGGAGAATTAGAGAATACTTAGATATCTAAATTTTTCCTTTTTACTTTCACCACCTCCTAACTAAACCTTGTAGAAAACCAAGGGATCAGCCTCAAAACGCTCGAAGCGCCAAACAATTAGGTTCTTTCATTTGTTGGAGTAAGCACACTTAAGAAACAGAAAACTGGTGAAGAAGAGAATGGATAGATATAACCTACAGCAAAAGACTTTCGTCGTTTAAGGGCCTCACGTGCAAGATCCTCATCTCCTTTTGCAAGAGCAAGTTGTGCCCTTTTGTACCTATTCAAGCGTGCAACATGTTAGAATAATCAGTTATGTGAAGAATTAAGTAAGAAAGAACGGATCCAAGCTAACAAACATACCAATCATCAGAAGCCTGCTGTGCAGCTTTATATTTGTTCTGCAACTGCTTTTGTGATGCTAAAACCTTCAGACACGTTGGTAATACACAAGTTAGCTAACCTCATAAATAAAGGCAAACCATGCTCTAGTAAAAAAATGAAGAAGAAAAACATCACAAAGGGACATGTATAAAGCTTTTTCACGAGTAAGAAGTGTACCTGTGCAGTGGCTTGACGCATCTTTGTCAAATCACTATTCATTTCAATGACAGTTTGCTCCAGGATTTTCTCCGGGTCTTCGAAGGAGCTAATGAGCGCATTTGCATATGACTTTGCTTATTGAAATGAAAAATAAACAAGAGAACTGATTAATGAACTCCAATGCATTATGACTCTCAGATACAGAATCAGGAAGATTAAAAGTACCTTGACCACTCTAGAAAATCGTTCAAAAAGATTCATCGTAGCACCATGACCATTGCACCTGAGTCTATTTGCAGAAGCTAATCTCAGCACATTCACTCTCAGAGCCCCACCTTGTATAGAATAACAATAATCCTTACTGAGTCTAACAATAAGTTAATGGAAACATCAAACCAACAACATAACTACAAACCAAGAGAACTAAATGTTAGACATGTGAAATAGTCAAAGCATGAGAGACCCTATTTATCTCTAAATTTCATAGATACTACTAAATCAAGAAACACAAAATCCAAAAAATTCATACACCAAAAATCACTATCAATAGCCAGTTTAACTTCGTTCACTCTCAGACCAATCACGTTCACAGTTTTATTTAAGCAAATTGTAGATAGTTGCACTATTTTCTTCCGAGCAATTCAAAAGATGAGCAAGCCTAATCAAAGGAAGAGAAACCAAAACCCTAAAGCGAATTAGAGAAGAAGAAGACGCACTGGAGTTACCGAAGAAGGATGGTCGGAGGGGGAGAACCCTGAGGGAACAAGGGCGATTAGAAGTCGAAGGGCAAGAAGATGCAGTAGGACGGAGAGGAGGGAATAATCCGGCAACTGGTGAAGCTTTGAGAGCCATTTCAATGGCGATTTGGACTCTTCTCCTTCTCTCGTTTTCGCTTTTGGTTGATTGGAAGATGTTTGTGGTCTCGGAGGCAACTCGGATGTTGTTCCGATTTTTTTTTCTTTTCTTTATCCTACGTCGTTTTGGTCAAAGAAAAACATCTACTGTACATGGAAAAACAAAAGTGAGCATCTCGGTCTCCCACCCGTATTTAGAAACGAAACTTGCCGTATTGTATTGTCGACTAGAGTTATGATGACCTGACTTAATTGCGGATGTGAATATCACCGATGAACGAATGTTTGGTGATATAGAGGCCCGAATGCACCCAACAGTCGTGGAGTTCACAGTTTAATATTGATTGTCAGATGTAGTTGCTGGAATTTGCAAACTCTCGATCAGTTGGAAACTTGCAAACTAGGGAGATTTTCCCTTGTAACTAACATGAGTATATATTATCTATTTGCAGAGATTCACATACATATCATATAATCTATTGATACATTAATGAAAACAGAAGGATCGACCAAAACCCAAAACTTGCAAACACAAGCACTAAGGGAAGATCTGACAAAAGTAAAAGAAAAGCTTTGCGCTTGATAATGTCTTAATACAAACAAGAATTGAACTTATATTTAGCACATTCTTCGATTTTTTTCTGAATAACCCATTGAAACATTTGGTGAAACACCTGGCAAGCAATACATGTAAAAAATGCCTTTGTGTATTTAAGTCTGGTTTGAGAGTACGACTGAAGAAGAAGAAATGTCTTGGGGAGAGTCGAAATGAGTTTCACTTGAAGGAGAAGAAGAGTCGTTATGAAGATATCTTTGGATCTTCTTTAGTTCTTTGGCAACTTCCACCATCGTTGGAACTTCCCCTTTAAGACCGACGCATCTCAATGAGAGCATTGCGAAAGCTTTCATTTGACAAATCTCTTGTTCGGATATATCACCTTCTTCTTCTGTTTCTTCTTCTGTGGGTAGAAGATTTTTCATTACAATTCCAATGGCAAAGACATCTGTTTTCTCCGAGACTAAACCACTCATCTTGTAATTATGGTCCATGTAACCAAATCTTCCCACTATTCTGTCAACCTTGACAAATGTTTCTCCTTGTGGAATTGAGACGCAGCAAGAGAAATCACTCAGCCTAGCGACTCCATCATCATCCAAAATAATTTTCTTAGGAGAAAAATTCCTATATACGAAGGGCCTAGGGAAGGCAGTGTGAAGGTAAGCAAAAGCAGTAGCGATATCTTCTGCTATCTTCATTTTTCTTTTCCACGGCTCTTCACTTATATCATCCAATTTGTAATGTTTCTTGACACCATGATAAACCATGACCGGGTATTTAAACTCAAGACAACATCCAACCAATTTCAAAAAGCTTTTGTGACCGCTCACCATCGATGAAACTGCTATGTCGCGACAAAACTTTCCTTCTTGGTAGTCATTGAACCTGTGTAAAGCTTTCTTGATGAGTATCACGCCATGGTTCTCGTTCTTACCTGAATACCATTTGTAGCCAAAATCAGATAATTCGGTAATATGATTAGCCTCGTTAAGATTGTCGGTGGCTTTGCAGATCTCATCAGCAGAGAAGAATTTTATGGGATTGGATTTGCCATCGCAACATTCTATGAGATCTTCTAACACCATCGCCCCTCTCACTGACACTATATCGGATTTTGGCTTCTTCTTCTTCCTCAGCCAACCCATCTCAAAATCTAAAAATTAACGGAAAGAAGCTTTGTTTTGAAATCAAACGAGCAAAGGATTCGAGATCTCACACTCACTTGATTACTAAATGGGATATTTGGATTAGATTTCTAATACCGACGTCCTTCCGCGAAATTCAGAAATAAACATGTTAATTTTTTTTGTGAAATTTTGGTGATTTCTAGGATTTTTCCGTCTGCTGATGTCATTGATTTTAAAATTTTTAATGGTTGTTACTGGGTTTGGGCAAAAAAACCGGATTCGATATCCGACCCAATATCCGAACCCAAAAAATCGGTTCATTGGGTTATTTCATTGGGTAGAGTGTTGGTATATCTGTGGGCATCGGTCCAAGCCGGGGATTACCCATTACCCGTACCGGATACTCATAAATCCGAACATATAATTAAATATCCAAAATACTCCCTCTGTTTCGTTTTAGTTGTCGTTTAAGGTTTTTTCACACAAATTAAGAAAATCATTAAATTTTCTGTTTTACTTTTTATTAATATATTTAAAAAAAAATTCATTGGTCAAAACATTAAAACAGTAGGGATAAAACTGGAATTTTCACCAAACATTTGCATTGAAAACCTAAAACGACAACTATTATGAAACAAAATTTTAATCCTAAAACGACAACTAAATTAAAACGGAGGGAGTATTAATTATATTTAATCGTATTATAATCTAATTACCCAAAATTCTAATACTAAATCTAAATATGTCAATTAACTTTAGACCTAACCCAAAACAACAAAACTACCAAAAATTATATTTTATGTTTGTCAAAGTTTAGCAAAATATATTCAAATATAACTATATTTATTGAAATTTAAAAAATGTTTAAGGTTTTTTTTCTGGGTACCTGATATTTTACGTACAAAATACCCGAATTGAGCGGATACCCATTTTTCGGGTATTTATAAGGTCTAAATTTTTTTACCAAACCCGACTGGACCATGACCCGGACCGGAACCGAATGTTTAAAATTACCCTATTGGATAGTAAACTCAATACCCATTAAACCCAAACCCGAACGGATTACCCACTTCAAAAATTCACACCTCGGTTGGGATTAGATCATATAATTGTTATAAATCAATTGTTAAGACGATCCTCGGTTACTACATTTTCAAAGTTACCAAATTATGTTCTATAAATCAATTCTTCTTAATTTTTCAGAAATACAATTGGTGTGTCCTTGTCCTCACCCCCACTTGATCTTTATATATATAAGAAACACCATACCACCTCCTTGTAAAGATTTTCACTAAAGCTAAAGAAATTTTTCAGAAGCTGTCCATGGGTTTCAAATTCTTTGGGAGCTTCTACGAGCTTTTTGAGAGCTTCCAAATTCGCTTAGAACATTCGAAATGAAGAAAGTAATTGTGGCCAAACTATCTTCTAAGTTTTATCTTATCAAATTCATTAGGATTGACACCACAAGACAAAAACTTATTTTTAGTTAATATCATTTTAAAACATTATACTATAATTTATCACCGTAATCTTATCAAATTTATCTAACCCAACAAATTTTCTGAATAATTATAGTTTAGTTTTAAAGTTTCTAATCACCAGTCATTCTTTCATTCTATCATTTTACCTTAATTTCTTAAAGTTGAATTCTTCAAGTTTGACAATTGTATTCCCAAAATGGATTTTCTTTACTAATATAAGCATCGGTTTAAAAGAAATAAAAACAAAAGCATTGGTTTGTAATAAATGAAAAGTAAAAAAAATTCAAACATCACATTTGGCAATTTTCTTTTCTAAATCCGTCTTTGAAAACGCGTCTCTGTGTTTTCTTTTGCCGTTTCTTTGTCTGAATATGAAATAGAGAAATCACCAGAATTTAATACATTAATTCAAATAAAATCTCAAATTTTCTCCTCCGGAGATATCTAAGATATTATAGGCGATGGAACTGAGGAGAAAATTGTGCATTGTGGTTGCAGTTTTCGTAATTGTGAACGAATTTGCATCAGCCAATTTCGTGTTTAAGGTACAACACAAGTTCGCAGGGAAAGAGAAGAAGCTCGAACATTTCAAGTCTCATGATACGCGCCGCCACTCTCGGATGCTCGCTTCCATTGATCTCCCTCTTGGCGGAGACAGCCGCGTAGACTCTGTCGGGTTTTGTTCTTTTTCCCTCTCTTTTTCTATCTCAAATGCTACCGTTTTATGTATAATAAATAGCTTCCGACTCAAAACCAATTGGCAATAAGAAGAGAAGATTCATGTCCGTTATATACTATGTTAGATACAATGCAATTCCGCAAAGTTGATAGTTATAACGTGATCTGGTTGTAATCGTATATTTTTGTTTGGTTTGGTACGACATAGTTTATGTATCATTTGGGACAATGCGTAAGTTTAGGTACTAATGAAGTTACATTTTCTTGTTTTTGTTTTTAGTTTATACTTCACTAAAATCAAGCTCGGGTCGCCACCAAAGGAATATCATGTACAAGTTGATACAGGAAGTGATATACTTTGGGTCAATTGCGTGCCGTGTCCTAAATGTCCCTCGAAAACTAATTTGAATGTAATGCTTCCTTCTTTTTATTCACTTACTATCAATTGGTAACACAGATGGATCATATCTTTGTTGTTTTTTGCCAATGCAGTTCCATTTATCGTTGTTCGATGTGAATGCTTCCACAACCTCGAAGAAGGTTGGTTGTGATGATGATTTTTGCTCTTTCATTTCACAATCGGATAGCTGTCAACCCGCTGTCGGATGTAGTTATCACATTGTCTATGCGGACGAAAGTACAAGTGAAGGTAACTTTATAAGGGACAAGTTAACTCTAGAACAAGTTACTGGAGATCTTCAAACTGGACCACTTGGCCAAGAAGTCGTATTCGGGTGAGCTTAATATCTTCCTTATCTTTTGTTTGTGTGAGTTATGGTTTGTGATGTTTTTTTCTCATAAGGGTTTTTCTTTGAGACAGGTGTGGAAGTGATCAATCTGGACAACTTGGGAAGAGTGACTCAGCAGTTGATGGTGTTATGGGTTTTGGACAATCAAATACCTCTGTCCTTTCACAACTAGCTGCCACGGGCGATGCGAAAAGAGTTTTTTCGCATTGCTTAGATAATGTTAAAGGAGGTGGGATTTTTGCTGTTGGTGTTGTGGATTCTCCCAAAGTTAAAACAACCCCTATGGTACCTAATCAGTACGTGTTATGTCTTCTCAAGTCTATTTATTCTTTCCATCAAGAAGCTAGAGTAGGAGTTGTTGCTGTTGTACGAAGACTCTCTTAGCGACCGCTAACATGTGTTTCTCAACGATTTTAGGATGCATTACAATGTAATGTTGATGGGAATGGATGTGGATGGAACTGCTCTTGACCTTCCACCAAGTATTTTGAGGAACGGAGGAACCATTGTTGATAGTGGTACAACTTTGGCTTACTTTCCAAAGGTTCTTTATGACTCCCTAATAGAAACGGTAACTTTCTTTGCTCATTTTAGTGTTTATTTCTAGTTTGTGTGAATCACAATCCTGACATGAGTTTTTGATTTGTAGATTCTTGCTCGTCAACCTGTAAAACTTCACATAGTAGAGGACACCTTCCAATGTTTCAGCTTTAGTGAAAAGTAAGATGGCTTGTTTCTTTCCCCTACCGTGTTTATTTCCGAACCATTCTCTTTTAGATATCGATAAATCGAGCCTTTCTTAAGTAGTATGCATGCATCATTACCTATATAACTTTAGTGTGTAATATATATATATGCTAAGCTCTTCCTCCTTAAACTCGCAGCATTGATGAGGCGTTCCCACCAGTAAGTTTTGAGTTTGAGGACTCTGTCAAACTTACCGTTTATCCGCATGATTATCTTTTCACACTTGAGGTAAGTCAATAGACAGAAACTTTGCTTGCGAGATTTCAAAAAAACGTTTCGAGATGTTCTAGCAGGATGTTTCGAGTTATGATGATTTTGCTTTTGCATAATTGATGGAAATTGTCTCTCTTTTTTTGCTAACAGAAAGAGTTGTACTGCTTTGGGTGGCAAGCTGGTGAACTGACAACTGATGAAAGAACAGAAGTGATTCTCTTAGGAGGTAAAATTCAAAATTCTAATCAAACCTTTCTTTTGATGTTACTCACTCTACGATAGTCATTTAGCTTATCATTTTGTAGACTTGGTGCTCTCGAACAAGTTAGTAGTATACGATTTGGAAAACGAGGTGATCGGATGGGCAGATCATAACTGTAAGTATCTCTAGAACCCAAAAAAAGTAGCAAACTCTGCATCCTTTCTTTCTCATACAAACAAATGCATTTCATGTTGAAGGTTCATCAAGCATCAAAGTAAAAGACGGATCAGGAGGAGTATACTCGGTTGGCGCAGACAATCTTTCCTCGGCTCCTCCTTTTTTGACGATCGGAAAGCTTCTTACAATTTTGTCAACATTGATCGCAATGGCTTTACTTCATTAGCATAGTAAAAAGAGAGACCATTCATCTGGTTTATATATGCATTGTCTTGGTAATGGATGCTTAAAAAAGATTAAAATCATTTTAATAGTCTTCCTTCCAACACAAACATACATATCTCTTTTCTTGTTCAGTTTTTTATACAGATCATATACAACAGTATATAGGCATTTACATATCTGTTATAGAGGATGGGAGAGAGGGTAACTAGAGAGTGTTCTTCAAGAACTGTACAACAAAATAGACGATGGCTAGAAACAGTGCAATTTGATACACATCTCTCTCAAAGCTGTCGTCTCTTTGGAAAAACTGCATCACCACAACTAACATTCTCTTAGTTTGCAAGAAAGACTATGTAGCCTTTTGTCTAGCGTCTCCCGGGTTTGTTTTAAATCAGACTGATTGATGATTGACTATATGGTTTAAGCAAGAAATATATAATAGTGTTTTTTAGTTGAAACTGACCTTATTTGGATCGGTTGGATCGCGATATATATCTGTGTCCTCTGTTCGAGTGGTCAAATTGGCGGTCAAGTCTTTTGTGACATCGGCTAAATCTTTTGCGGATTCAGAAGCAGCAAAGAGGCGGCGGGATGTCCAGAAATAGGCTTGAGAAATAGGGGATGATGAAGATAAGTCCCACGACTCTTCATGCTCAATCACTTGGCCACTAATCTGGTTAAGAGTAAATTCAGATTTGACTTTTATTATCAAATCTCCACTTACAGCAGCAAGAATAGATTTGGGTTTTCCTTTGACTGTCCATTTAATACGCAAGACGCTGGTCGATAACATTACCATCTCCTGTACCGTCTACAAATAAAGGGGAAAAAATAACATAACTTGTAACCAAAATGGTTAGAAAATGCCAAAAAATGATATATAAAGGTTGAGATCAGTTCTTACCACTGTAGGATTCTCTAAGCCACTAGTTATCCACATTGGTCTTTTATACTTCTCACGACCTGTAAAACTTCTAACCGGATCCTGAAATCACTATCAAGCACGATGTATTTACTTACTGTCAAGGAATATCAGAACATCACACGAGAAATAATGGAACAGAATTGTTGTAATGTTCGAGCAAATCAATTTTTACGGGACCAAGTCTAAATGCAAAATATCTTTCACCCGTTAGCTTGTTAGTCCCTTTAATGGTTGTTGGACCTTAAACAAAACTGTGCCCTTTCCATTTCAACAGCTCATCTAGTTCATGAGCTAGACATCATATCTATTGTACAAAATATAGTCCAAGCTACTCAAAACAGGTGAAAAGTCTGTTTCAGCTGCGTGAACTGCCTAAAAGACAAGAGGTTGCTACAAATTTGTTCTAGACTACTGCAAAAAGCTGGAAAAATGCACTCACAAGATAAATATTACTCCTTTTAGCAACATATTCGAGTGCCCATTTTGAACAAAGTGGATTAACCAGTGCTAAATTTATGATGAAACAATGTACAATTGTAAATTACAATGTGACAGAGAAATGTACCTTATATTTAACGGAAACTGCATAGCATGCAAAGGCACGATTTCCTTCCCTGATTTCAAGAATGTCGCGAACAAGTTGTCTAGCTGTGGATTCCACTTGCGGGCTACTTGTGCACTCAAAATCATTGCATAATTCCCCAAAATCAATCCTATCAACAAGCTTGTCTACTTCTGATTTATCAATGGATACTTCAGTCCTGGTGGAATCATTCATAACTAAGAAAAAAAAAAGAACAATCAGTAGGGATCAAGAAATAAATAAATAGCAGAAGTATCATTCAAAGATATAATAAGATCACATAATAGTTAAGATTCCATAATAATCCAAAGATCTAGAAATATCATAGAAGTGGTGAGAGCTGATATAGAGAAGAGTAGTAATGTACCTTGGGGAAGACGGTGGTGGATCTTAGAGGAAAGCCAAGAGTGGCGGAAGAAGCGCCGCCGGAGAAAGACGGCTGAGGGAGGAGAAGCAGGGAGGAGGAAGGAAGAAGTAGTCATCGGAGTGTATTTCCATTATGATATCTGATTGTGTGGCCAACGGCTTAATGTCTTCCTTGTCCATTTTTTTTTGTGGTTCCCTTTTAAATAACAAAATCTCCATACTTTTGGATAAGGTTTTTTTTTTTTTTTTCTCAACTTCTTATTTTTTAGCAAGTATTTTCCAAGATGACATTCCTGTATTATTATTACCTCACAAAGAGGTTAAAGACATAAGCTCTCTATAAACCAAAACCATCAAACAATCCACTAAAGAAGTAATAATTGATTCAAAAAGAATCACACCAACAATGTAGGAATCAAAACCTTAAAAGCATCTGAATTTTGCGTTAAGAAAAGCAAAAGATTGTGTTTGTTTTATTAGAAGAGAGTGAAAAAAAAAAAAAAAAAGCAGAGTGTCTCTCACTCACTCCTCTTCTTCGGCCTCTTCCAGCCAATTCACAAACGGTTCCAATCCCTTCACAAACGCTTGCCTGCAATGCAAACCAACACACACCATCATTACATATATATTACTAAGAATCCTATTATTAACCTTCTTTTTGCAAAAATTAAATATAGTACCTGCCCTTTGGGTTGGTCCCTTTGCGATACCAGTGGAGAATGGTGTCTTCAGCGAGCACATCAAGTTCATACAGAGACCTCACTACCTCTGGAAACACTTTCATCAGCTTTGCATCTTCATAGCATTGCATCTGTACTTTGTACATCAGTTCCATCTCCATATTACCACTGCTGCACAACGTGTTCAGAAGCGGCGCCCATGTTTTCACCTACCACAAAATAGCGACTAGCTTTAGCTTTAAGACCAAACAACACAATCTTGCTTCATACTTCCAATAACTCTCAAAACAAAACAGAAAATCAACTCACTTGGCGTAATACAGCATTTGAATTCTGCTGCTGGTTTTTCCCAGACCATTGAACAGCATTCATTATCCCATCCCAGATCACATGCACAACCTCAATCTCTGGCAGCTTTGCATCTTTCACTTGTTGCTTCACCGTTTCAATCACTTCATCTACGTTTATTTCCTCTGTCACTTGGCTTGTAAGGACCGCTTTGATTTCCTTCAGCTTCACCTCAAATATTTTCCTTTCATTGTACTCTACCAGAGCTGTCAATCCTGCCTTCCTTAAAATCAGAAGAAAAATATAGCACATATATCAATTTTACAGATTCATTAAGAAAGCAGAGAAGACTAAAGACGAACGATAAACAAATACAAGAATCAGAAGAAAGAGGACCTGGGAATTGTTGAACGCAACAAACTATCGACAAAAAGTTAATCTATTTAGAAGCATTTTCGCTAATCGAATCTTACCAATAGCATTCATATCAGTATTAAACGACTACAATTTAGAGAAATGCAGGGAAGCAGAAGAGAAAGGAAACTGTAACAAGTAACAAAAAAGCAACATAATAATATGGAATGCAGCAAACTTCAAGCAATTAAAACTCACGTGAAATGCTCAGCAAAAATTTCAGTAGTCCGCTTTGTTGGTGGCAGGAACTCCAAGAGTTTGTCATCCATCTTGCCACGCCTCAGAATAGAAATCAAGTCATCAAGACTGTTCTCAACCAAATATTCATTGAAGAAGTCTGTTACAAAATTGAGAACTATCCCTTTGGCAACAAGATTATCCTTAAGCAATGGCTGGAAGACAGTCTCTGCAGGTAATCCTGAGAGCTTCTGGGAAAATGCGAGCGCTGTGAATATTGCAAGCTTCTTCCTCTCATTCTCCTCAAAAAGCTCCAGTGACTGCAAGAATCTCCGCGTAACATTCTCAAGGTTCTTTATAAGGAAGGCTTTCCTCCGCAAAATTTTCTGTATGTATACAACTGATGGTAAAATAGCTTCACGCGTTGGTTCACAGTCGATTATAGAGTAAGGGTGGCGTTCCCCTTCATCAGATTTCACTGAACCAGTTTGTGTACGTCCTCCAATGAAAACAACCTTAATTGATAAGAGAGAGATCCATCAATTAATAATCTCGGAAAGACAAGCAAAACAAAAAGTCACTTGATACAAGAAAACAAAAAACTAGTAGTATCCCATGATATTGAATGAAATCAAATATCCAAAGATCGTGAAGAACATAACAGTCAGGTAGATCTCCTATTACACCATCTTCAGAGAATATATAAACCATATTTCACAGATTTTGGGGAAGTGACTAATATTAAATGGACCCAAGCAAATGAATATAACTGTTTAAGTGGATATGAGAAATGATCTCTTAGGAAGACATATGAAATACATAGGCAATAAGGAGACAGCCGAGACAGTATTAAGATATGAAGAATTACCTCAAAGAAAATATCACCGTATCTTGAGAAATTAAGATCAGATGACTCTAAACTTTTGGCAACAAGTTCCTAAGACAAAGCAAAAACAAAGTCATAAGTTAAGGTGCACAACATTTTACAAGCAAATTAAATCAGATAAATAAATACTTAAAACAAGAAAAGAAGTACCAGATCACCAGCATTATCCAGATAAATCTGAACTACAGCATCAGAAAAAGCAGCAGGGTCGAGAGGAGCAGCAATATTCCTTTTGCGGGTCTTAATCCGCGTACCTCTACACACAAAATTGAACAAAATATAAATACAAGCAGTTCCTAAGTAAAAAATAAAACACAAGTTAATTTCAGTCATTCTAAACTTAATGCTCATGTTAACAATTTCTAACAATAAATGTAACAACTTCAAAGAGTCACTAGCCAGATCAGGGGTCAAGGGAAGAGAGTCTTCTCACAATTCATTTCAAAGTACTTCAATACATTATTAGCCTCAGCAGAAAAGAGTACGGGAATCAATAGAAGACAGCTTGAAAGTATCAGAACTAAATTGGTTTAAACATCAGAACATCACATTTCAAACTTCCATGGACGGAATACAAAGAATTAACATAGACAAAAAAGGCTAAAACTACAAAAAAAAATATGTAGAAAAGCTTTAAAATTCACATACCCGAGAGTGGGTTTCTCCTTTGAGCTGCAAGAAAAAGAGCAATAAAACAGATTAGCAGATTAATAAAAGCAGTGATTACGAAAGAAACTTGAATATATATACATAAGAAACCCTAGCAAGCCGAAACAAGTCTCGTTTCAGCCCTAATTCATAGATTCGAGAGAAGTCTAATTCAATTAAGAACAGTTAATAGCCATAAGGATTAGAAACAAATTCAGAATTATGCAAAATCGAAGAAATAGAAGAGATCTGAATCAAATTTTCACGAGAAACAAATTGGCAGATTCGTCATCATCAGAAAACCTAACGAAAGAGTGTGAAATCAGATTACCTCATAAACCAAGACGCTAGAGAGATTAAACTGGAGACGAAACCTCTATGAGAACTCAGAAGTACGAATTCAGGAGATAGAGGACGATGCTAGAGGAAGAAAAATTGAGAGCTTTGTCTCGACTCTCGACGCTAAAAAAGAAGAAGGTTATTAACGAAATGACGACTTTAACCCTAATATTCCAAACCGATTCGATTAAGATCCGGTCCGGTTCAAGATCGGTTAACTCCTGAACCGGTTAATTAGTCCTCTTACGTTTTTGTCACAGTCAGAATTCAAAAAAGCATCTAAAGAATAAACTTTGAAGAAAAAAAGATGCAGAGGACTAATTGAAACATGGTTGTATAGAAATAATTAAAAAAAAGTAATAATAACTCTTTAACTTAAAATCAATGGCACATTAAACCAATAGTGTTAAAATAACAAAACCAAAATTATAACAACTAAATGAATCTAAACTCTAGAAGGCTCTTCGAGACGAATGTAATCATACATAAGTCCTTCAAATGGTCCTGATGCTTTAGATTGTCGAAGATAAATCGTATTGGTCCTTTTCATCAAGAGTTCGCCCTAAAAACTTCTCTCCCAGACACGAAAACCAAGGCAGCCGCAAGCCTTCACGGGATGAGTTTTTTCCACCAGCGTTGCTCCTCCGGCAGCCTTCCCTTCTAATCGGTGGTACTTCTAAGGTGAGATCTCTCCGGTGAACCTCCTTTTCCGGTGACGTATCTGTTTTCCGGCGAGCTTTTCACATGAGATGACTTCCTTTTGTCTGTTGAGTTCGAGCCACTCTCGTCGCTTACCGTTTTCTTCGGTCGCCTTCCTCGTTCTGAGGCCCCCTCCTGCACCACCACCGGAGCCTCCTTCTCCGCCGACTCCACCGGAGCCACCGGATCCGCCAGACCCTCAAATCTGCCTCACCCTCACCTTTACTGAATCTATTGCTCAGCCTTTGAGTCCTCTTCCGTCACAGCGTAGCTCCTCCTCCATCCAGCAAAGCTTTCCACTGCTTCCCGATGACTCTCCCTTTGCGATCTGGTTTGGAGAGTTTGGTTCTCTTCCCTGTCCGACCTCTTCAACCACTGCTCCGGTCAGTGATGTCCACTACCTTGCCGAAGCCATCACTTTAACTCCTCAGAATTTCCCCCAGGTATGCTCTTGCTGTTCGCCCTCTAATTCTTCTAAGATGGGAAGGATATGGATGTTGGTAGAGCTTGTGGCTTTGGTCTTATGGAATCTGGTTTTGAGTAAGTTGGTATTGTGGAATTCAAATGTAACTCATTCGCTTTCCATAGGCTTAGATACTTTTGTATCTACATTTGTGCTCTCGTGTAGCACCCTTACACTTATCGCTTCGATGCGATCATTTACCGCAGTATGCGGATTCTATATCTATTTGGCTATGTTTACAGTTGTTTTGTTGCAGCTTGGACAAAGTTCTTTGAGTATAGACAACCAGCCAGGTTTCCTGGTTCCTTGGGGCTTTCATAGCCTTCATCTCTCCTTTATGGAGCTTATTTTCCTTCCAAATACTTCACTTGTGTTTAGTGGTATTGTTATTGGAAGCATGATGTTCAAGACTGTTCTGCTTGAAGTAGAAGCGAGGATTGTTGTTCAAGACTATTTTCGTTCAGCTTTTGCTGACTGTTTGACGGTAGTGTCGCTGGAGGCTTTGTTTCCTCCTTGTGGTGTCGAAAAGGACTTCCAAGCTAAAAGTGGCTGCTTTATTGGATGCTCTTGGGCTGATGCTTCTCTGGTAGAACTTGCTAGTTCACCCTTATCCCAAAGTCTCATTTTGAGCATTGTTGTTTATGTTAGCTTTTGCTTTTGCTCGACCACTTTGTTAGTCGATGTTTTGGTTTATTCGGTTCTTTGTAGCCATGGTGTATCCTCTCTTAGTAGAGGTTAAACTCTTATCCTTTTTATGATATGCTAAGTTTGTCCAAAAAAAAAAAAATCGTATTGGTCCCTGTTCGTAGCAATCTTCCAGGTACATTGATGCTATAAAGCCGGTAGAGTCCATGGATTCCATGTCTTGCTATAGCATTATCTCTTCCAATATAGCCCGTTGAGAATAATGGCCTCGTGTATTCGTTATTGAACCGTACTTGTAGATTAGCTCGTGCAGCCGAGGCTAAAGCTAGCTGCAATGTATAGCTTCCTCTCATGTTCACGTATGGAAGATGAAACACAACCTGCCATGTAGTTGGTGTGTACGTCGAATCACCGTTGTTTCTTGTGACTTGAGCGTAGAACCAGTCTTGGCTATACTTACTAACTCCAATTGTGTAGATAAGGTCATGGTTTGGATATAACTCTGTGTATCGTTGCCATAATCCGTATTGCCTAAACTTGTCCGTGTGGTTTAGATATAAAGGGTTCATTGTATTCTTGTATGGTTCCGGTATAAAGTATTCTCGTGCGGTTCTATCCGGTACACCAATCTCCCATAGCGTTGGACCGTTTCTAGGAGGCTTGTAGACAACTCTACCGAGTCTAATCTCTGAACCTGAAGCTACGGTAACAAGGTTTTCTCCTTGCCATGTTATGTCCCAGTACCCTCGAGCTCGTTGATGTGGACTGAGAACATTATTGACTCCTTTGTATTTGATGCCAGTTATAAGTCCTTGAGGACTTGAGAAACTGACACTAATAATACCATTGTCCACTATCACCTCTCTAGTTCCATGTCTGTTTCTTATTTGTTGCACTGTTGGAACTCTTGGACTTGTTCCATCTAAGTTTCTTGTCGGTCTAGAAAACGCGATTGGAAGAAGAAGAAACAGAAAAGAACAGATAATTAACGAAGTTATCTTCTTCTTCGAAATCATCTTTGCTTTCAAGATCTTTAGATCGAAAATAATTTAAGAAAAGATTTTTGCTTCAAGTTCAACCTATGGATTGTGTAGTCATGGGCATGCATATTTATATGCATGTGTGGTTTATTTGTTAAGCAAAGTCCAAAACTAAACGGGAATAGGTGCACCAAAAAAACTAAAACATATATCATTATCTGATATTTCTTTTTCTTTTTTAATTGTTGTTAAGATAATATTGAAATAGGCCAGAAAGATCGACCAAAATATATATCATTATCATGAATATAATCAGGTCTTACCAAGGTTTATCAAACCTAACGACAAAGTCAATAAATTTAAAAAAGATATTCCTCTCTCTAGCAGTGATTGTGCTTTTTTTTACTTTACGATTGATGAACTTGAAGACTGAGCGCATGGAGAGAGCTGTTGGTTGTGCATACCATTGTTCATTAATGACCAATGTGAAAGACCAACCAAATATTTGCTTCCATAGGTGAAAGACCAACCAAAAATAAAAACAAATTAATGGAAACTAGCTTGCGCGTGGATTAACATATTTTAAAAAATGTTGATATACTTTTACTTAAAGAAAGAAATTTGATGTAATTTTGATTTTCTGGTCTTTGCTTTATCAGTAATATAAAAACTTAAACGATAAAAATTATTTATAAATTCGGATTGGTTTTAAGAAATTCAGTTTGGAACGATTTGGTATTCGATTTAGATTCAGTTTGGTTTTTGTCAAAAATAATTTTAAAATATAACAAAACAACAACTTCTTATTTGGAAATTTCAAATTAATTAACCAACTCAAAATATCTACAATGGTGCTATGTGAAAAGTTAGTAAGGGAAAATCTCTTTACAACTAGGATAAAGTTTATTTACCCTTAAGTTACACACTATGATAAAACTTAATCCTTATCCTACTTGGATATCTAGAATATTTTATGGGCGGGATTTACTTCATAAACGGATGTTGACGATTTACAATATTTGATATGCATTATATTTCTTTCTTCCCAAGTTATCTCAATATATCTAAAAAATATAAGAACAGAGCAACGCTCTTGAAACGGCAAGACAGAACTACAAATATATCGAGTTTAGTTTATATTATATTACTATTTTACGGCTACTTTTGAATATATGAATCTAAAATCTGTTAGAACATTTTCATTGGGAGTTTCTTACTTAGAGATTTTTCAACAAAATATAATAAAATATTAGAAAAAGGAGGAGAGAGATTGGAAAAAGTAGGACACCCTTGTCCATTTAGCGACTGTTTTGGGACGTATCTTGTGACTATTTGCCGACCAATATTGCGACCATTTAGCTACGGTTTGTGAAATTTCTATGATTTTGGCTAAGTGTTTAGGCGGTATCGATTCCCCCTAATTTTTTTGGTTTGTCACTACTTTGAGACTAAAGAGCGACCAATACACTTAATTATTAGGTTAAAACAAAATCGATTCTTCATTTTCTCATTTTCCCCCAAATTCGATCTAGGGTTTTCTCTCAAACAATTTTCGATTCTTCTGCTCAAATCTCCTCAAATCTCCTCAAATCTCCTCAAATCTTCTCAAATCTCCTCAATTCTTCGAATCTCAGTCCCAAATCACTTCTTTCCTTTCCACTAGGTTCGAATCTCAGTCCCAAACACTAAATTTCGACTCAAATCTCAGTCCAATTCTGCGATTTTCATGGCGCCTAAAGGTAAATCGTCACAAGGCCGTGAAGGGGGCCAGAACACCAGAGCAGTAGCCGCTGGAGGAGGCCAGAACACCAGAGTAGTAGCCGCTGGAGGAGGCCAGAACACCAGACCAGTAGCCGCTGGAGGGGGCCAGACCAGTAGCCGCGGAGGGGGCCAGACCAGTAGACCAGTAGCCTCTCGAGTCCGAACCTATGTTGGGCAGAGACCACCACTCACTACGAGTGGGGTCGGAGCATCTTCTCACTCATCGAACCCATCAGTGACACAGTCTACGACCCAATCCCATGCGACTCGTCCTCTCAGTCAACAGACTCCTACTCCTCAGCCGCATCATCAGCCACAACCACCGTCTCCTCCTCCCAGCCTCTACCGGAACATGATGCGAATCACCAAGTGATACCTGAACAACAAAACCAAGAACTAGGAGAGGAAGAGGAGGATGAAGTAGGAAACGAAGATCACCAAGAGAACCCTAATCCAAATGAAGACTACCAAGAAATGCTGGATCGTTTGCTATCCCTTCCAGGCCGACAAGATCTACCACTTCTGACTAAAGACCCAATCCCAGGCGTTGAAACATTGTGGTGTAAACTCTGTGTCCCTCAGTCTAGTATTGTTTTTGAATAAGAATTGTTTTTGAATCTGAGAATTGTTTTTGATAAGTCTGAGCATTGTTTTTGATAAGTCTAAAGATTGTTTGATAAGTCTGAGCATTGTTTTGGATAAGTCTGATAGAATTGTTTTTGAAGAAGACTGAGCATTGTTTGAATTTTGTTTGAGCATTGTTTGAATAAGTGTGAGCATTGATTTTGAATAAGTATGAGCCTTGTTTGAATAAGTCTGAGCATTTTTTTAAATCTGAGAATTGTTTTTGAATTAGTCTGAGCATTGTTTGAATTTTATATGAGAATTGTTTGAATAAGTGTGAGCATTGTTTTTGAATAAGTATGAGCCTTGTTTGAATAAGTCTGAGCATTCTTGATTAGCTTAAGATGTCTCCTTAGTTGGTTTACACAAAAACAGTCAATATGCTTATATGTTTGATTTAATGATGGATTTGAATATGCTTATATGTCAATAATCAAACAGTCCCTGTGTCTATATGCTTATATGTACATCTTGCTCCTTATTCTAAGAGGACAGTCAAGCCTCATACGTTTATCTTCTGTACTTGCAATCTGTTGAGTATTATAGAGTCTTGTTTATTTAACTAATCTGTTGAGTATATTAGAGTGTCCTAAGTTGTTTGTTTTATCTACTAATAGCCTGTTATTGTAACAGGTTTAACCGGCACAACAGGAGGCTGTCCCGAGCGATTTCCAGAATCTTTAGGAGGAAGTTTGATGGGCCTTACTACAGCTGGAAGGTTACTCCAGTAGACAAACGAGAGAGATATTTCAGGGCTTTTGTGGTAATGAAACACACACACACATATATATATATATATATATATAGCTTTCATTCTCTCTTGCTGTAGTATATTTTAACTAACTTACTGTTTTATGTTATGTAGCGGGAGTTTAATTGGGATATTGGAATTACTGCCCTTCTGAGAGCAGGAATCTTGGTTATAACCAAGAAACGGATGAAAGGGATTGTCACTCAAGTGAAGAAGACAGGTGTACAACCAACTTGGGTTGGTAACACACTTTGGACTGAGATGCAGCAGTATTGGAAAACCGTTGATGCTATAGAGAGGAGTGAGAATGCTTCACAATGTTGAAATTCTGATCGTGGCGGACTTGGAGTGCACAAACACTTAGCCGGTCAGAAATATTTTATCCAAGTTCATCAAGAGATGGTAAGATATTTCTTTCCATCCAAACACTTTACTTTTACAGAATTTCTAATATTTCTACACTTGATAATCTATTTGTCTTTCATTTTAGGAGGAAGAGTTGGGGCGTCCAGTTTCACTTGGCGAAGTATTTATGAGAAAGGCATACTAGAGCTGATGGATCTTTTGTGGATCAAAAGTCTGAACAAGTAGCTGAGTCATATAAGAAGACACTTGAAGAGAAATTGGCTGAACTGGAAAAGGAGGGTCAGGATACTACAGAGATTTTCTCTGAACATTCTCAGCATCCTAGAGAACTCAGCATTGATGAAATGAATGATATCTTCCTTAAGATAATTCATTTATATCTTTAGTTTACTGAATGTTTGTTTTTTGTCTTTACTTTAATGAATGTTTTTACTTTACTGAATGTTTGTTTTTTGTTTCAGTGTACTCATACAGATGACTAAGGCAACCCTTATGGCCTTGGATCTCTTGCGGAGACCCTACACAAAGGAAAAAGGAAGGATAGTTATGCGAGCTCTTCTTCTACAATTACAATTGTTGAGCTTCAAGATCAGCTACGGCGCAAGATCTCTGATCAGGATTCTGAAAATGTAAGACGTGATGCGGAGCACCGCACGTCTCAAGCTCGGATCGCCAGCTTGGAGAAGCTCATCCTCTTTTTGAAAGAAAAGGATCCTGACTTGGTAGCCTTCATGTCTTCTTCTCCACTCCTGCAACCAGCAGTCATCATACCACCTGGCACACAAACAGACACCCTTCCAACAACCACAGAAGCAGCAATCCAACCAAATGGACTCGCACCTACTGAAACCACACCAGCCTCTACTATATCTAACACTGCTTCAAACCCAATGAACTAGTCTTTTATTTGCTTATGTTTTTGTACTCTATAATACTTTGTTAGGATGGTTTTTAGTGTTTTTGAATGATGGATTATTAGCATTTGAAATCAGAATTGCAGGTTTGGGATTATTAACATTTGAAAGCGAATTTGCAGGTTTGGGATTATTAACATGTAGCCAATCTGTGACCAAACCAATTAACAAATGTGACCAATGTGTAAATAAACATTATTACAAGAAACTCCAAACCTGGTATCAAAATGGTTACTTATAGAAGACTCTTTTGCTACACAACAATGAGAGTCTTAAATTGGTCGCAAATTATTAAGACTCTTTTGCGACTAAATTGGTACTAAAAGATATATCGTCTGCGACTAATGTGGGACTCTCTATTCGATCCAAGAACTCTTTCGTTTGAACAAAACAAGTCGCAAACTATTCGCTAACTTAAGTTTGTCCCTCTTTAGTCGGAAATTTACAGCGACATTTACCCGTCACAGATTAGTCGTTAATCTGCGACGCTATATTTTATGTTGGAAAAGAGTCGCAAATTAGCGACGATCTTGGGACTGGAAAATTTTGCGACCGTTTTTTTGCGACTATCTTAGTTAGTCGTGAAAGCGTCGCAAAACCCTATTTTGCGACCGTTTTGCAACCAATATGGAGGTCGCAAATGACGTGTTTTCTTGTAGTATTATATCTGATTTCACGATCATTTAGATATGTATTTTATTTTATTTATGCAAAACCCTTTTCAGTTCTTGTAACTCATTTATCCTCGCTTAGTTTAACTCTTTGCAAGTCTTTTGTGGGTTTCTTTGGTCCTTGTGCATTTGATCCTTAAATACTACTGCGATTGCATGTGCACTTGCAGTCTATACTAAGGGTAAAACTTGGGATTCTTGTCTAAAATGCCATTTTTCTAAAAAAATCTTACGAAACTGCCATTTTTTGAATAGTTTACGGATTTTGCCATTTTTCAACACTTAAAAATAGCCCTGGGCGTTCGGTTGTTCGGTTCGGTTTGGTTCGGTTTTTCGGTTATTCAGTTCTAGGCACTTCGGTTAAGTTAAAAATGTACGTATTTACGAGTTTTTTTTTGCAAAAATACGTACTTTATACCAAATACTAAATCTTAAGAACAAAGAAACCGACTAAACCCAAACATAATTTGTAAAACGCATGTTAAATTATTGTTTTGAAGTCTAAAAAATGGTAAAATCTACAAACTATTCAAAAAATAGCAAAATCCAAATATGCCACTATGAAAAATGGCAAAATCCGTGATTGATTCGGCAAAACTTTTATAGGTAATGTTACTCGTAACAACGGCTAGAGGTGTTAGTAAAACTATCTATACCGGAGCGAAGCGGGCCGACGTTGCTAAAGGAGCCAAACGCCGTCAGACAAAAGGCGACTAAACCACCGCTATTGTAGCCGGAGGTTGTCGGACGAAAGCCGGTAAACACCGGACGGGAAGAACTACCGCTATCCTAACCGGAGACTGTTAGACAAAAAATGATAAACACCGGAAGACAAGAACCACCGTTCTCTTTCTCCCTAGAAGATTTTAGAGAGTTAAGAGAGAGAGACAATATTCAATTGGGTTGATTAATAAATATCTACATCTACTAAATCAACAATCGCTTTTTAAAAACTGCAAAACTCTCTTTCTGCCACGTGTGCTTAAGTCTCAAATTTTATTCTTTCACTTTCAAAAACCAATTCTACTATTATTAATCAACAGATAATCGACGGAAAAAAATAAAAAAATCAACAGATAATCTTTTGACAAAAAATAAAAAACTTAGCATTTTTTTAGCGGGAAAAATGTCGGAAAATGCGCGAACTTTCAAATTTGGGACAAAAAAAGCATGAACTTTCGAAATGTCATTTAAATCATAAAGTTTAATTTGACTTTTGATTAAATAGTTAAGTTTTCGTTGACCAGGCCATTTCGAGCATGTCGTTAAATTTCCGTTAACGAGACGATAACGGAGTTAACTTTTCGTTAGAAATCTTCGTTGAATCGAAATGACGTTATTTTAAAAACAATGACGTCGTTTTAAATCTATTTCCAATGAAACTGACATCGTTTTGTAGTTTTCAAAACGACGTCGTTTCGATTCAACGGAGATTTCGAACGGAAAATTAACACCGTCAACGTCTCGTTAACGGAAATTTAACGATATGCCCGAAATGGCCAGGTCAACGAAAACTTAACCATTTAATCAAAAGTCAAACTAAACTTTATGATTTAAATGACATTTCGAAAGTTCATGTTTTTTTGTCCCAAATTTGAAAGTTCGCGCATTTTCCGACATTTTTCCCCTTTTTTAGCAACTGCTCCTTTCCACGATCTTAAGATTCTTCACTTCCTCTCCCCTCTCTCAACCCTCTCCCACTTAATTTACGATTTCAATGGCAACCGTAGAAACCATTCTCACGAAAGTAAATCGATGCAATAACTTCTTCTTCTTCTTCTCATAACATTAGATCCGATCCATTCTTTCTTCTAAATATGTCTAACAGAGAAACGAAAGGATAACGAAAACAATGAAAGTTGAGACTTTTGCGATGCCTAATGTGATGGAAGATGTTAACTTCCCACGACACACTGAATTTCGACCACCTAATCGCTGGTATGAATATCATTAAATCTTTGGCTTTGCTTTCCAGATTTGTTACGTTTTACTTGGTTTATCTTCTTATGCACACCAGCTGCTTGACAAAATGACCACAAGAGTTTCCGAGAATCATATAAAAACAAAATGGATGCAGCTTAATATAGGATGAATCAATTGTATGAATGTGGAATTCTGCCAACAATTTTGTATAGAAAAGCAACAAAACAACAAATGTTTTTGGGCTTTCAATTCAAAAGAAGAAGAAGAAGAAACAAAACAATTTGAGATCATGGGTGGCATGACATGGCATCTCTTCTTCCACGGTGTAGGGTGCAAAAGAATTTAAATGTGAAACCATCTTATATGTTCAAGTTTAAAATCGTTTTGATATGAAGGTTTTTCATTTGTCCATCATTATTATTGTTGGCTCCATATAGCTTTTCTTTCTCATCTATTCTTTCTCTTATGTTTTCTCTATGTCTATGAGAAGTTACTGTATTTAAGTAAGATCTCTGGCTGTTTCAAAATACAATGGAAATTTCCTAAATTTTGACACTTTTCTATCACGATTTGGGTGAAGTTGAGGAGGATTTCTATTGAGTTACAGAACATTAAATCAATGTATTACAGTCTCATTAGGGGAGAACGGCCTATTCCCCCTGAACTAAGTTGCTTTATTGCTTTCATACACTGAACTTTCGTTTGTGCTTAAACCCTCATGAACTTAGATTTAATTTGAATTTTCATCACAAACTATTCAAATCCGGTGGAAAACCTCAAATCGTTTGACGATGTTACTGTTCCGTTAACGGATGCTGACGAGGATGACACGTAATCATTTTAAACGATTGCGTTTTGGTCCAGCTGGACTCTCATTAGACAACGAAACAAAACGACGTCGTTTTGATTTGCACAACGACGTTGTTTTGTTATTTGGGGATTTATTCTCGATTTAGGGTTTGTCATTGCATTTGTAGAGCAAAATCGAGTCGTCGGGAGAGATATTGAGACGAGAGACAGAGTGAGATGAAGAGTGAGTCGAGAGACGGAGACGAAATGGGTGATAGACGAAGAGGGATTCCAAGTCGATGTCGTTGTGGAGAGAATGTAGTTTTGAGGACATCAAAGACTCAAAAAAATCCAGGAAGACTTTTTTATGCTTGTCCATATGGAGAAGAGGTAATGATAATGTTGTGTATTAAGTAGGGTAAACTTATGTGAATTGTCTGAATTGTGTTTCTGTATGTTGCAGAATGGTCGTAGTCACTTGTTTAAGTGGACAGATGAAACAATGGTTGAAGAGATGGAAGACATAATTCCAAAGATTGATGATCTTGAAGGAGCTTCATTGACCTTACAAAAAGGTTTACAAGCTTTAGAATCTGAGATTGAAACTCTTGCAATGGAGACTCGTACATGTGAAGTTGTGGTATGCGGCTTTGAGAAACATCTGCGTTGTTAGGAGATTCAAGGCTGCAAGATGGAATTGCGGGGTTTGAAGAACATTCTTGTGTGTATAGTGTTTACGGTTCTTTTTTATGTGTTTGTGTTGTAGTGATGGACCCGTTGTAGTGATTATGGTTCTGGTTTGTGTTTGTCTTTGTTTTGTTTTCTATATTTGTTGGGGTCGGTTTTCACCCATCTTTAGGCCGAGCCAAACTTCAATACCTCGGGGTACCCTTACAATCAACTCGGGGTACCCTGCTAATTACCTCCGGGTACCCTCCTGATCACCTCGGGGTACCCTTCTGATCAGCTCGGATTACCCTCCTGGTCAGCTCGGGGTGCCCTGCCAGTCGGCTCAAGTACCCTCTTAACGCCTCGGCTCGGGGCGTATGCCACATCATCACATTGTCCCGAGCCGAACACACCGATCACCCCGAGGCAGCCTCCAAGTTACCCGAGGTGAAACCTTTAAGGTCGCTTAAAGCTAGTCTTAGGGCAGCCACCCGAGGCGAGATGCACGTTGTCACCCGAGGCAAAACCTTTAAAGCACCCGAGGTGAAGTCTTCAGCTACCCGAGGTAGGGACTTGGTGAATAAATGCCTTTCGAAGTATCATAACAGCATTTCCGAAGAAAAAGGATCATTTCTGATATACTCGAAACTGATGAGAAAGAATCTCAAAGGATCAAGTCGAATCTGGAAATCTTCCAAAGAACCTCCGAAGAATAAGGAAAGTGTCCTTATCTGCGATATTCTAAGCTGACTTCGAGGATAAGTGGAAATCTTCCGAGAATATCGCTGAAAAGGCGGTTTACCACCCCTATATAAAGCAACTCAAGGCTCCCACAGAAAGGACAAGCAAAAACGCTCTAGACTTCAGACTACAAAAAGCTCTGACTCTCGAAAGCAAACAAACACCTTTCTTTTACGTTCCAATTCTCTGTACGATCAAAGTCATTTTTTCATTAATAATATCAAGAACACCATCTCTGGTTACAACTCTTTCTGTTGTTCTTTGAGAATTCTCGCATATTGTATCCCTAAAATAAAACCCTAGAAAAATCTCGATTTTGTTAGTTTCGACTTCCACAATATTAGTCATACAATGTTTTTATGTAATGGGAGATTATGCACTTAACAATGCTTAAAGAAGTCTACTTAACCATAATTAGAAAATAGAAGTTTCATTTGGTTAAAAAATCGTAATCGAAAAATACATAACCTTAATCCTAAAAATACATCACCAAAATATTATCCAAATTAAATCCTCTAAATGCTCTTACAAAACTTCCAGAGCATCTTTAACACCTTGCAACAAGAGGAAACCTAAGAGTTTAGTCAATGAATCTGTAGCAATAACTTCAAATCTGAATCCCATATAATGAATCTATATCATCTACAAACCTGAGAGTTTAGTCAATGACTTGGCTTTGTGTTGGCTGACTTGATGATCCAACTGTTGCACTCTCTTTAACCTTCTTTGGACGTCTATAAGCAGCAGGTCCAAAGAATTGGCCCTTTCTTATGTTATGCCCTTCTCCACCACATATTCCACAATGAATTATTCTCTTCTTTCTAGAAAGTTTAAGCTCCTTCTCTTTGCCCTTGCTCTTCTTCTTTTGTGGTGACTCATTCCTCTCCTTGATTCTTTTTGGGATTCGCTTTCTACCTTCTAGTTTTGGTGGTAACAAAAGCTCAGTCTCACCGAATTTTTTCAAGAAGTTGCAGCCTCTTACCGCATCTATATATGCACTGTACTCATTTCTCCACCTAGAAGTCAAATACCAAGATGAAATGTAGTTTTTCGGATTTAATTTCTTGTCTATAATCACCTTCAAAGCATGACGGCAAGGAATGCCTGACATATCCCACTTCCTGCAAGTGCAAGAATGCTTGCCCATGTATAACTTGAATGATAATTTCTTCTCCTTAACCTCATACTCACCTGGACCAGCAGGCCATGCCTTACAGTTTACGATCTTCTTCATCTCCAATCACAGTCTCTCCATCGCATATATACTATACTTACCTTTGTGATTATTTGTCTTCTTCCTTGTGAGATCTATTCGGATCATTGCTCTTCTTCGGATAGTTTCCAATATTTCCGTCATTGGCATCTCTCTTGTAGCGTTAATGGCATTATTAAATGACTCAGAGATGTTGTTACTTACATCATCACAACCAGATGTTGTTTCGAAAAAGCAGAGGCTGCAGTTTTTTGGATTCTTCTACATCACTGAATGGTAGACACTCATGTCATATATCTTCAACGCTTCTATACTCTTATCATATTGTGCGGTGTTGTAGCTCTTTGCAACCTTCCAGAATAACTTCTTCTTGTCAGCTCTATATGGATGGTTACTCTTAAGGTTAGCATATATGTGTCTTGCACACATCCGATGCTCAGAATGTGGTAATAGCTAAGAAACCGCATTTAGTAAACCCTGAAATGACAGAATAAGAATCAAGAGACTTACCTTTTCTCTGTCAAAATAATTAATAATCAAGAGATTTACCTTTTGTCTATCAAAAAAGACAGTAAAACCAGAACCATCACCAAGGCTGAAATCACTCTACAGCTTTCCAATGAACCACTTCCAGTTATCTTCATTCTCTTTCTCCACCACAGCCCACGCTAGAGGATA